>OX155894.1:80857353-81240700 GCA_944588485.1 Phosphuga atrata
CAGTCTACTAACTGAAAACAGATACAGGGTGTAGAAATAAAGTTACCTAAATTTCCATTAAGGAGGTTCGAGGGAATCTCATGTTAAATATTTTTTTCAAGTTTACGCTTTGCAACTTTTTATACATGAAGATCAATACTTTATTTATGTCCTCTCAAAATTTGAAAGTGATCCTCCGTTTAGTTTATCCGGAAAAAAAAAATAAAAAATGATGTTTTTTCGAATCTTATACACAGGTTCCCATGGCCGACAAGCTTCCGTCACGTCTTTATTTATTTTTTTCGATATGAATTTCCCAACTTTAAAGAATAAAAAACTATATACAATAAACTTAGATATTATTAAAACATGAAAACATTAAAGCAATGTGATGTTCCCGATGTAATTATTTAAATAACACTGGTCAACACGAGTTTTGTTTCATTTATTTTTTTCTATGTTATTGGGTATTTCTATGGCCCTGACTATGAAAAAAATACTTTGAGATTGCTAACAGCTTTACCTTTTGAAATATACAGTTTTATTATTTGGTCAAAAAAAATACAGAAAAATAATAGCAAATGATTTTTTATAAGATTCCCTTGAATGAACGTCTTTAGGTAGATCTCGTTGCAAACTCCAGCAGTAGGTTGCCATTATATGAGAGCCCCACGGCCCCTGAGAACACTCTTCCATTGTCTGAAGATCCTGATCTGAAATCTTTCACCCTGCTCCTCCACAAAATCACTCAGATGTTGTGGAAATCGGTCTAAATGCGAGTACAGGTAGTGGATTTTTATACTCATGTTGATACCTAGCTGATGTAGTATTGTTGTAAGTAAAGTATTGATGATACGCAGTTCACAAAGTCCGATAAAGGTTTTCGATATTTTGCAAATATATATTCACCACAAATGTAGAAAAAACAATCGGGATTAAGCACTCAACATCTTCTTGACGAAGCCATACTTTTACTGAAGTCGTTCGAAGAAGACGAAGATAACGATAGACGATAGATAGACGAAGATAAGTCAGTGGATTCAGTATTGCAAACTGATGACGCAGTACATTTTCCAGTAAAATTTCTAAATACCCTAAATCCAGCTGGTCTACCATTGCATACTCTTATTGTCAAAGTTGGCGCACCAGTTATGCTTTTAAGAAACCTTAAACCTCCGAAGTTATGCAATGACACCAGACTGCAGATAAAAGTTCTTCATCGAAACATTATCGAGGCTACTGTAATCAGTGGATGTGCTAAAGGCGAAACTGTATTTATACCTCGAATGTCATTAATACCCTCAGAATACCCATTTAAATTCAAAAGGTTGCCTTTCAAAGTTTGTTTTGCAATAACCAGAAGTAAGTCCCAAGAGCAGTAAATGAAAGTGGCCGGTATAGTCTTAAGAGAAAACTGTTTCTCACACGGACAGTTCTATGTGGCCTGTTCCAAAGTGAGTTCTGTGAGCAGTTTGGTAATCCTTGCAGCGAGAAGCGTTACTGAAAACGTCGATCTGCACTAATTTTAAAGAACAAAAAGGCGATGTAGTTTTTAATGACAACACGTATTTATTCTACGCGGACGAAGTCGCGGGCATAAGTTAGTTGAAATATAAAAATTTTGGGATGGTGTAAATGGTGAACGTTTAAGTTGGAATGGAAATTTGAGAGTGGTATTAGTTGTAAAAGTTTTAATGGCCTGGTGCATTATGGGAAGATTCGAAGAGGAAATGTTATTGAATTAAAGTTGGTCTTCGGGGAAAAGGCCGCATCAAACATCAAAGCGTTATTAATGGATCGGATTATAACTTCGCTCATTTTTCTCGGAGACGCGGCGCGAACTCGCACAAACCATTAAAGTGTAATCTGTCTAGACACACGCTCCTCCGAATCATTTTTAATTTAACTTGTTGTTATTTTACAATTCTTGAATTCCATTTCGTCCTTATAGGCTTCATTTTATGAATATAATACTAAGATTAAACAAACAAGACTAGACAGACAAGACTAGACAGAAAAGACTAGACAGACAAGACTAGACAGACAGGACTAGACAGACAAGACTAGACAGACAAGACTAGACAGACAAGACTAGACAGACAAGACTAGACAGACAAGACTAGACAGACAAGACTAGACAGACAAGACTAGACAGACAAGACTAGACAGACAAGACTAGACAGACAAGACTAGACAGACAAGACTAGACAGACAAGACTAGACAGACAAGACTAGACAGACAAGACTAGACAGACAAGACTAGACAGACAAGACTAGACAGACAAGACTAGACAGACAAGACTAGACAGACAAGACTAGACAGACAAGACTAGACAGACAAGACTAGACAGACAAGACTAGACAGACAAGACTAGACAGACAAGACTAGACAGACAAGACTAGACAGACAAGACTAGACAGACAAGACTAGACAGACAAGACTAGACAGACAAGACTAGACAGACAAGACTAGACAGACAAGACTAGACAGACAAGACTAGACAGACAAGACTAGACAGACAAGACTAGACAGACAAGACTAGACAGACAAGACTAGACAGACAAGACTAGACAGACAAGACTAGACAGACAAGACTAGACAGACAAGACTAGACAGACAAGACTAGACAGACAAGACTAGACAGACAAGACTAGACAGACAAGACTAGACAGACAAGACTAGACAGACAAGACTAGACAGACAAGACTAGACAGACAAGACTAGACAGACAAGACTAGACAGACAAGACTAGACAGACAAGACTAGACAGACAAGACTAGACAGACAAGACTAGACAGACAAGACTAGACAGACAAGACTAGACAGACAAGACTAGACAGACAAGACTAGACAGACAAGACTAGACAGACAAGACTAGACAGACAAGACTAGACAGACAAGACTAGACAGACAAGACTAGACAGACAAGACTAGACAGACAAGACTAGACAGACAAGACTAGACAGACAAGACTAGACAGACAAGACTAGACAGACAAGACTAGACAGACAAGACTAGACAGACAAGACTAGACAGACAAGACTAGACAGACAAGACTAGACAGACAAGACTAGACAGACAAGACTAGACAGACAAGACTAGACAGACAAGACTAGACAGACAAGACTAGACAGACAAGACTAGACAGACAAGACTAGACAGACAAGACTAGACAGACAAGACTAGACAGACAAGACTAGACAGACAAGACTAGACAGACAAGACTAGACAGACAAGACTAGACAGACAAGACTAGACAGACAAGACTAGACAGACAAGACTAGACAGACAAGACTAGACAGACAAGACTAGACAGACAAGACTAGACAGACAAGACTAGACAGACAAGACTAGACAGACAAGACTAGACAGACAAGACTAGACAGACAAGACTAGACAGACAAGACTAGACAGACAAGACTAGACAGACAAGACTAGACAGACAAGACTAGACAGACAAGACTAGACAGACAAGACTAGACAGACAAGACTAGACAGACAAGACTAGACAGACAAGACTAGACAGACAAGACTAGACAGACAAGACTAGACAGACAAGACTAGACAGACAAGACTAGACAGACAAGACTAGACAGACAAGACTAGACAGACAAGACTAGACAGACAAGACTAGACAGACAAGACTAGACAGACAAGACTAGACAGACAAGACTAGACAGACAAGACTAGACAGACAAGACTAGACAGACAAGACTAGACAGACAAGACTAGACAGACAAGACTAGACAGACAAGACTAGACAGACAAGACTAGACAGACAAGACTAGACAGACAAGACTAGACAGACAAGACTAGACAGACAAGACTAGACAGACAAGACTAGACAGACAAGACTAGACAGACAAGACTAGACAGACAAGACTAGACAGACAAGACTAGACAGACAAGACTAGACAGACAAGACTAGACAGACAAGACTAGACAGACAAGACTAGACAGACAAGACTAGACAGACAAGACTAGACAGACAAGACTAGACAGACAAGACTAGACAGACAAGACTAGACAGACAAGACTAGACAGACAAGACTAGACAGACAAGACTAGACAGACAAGACTAGACAGACAAGACTAGACAGACAAGACTAGACAGACAAGACTAGACAGACAAGACTAGACAGACAAGACTAGACAGACAAGACTAGACAGACAAGACTAGACAGACAAGACTAGACAGACAAGACTAGACAGACAAGACTAGACAGACAAGACTAGACAGACAAGACTAGACAGACAAGACTAGACAGACAAGACTAGACAGACAAGACTAGACAGACAAGACTAGACAGACAAGACTAGACAGACAAGACTAGACAGACAAGACTAGACAGACAAGACTAGACAGACAAGACTAGACAGACAAGACTAGACAGACAAGACTAGACAGACAAGACTAGACAGACAAGACTAGACAGACAAGACTAGACAGACAAGACTAGACAGACAAGACTAGACAGACAAGACTAGACAGACAAGACTAGACAGACAAGACTAGACAGACAAGACTAGACAGACAAGACTAGACAGACAAGACTAGACAGACAAGACTAGACAGACAAGACTAGACAGACAAGACTAGACAGACAAGACTAGACAGACAAGACTAGACAGACAAGACTAGACAGACAAGACTAGACAGACAAGACTAGACAGACAAGACTAGACAGACAAGACTAGACAGACAAGACTAGACAGACAAGACTAGACAGACAAGACTAGACAGACAAGACTAGACAGACAAGACTAGACAGACAAGACTAGACAGACAAGACTAGACAGACAAGACTAGACAGACAAGACTAGACAGACAAGACTAGACAGACAAGACTAGACAGACAAGACTAGACAGACAAGACTAGACAGACAAGACTAGACAGACAAGACTAGACAGACAAGACTAGACAGACAAGACTAGACAGACAAGACTAGACAGACAAGACTAGACAGACAAGACTAGACAGACAAGACTAGACAGACAAGACTAGACAGACAAGACTAGACAGACAAGACTAGACAGACAAGACTAGACAGACAAGACTAGACAGACAAGACTAGACAGACAAGACTAGACAGACAAGACTAGACAGACAAGACTAGACAGACAAGACTAGACAGACAAGACTAGACAGACAAGACTAGACAGACAAGACTAGACAGACAAGACTAGACAGACAAGACTAGACAGACAAGACTAGACAGACAAGACTAGACAGACAAGACTAGACAGACAAGACTAGACAGACAAGACTAGACAGACAAGACTAGACAGACAAGACTAGACAGACAAGACTAGACAGACAAGACTAGACAGACAAGACTAGACAGACAAGACTAGACAGACAAGACTAGACAGACAAGACTAGACAGACAAGACTAGACAGACAAGACTAGACAGACAAGACTAGACAGACAAGACTAGACAGACAAGACTAGACAGACAAGACTAGACAGACAAGACTAGACAGACAAGACTAGACAGACAAGACTAGACAGACAAGACTAGACAGACAAGACTAGACAGACAAGACTAGACAGACAAGACTAGACAGACAAGACTAGACAGACAAGACTAGACAGACAAGACTAGACAGACAAGACTAGACAGACAAGACTAGACAGACAAGACTAGACAGACAAGACTAGACAGACAAGACTAGACAGACAAGACTAGACAGACAAGACTAGACAGACAAGACTAGACAGACAAGACTAGACAGACAAGACTAGACAGACAAGACTAGACAGACAAGACTAGACAGACAAGACTAGACAGACAAGACTAGACAGACAAGACTAGACAGACAAGACTAGACAGACAAGACTAGACAGACAAGACTAGACAGACAAGACTAGACAGACAAGACTAGACAGACAAGACTAGACAGACAAGACTAGACAGACAAGACTAGACAGACAAGACTAGACAGACAAGACTAGACAGACAAGACTAGACAGACAAGACTAGACAGACAAGACTAGACAGACAAGACTAGACAGACAAGACTAGACAGACAAGACTAGACAGACAAGACTAGACAGACAAGACTAGACAGACAAGACTAGACAGACAAGACTAGACAGACAAGACTAGACAGACAAGACTAGACAGACAAGACTAGACAGACAAGACTAGACAGACAAGACTAGACAGACAAGACTAGACAGACAAGACTAGACAGACAAGACTAGACAGACAAGACTAGACAGACAAGACTACAAAGAGAAGACTAGACAGACAAGACTAGACGGACAAGACTAGACAGACAAGACTAGACAGACAAGACTAGACAGACTAGACTACAAGACTAGACAGACAAGACTAGACAGACAAGACTAGACAGACAAGACTAGACAGACAAGACTAGACAGACAAGACTAGACAGACAAGACTAGACAGACAAGACTAGACAGACAAGACTAGACAGACAAGACTAGACAGACAAGACTAGACAGACAAGACTAGACAGACAAGACTAGACAGACAAGACTAGACAGACAAGACTAGACAGACAAGACTAGACAGACAAGACTAGACAGACAAGACTAGACAGACAAGACTAGACAGACAAGACTAGACAGACAAGACTAGACAGACAAGACTAGACAGACAAGACAGACAGACTAGACAGACAAGACTAGACAGACAAGACTAGACAGACAAGACTAGACAGACAAGACTAGACAGACAAGACTAGACAGACAAGACTAGACAGACAAGACTAGACAGACAAGACTAGACAGACAAGACTAGACAGACAAGACTAGACAGACAAGACTAGACAGACAAGACTAGACAGACAAGACTAGACAGACAAGACTAGACAGACTAGACAGACTAGACAGACTAGACAGACTAGACAGACAGACTAGACAGACTAGACAGACTAGACAGACTAGACAGACTAGACAGACTAGACAGACTAGACAGACTAGACAGACTAGACAGACTAGACAGACTAGACAGACTAGACAGACTAGACAGACTAGACAGACTAGACAGACTAGACAGACTAGACAGACTAGACAGACTAGACAGACTAGACAGACTAGACAGACTAGACAGACTAGACAGACTAGACAGACTAGACAGACTAGACAGACTAGACAGACTAGACAGACTAGACAGACTAGACAGACTAGACAGACTAGACAGACTAGACAGACTAGACAGACTAGACAGACTAGACAGACTAGACTAGACAGATTAGACAGACAAGAGTAGACAGACTAGACAGACTAGACAGACTAGACAGACTAGACAGACTAGACAGACTAGACAGACTAGACAGACTAGACAGACTAGACAGACTAGACAGACTAGACAGACTAGACAGACTAGACAGACTAGACAGACTAGACAGACTAGACAGACTAGACAGACTAGACAGACTAGACAGACTAGACAGACTAGACAGACTAGACAGACTAGACAGACTAGACAGACTAGACAGACTAGACAGACTAGACAGACTAGACAGACTAGACTAGACAGATTAGACAGACTAGACTAGACAGACTAGACAGACAAGACTAGACAGACAAAACTAGACAGACAAGACTAGGATTATAAGAGCAATAACTAGAATAACCAGACAGACAGTCTTGGACCAATAATACTAGAAAGACAAGACTAAATAGATAAGAGGAGACATAAAGAGCTATTTGTCACTAAATAGCTACTAATCTTTTTCTCACAATGCATTTTGTTCTATTCGAAATATTTGAAAATGTTTGTATGAATTCAATGCTTGGTATTTGGCTTGGATGCCTTACAATTTCCACCCTATTACTAAATCCTTTGTTCCAGCATTCTTGAGGGAGTTGAAATGCACACCTGGGACATTAAGCCCCAACCTATCCCGAGATTAAACGAACAATTAATTCCAGCAGACTAGTTTCCGGCCGCACAATGCAACAGTGTCGCTTCCGGCTTATTATGAATTGTGATTTGAATCGCCGAACGTGCGTTGATTTTATTTTCTTGTATAAATTCTGTCCGAAATATTAATATTCGTAATTCTATATATTAGCGCTGTTTGCTGACGCGGGATTATAAACAAAGGCAGGTCAGAGAAACAATAGCTGCCGGAAATCTCAGCACGCCTGATCAAGCAACTTATCACAAAATCAAATTGTATTTAGAGTAAATGATGATGGTAATAACATTGAATGGAACTATTATATTGTACGTATCAATAGTTTTATCAATTTAATAGGACAATAAAAAATAAAAGCAGGCTATAAAAAAAGAAAAAATTAATCAGGAAATGATTAATTCTAATAGTCCGTTTATCGTGGACATTGTATTCTTCATATTTTTATTTTACCAATTCAAGTCCATATTACATAAAAATTTATATTTCTTTACAAAAAAAATTATATTCTTCTATTCTTTTTCTAGCGTATCTTCATAGCTGAATGTTCGAGACCAACCTACAAAAATTCTTTCTACTTTTAGTTTTATGGAATAATTGGCCAACGATCCTGCTGGTTCAGTTCCATATATTAAAGACGTTCGCATCTCCAATTAATTTAATTACTGAATTGGGTTTAAGGTGCTACCGACCAGATGTGCGAATTGAAGTCAAACTTTGGTGAAATAAATACTCTACAATTTGTGGCCAGATAAGAACTTAGACAATCGAAAAATAAAATAATATGTTTCTTTTCTCTCGTGATCTGCCATTTAAGAGGACAAAATGTAACTATTACGTCTCAATTAAACAGGAATTCGTTAATGATGGGTCGTAATTTGGATAATCACACCTCACCGATTCTTCACCTTTTTTACCAAATATTTAAAATGTGGCAGGTTCGTTAAATTATTTGTTTTTGCTAAGATCTTGTATTTCCTTAAATCAAATATCAGGAGTTGAACTTGAAATAAACAAGAACTTGAAATATTATCAGCTTTGAATCTGAAGTTTTTTAAATAATAGACCACTGTTACATAATATTTTAATCTTCTGCACCAGTAGCATCGCTAGCGTCGGTCAATCGGGCAAATACCCGGGGCCCACGGACTAGGGGCCCCCCACAGAGGCTGTGCAATTTTGGGGACTCCCCATTTTGCTAAAATTAAAGCAAGGAAAATAGACTTAAATTTTGTTTTTCTTTTATATTAATTATTTGTTTATTCACTTTTTTATTTACTGGGGGCCCCACTTCAAAATATATGCCCGGGGCCTCAAAATCCAAACGACGACGCTGTTCTGCACAATCCTTTATTATTTGGTATTTAGTAAATACTATTATCAAAAACAACAATTCGCCGATCTAATTTATTCTACGATACAGATATGAATTCCAATTTGCTTTATTTGACAATAAGGACAAAAGGGACATTTCCCTCGTTAAACCTTCTGTTTGATTTTCCTTTAAATGCTTGCGAAAATACATTTTGTTCAATGGACAGTTTACGTCCTTATAAAAGAGATTTAAACGTCGTGCAGAACATACGTAACTTATTATCGATCCTCAACTCGTTCCCTAATTATTTTTTGCACTTTTTGTTACATTTTTGCAAATATTTGTTCTGAAGTTGAATTGAAGTTCATTTTCAGCTACCTTAGCGCAATATCCTTCGATTTTTATCTCACATCAGTTCCTTCCTTCCTCTCATGTGTTAATTAAAAGATCTGTTCTGAAAATACGGTGAAGAGAACGCACAATACATTATCGTCACCTCTAAACATTAATTTACTTTTTGAGGGTGATTAATTAGCTGGTTACGTTTTAACAGTCGTTTTAACACTTTCAACACAATTTTGTCTATAGATTTGTTCCAATAGCAATCGGTCAAGAAACAGCAAACGGTCAAGAAACTGTCCGATGCACGCGCTCAGTTATCTTAGTTTCTTCCTTCCTCTTCTGTGTTAATTAAAAGATCTGATCGATCGGAAAATACGGTTAAGGGAAGGCACACAGCATTACTGTTACTTCTAAACACTAATTTGCTTTTTAGTGATTAGCTGGTTACGTTTTAACAGTCGAACGCATTGGAAAATTAGAGTCGGGTGAAGTTGGCCCCCGACTTATTGAAAAATTGATTTTTTTTAATTTGTAGCCTCCGGAGAGTTCTGAACAAATAACCAATACAATTTCTTTGTCAATCCAATATTAAAGAATAGGATGGTTGCGACTGTTGCTACGTGGTAATTCATACTTACATTGAATTGAATAATATAGAAGCAATAATATGAAGCAATATTAAAGAAGTTATAAGCAAAAAGAGTGGCACTATATGCATTATCGATTGAGAACTCTAGAACTCTATATGAAGAACTGAAATATTACATCAGAACTCTTTTTCCTGGAAAAGTGGGGGCTGCGTGAAGTTGGCCCCTTTCTCGATTTCTCACCGAAATTTCCCGGAACTCTTGCAATTTTCAAGCAAAAACTCTAGAACTATTCGGAATCTTGCCAGAACTCTAAAAAAATTCAATTTTTCAAAAATTCGGGGAACAACTTCAAGCGACTGAAAATTAGTCTATAAGTTTGTTCCAACAGCAGCAAAAACGGTCAACAAACCTTCCGATGCACGCGCAAGATTAAAATTCATTACCAGTTGCAATATTGCGCATGCAATATTGGCATGTATATAAAGGATATATTAAATTATAGCCACAAATTGTGGCTACCGACCACAAGGACTTTCTGCCCGTTAAACTATATTATAATTTGTTATGAAACATCTAATTATTTCAAACAAATTAAACGAATTTTAAATAAATTTACATTTATTAGTTCAGATGCTCATAAGCTAAATTATAAGTAACTAACTCTGCAGAACTACTTTTAGTAATTATACAAAAAAAAATGTTCTTAAGAATAATGAAGCCATAATTAAAACTCTTTGCACAAATTAATTAAGACTGTAAACGTTATTTCCTGAAATCATTTTAAATTGCGAGTTTCGTAGATTTATTTCCAACAATTCTTTTCTGCTGTCTGTGTTTAGTTTAACTAATTGGTATGCGCGCTAAATATACAGAAACTATTAAATCGCAGAAAAAAACCTTGCTTGTCGATCTGATTTATTCAGCAGAGAAAAACATTTTTCGTTTACTTTTCTTCTGCTTAAAATCCGAATATAAATCACCTAATGATACGATAATTTTAATAAATAAACACAGTAGATAGACACAGATTTGGTTTCGAAAATGAATTAATTGTATATTATGCCTAATTATGTCTAATGTTTTCTAATTTAGCTTATGTTAAACAACTCCACACTGGATGCCAGGACACTTTGGAATTTAGGGCAAATAAGAAACCAACAAACTACCAAATAAGGACTTTCAAAGCAACCGCTTCATGGATACAAAACATTTCTTGATATTGTGGTATAGGTACGAATTATTCGTGAAAAGAAGGAATATATTAAAAACTTGATTGGAGTTTGATTAAAATGAAACAGCCACAAGCTTAGAATTTTTACAAGAATCGTGACGAGACACTACAGACTGAGTAAACATTCACAAGACTACAGTCTGATGAAAATCATGATTACAGTTGCTGCGGTTTGGTAGAGGAAACCCAATTTCAAAAATTGCGGAGCACAGATTTACAAGAGCAGGATACTTCTTGACTTGTTTTATTATTTATCTCTTTCAAGAGGATTTGTATATTTTACCACAAACAAACGTTGTATCTTATTTAATACGCCAATAACAACAACGCAAACAACAATAAAGTTGAAAATCCAAAGTCCATTTATATATTGAAAATTTAGTATATTGAATTAATTTGGAAATTTGTATATTGAAATTTTTTTATTAATTTCGTCAAAGTTTGAAATTCGCATTTATTTTACTTGGACTAGCACTCTAACAACCTTGTCACAGACAGATAGACGGACAGATTTAGACCGAATTTTGCAAAATAACAACTGTAAGCACAATAATAAGATTGGAAGCTTTCAAATTTGTAAATTGAAAGTTTGTGTATAATTGTATTTCGCATTTATATTCTTTGGACTGGTATACTAAAACTACAGGCACAATCTTTAACAAATCGACCCATATACTGGCATATGCGTACGACATAGACATAATAGGTAGATAGGTTGCATTGGCCAAGGAGTCATATATAAAAATCGAGGAAACCGGCAGAACAATGAGTCTGCAAGTAAACGAAAGCAAGACGAAACACATGATAGGAACCGCCAATGTAAAAGCGAATAGGATTGGGCAAAACCTGACCATCGGAGAATACAACATCGAAGTGGTTCAGGAATTTATATATCTGCGATCACTAGTAAATAGGCAAAACAACGCGAAGGAAGAAATTAGAAGAAGACTAGTCTTAGCAAATAAATGTTACTACTCCCTCAGGCAACACTTTATATCCAGGACACTTACCCGAACATCCAAGATAACTCTATACAAAACACTCATTATACCAGTTCTGAAATACGGTTCGGAGGCGTGGGTGATAACAAAGAATGATAAAAAAGTAATTGCCACCTTCGAAAGAAAAATATTACGAAGAATATACGGAGCCATAAATGTACACAACCTATGAGAAGAAGATACAACGCAGAGCTTTACGAATTATATAAAGACAACGACATCATAACAAAAATTAAAGTGAGTAGACTGCAATGGTCTGGACACGTTATAAGGGCAGATGAAAAAACGACCATTAAAAAAATATATACAAGCAAACCAGAAGGGCGAAGAAAGCAGGGAAGACCCAGACTCAGATGGAACGACGAGGTAGACCAAGATGCACCAGCAATTAAGGTGCCAAACTGGAGAACAGGCACCATAGGACCGAAACCGGTGGAGAAATATACTAGAGGAGGCCAAGACTTAATCCGGGTTGTCGTGCCAATGATGATGATGATGGTTTACTAAAAACCTTGTCGCATACAGAAGGACGTACGGACTGCCTTAATTTGGGAAAATAACAACTAAAAGTCCAGATAATAACAAAAGAAAGCTTCAAATTTGTAAATTGAAAATTTTGTGTGTATTTGCAAGTCGCATTTGCCTTATATGGTCTGGCACACTAAAATGCTTGCCATAGACAGATGTTAACTAAATTTGGGAAAGTAATATCTGAAAGTCCAAGCAATTACAAGGGAAATTTTAAAATTTGGAAATTAAAAATTGCGAATTTTGTGTAAATTTGAAATTCGCATTTGTATTATTGGGACTGGCACACTAAAAACCTTGAAAACCTTGAACCACACAGACAGAAAGACTGATAGATTTAGTTTAAATTTGGGAAAATAACAGCTGAAAATCCAAATAATAACATAGAAACGTTTCAAAATTGGAAATTGTGAATTTTGTGTAAATTCGTATTTGTCTAATATGGACTGGCACTCTAACAACCTTGTTACAGACTGACAGACAGACAGATTTAGACCAAATTTGGCAAGATAACAGCTGAAAGTCCAAGTAATAATATTGGAAGCTTTGAAATTTATTTTATTTAATAAGCAAATAAGAGCTGGAAGTCCAAAGTCCATGTGTATATTGAAAATTTAGAATTTCGTCAATTTAAATTCGCATTTATCTTATTTGTACTAGCACTCTAACAACCTTGTCACAGACAGACGGACAGACAGATTTAGACCGAAATTGTCAAAATAACAACTGAAAACCCAAATAATAACATTGAAAGCTTTTAAATTTATAAATTGAAATTTGCACAGAAGCACGGACAGATTTTGATGAAATTTAGGAAAACAATAGAAAAAGGTCCGAATCATAACATAGGAAAGTTTCAAATTTCTAAATTGAAAATTGTATATTTTGTGTATTTTTTTTTAAGTTTGGTTCGATGTGATTACCGGGTTTGCCGACTCTTCGAACACTGCGGCCTATTGGTAGCCTATTGTATTCTATCACATTCACTTAGGCCCAGAAACCTGTTGTTATAGTAAATTGCGCTAATTGCCATTTTTCACATTTGTCTTTCTGGAACAAATGCGGCCGGCGCTGGGGATAGAACTCGGACCTCTATACTCGTCAGTTAGCGCTCTAACATGAGGCCACGAGCGTCACCACTACACCACTCGCTCCGGCATCATTATTTTGTGTAAATTTGTAAGTTTGAATTTATTTTGTTTGGACTGGCACACTAAAAAACTTGCCGCAGATAGAAGAACAGACAAATTTTGACTAAATTTGGAAAAATAATAGCTGAAAGTCCAAATTGAAAATAGACCTTTTTACGGTTAGTTAAGCGCATGCGCATCTGTCAAGTTTGAAAGACAGAAATATAAAAGTTTCGGGCAAATATTAAGGTTATACGTCAAAAAGTTCGGGCAATTTTGACGTAAACAGGCGGAAATTGACGCATGCGCACAAAAAAAATCAACTATGAAACGGTCTATTGAGAATTTCTGTAAATTTTAAATTCGCATTTGTCTAATTTTGACTGGCACACCAAAAAGCCTGTAACAGACATACGGACAGATTTAGAGCAAATTTGATCTAATAGCAATTGAAAGTCCAAGTAATAATATTGTCAGCTTTCAAATTTGTAAATTGAAAATTGTTAATTTTATGTAAATTTTAAATTCGCATTTGTTTTATTTAGACTGGTATACTAAACACACCATAAAGCTTGTAACAGACAGACTGACGGACATATTTAGAGCAAATTTTGGTCAAATAACAATTGAAAGTCCAAGTAATAATATTGTAAGCTTTCAAATTTATAAATTGCGAATTTTCTGTAAATTTGAAATTCGCATTTGTTTTATTTAGACTGGTATACTAAAACTTTTGCCACAGACAGAAGGACGGACAGATTTTGACTAAATTTGCAAAAATAAGAGCTGAAAGTCCAATTAATAAAATAGCAAAGTTTCAAAGTGGTAAATTGAAAATTGCAAATTTTGTATAAGTTTGAAATCGCATTTGTCTTATTTAGACTGACTCACTAAACCCTTGCAAATAATAAAAATCGTATATTCCTAAATTCCTATATTATGACGTATATCCCAACATTGTACAGAGGTGAAAAGTGCCCGAACTTTTTGACGAATAACTAAATATGTGCCCGAAACTTTCATATTCCCGCCTTTCTAACTTAGCGGATGCGCATGCGCTTAACTAAACGTAAAAAGTCTAATATATACGTCCCAAAGGTGTTGTGTTATAGTATATTACGTAACGCGTGTTGTAAGCGCGGAAGAGCGTAACGAGCGGAACAGTTGCGTAATTCCGCGAGTACGTAATTGCCTTACAACTCGAGTTATGTACTATACTTCATCTACGACCACACTAATTTGTTTATGTTTAATTAGAAAAATATGTTTGATGTAACAATTTTATTTCTTATTAGGTTATGTTTATTTAATTATCAGTATTTAACATTATAATAAACAAACAGTTGTATTTTCATATATAACTGTTACTCGACATTATTTAACTTGAAAGAAATGAAAAGAAATACATTCTTAATGGTAACAAACCTTATTATTTAGTACTTATTTGGGTTAAACTGGAATGAGTGCTCATAGATATAGGCAACCCAATATACGCAATGTCAATTTCCATTAGTTTGAAATGCGGCACGAGGGGCGCTGAAAGTATAAGCACGTAGTAGCAGCTCTCAACCAATCAACGAATCGTAAACCAAACAAACGTGTGTGTTATAAATCGTAACTTATCACTAATCGCGGACTGTTACATACGTGTGTGTTATGATGTATTTACATAGTCCACGAACTGTACAATAATGGGCATTTACAATAGTGGTCGTAGATAAAATATATTACTGGCTATGAAAATGTATAGCAAGTAGTAATTATATGTTGTAACTAACAGAGCATGCAGCACAAAGCGTGTTATACATTTCACATGATATTTGTTGATAATGTAAATTTTAAAATGATAATATAAGCATTGAATGTAATGTAAATAGCTGTCATGAATAAGTGCGCGCACTTTTACGACTACAATTGTAGTGTGAAAGCATTTGATCGGTACGTTAAACTCGCCCTATATAATTATTGTAGAAAGCAATTACTTCAGAGCAATCAATTTTCTTCAGGTTTCTATCCCTCAGTTTCCTGTCTATAACGCTAGCATCCTCACGAACTTAGCTTTTATTTAATGCCTACTATTCCTCAATGTCTTGCCTAAACTACAAATTATTTCTTCCTAGAAAATGTTGCATTTTTTTTACTGTATATCATGAAGTTTAAGAATATTTTTACAGTTCATCATACATAATGTCTACATGAGAATTAATTACGATTGTAAGAAATCGATGAAAGCTGAATATTGTCTAGATCTCTCGCTGATTGCCTTACTCAAAGTCTGCCAATACAAAGACTTAAAGTCCAGGAATACACTTCTGTTGTGCTATGTAACTTTTCAGAACGTATTTTGGAAGAAGTTATGATACAGTACTGAAATCCCACGTCCTTATGTTATCTAGATCGTTGTTTCCCAACAGGGGGCCCACGCCCCACAGAGGGGCAATTTGATTGTTAAACCTTGTTAAAATTTGATTGCAAAAACCTTTTTGCTCCGGGCCATTTAAATGCAATTCTAGATTTCGGTGCCAAAATTGAAAGAAAAAAGCAAATTCCTAAATAATGGCGACCTATAAATATTATAAATTCGTTTGACGAGACCAAAATATCAACTGAGTTTTTGGCGTTGTCAAGTTAACCTCCTCGCGACAGACGGCAGGCTCCGCGGGGACGCCTTTAAGGCTCCTTCAGAAAAAAATCGCTAGCGGCGCGGCAGCGAAATCGCAATGCCCACATCAAAACGCGATTTTTACGTCTTTAGTAGTTATGATTTACATAAGCCGCCGTGTCAATCGGTCCGCCGCGATATCGCACCGATGGCGGCCGCGAAACTTCTGCTCCGGTCTGTTAGATCCTTAAAATCTCGCTAAACAACGCAGTTTCTTCGCATCTGAATCTTCAACTTCGCATCTGAAAATCCCTTCGCAACTTCTGCCGTCTCCCGTCTAGTATATCGCAGCATTCAGTTGGTGTTAATTTGAAATAAACGTCCGTAAAAACTGTTGTAAAAGTCTCGTTGATTTAAAAAATATGATATAAAAAACTAATTAAATGTCAATATACCAATGAAAAATATACATCTTGTGCTGCAGATGGTGCTCCTAATATGATGGGCATGAAAACTGGCTGCTTAAAATTGATGAAAGATGAGAATCCGAAAATAATTCTTATGCATTGTGTTATTCCTAGGGAAAACTAGGTAACTAAAAACATCTCGCCTGTTCTAAATGAAGTACTACATCCAGTAATAAAGTGTATTAATGCTATTAAAGCTAATGCCAAATGTGAGCGTCTCTTCAAGCGACTTGTGAAAAACAAAATGCAGACCATGTGAGACTTTTATTTCACACTGAATTAAGATGGCTCTCTCAAGGGAACTGCCTGAAAAGATTTATGGAACTGTTTAGTATCTGTTAACAGTCGATGGTAAATCTTGATTTTGAGTTATTTAGTCGATATCATTGAAAAACTAAAAATATTAAATAAGCAACTTCAAGGAACAAATAAAACTCTTGTCGGTGTAAAAGCGAAGATATTTTTTTCAATGCCCTAATTGAGTTATATCAGATATATAAAAATGAATAATTGTTATTGTCAATCATCTGAAAATACTATAGACTGATTTAAAAGAAAGATTTTCTGATTTAATACTAATTGATTTTCCAACATGGATGATGCAGCCAATTTTAGTGGATTTGTCTGATATATCAAATATGCAGTATCAAGAAGAACTCGCAGAAATGCTGAGTCAGTTAAAACTTTATTTAATATAAAAGGAGCGATGGCATAGCTTTGGAGGAAACAGAAATCAAATACACAAATTCAACCAAATGTGCAAGAAAACTATTATAACCGTTTCCATCTTCATATTTAGCTGAATGTTGATTTAGTGCTGTAAATCATTTACTGGTAAAAAAAGTAATCGTCTGGCTATAACATAACGGGGCGACTTGAGATTAAAGCTAACCAAGTAGGAACCTAACATAAAATATCTGTGCAGCAAGCATCAAGCGCAAAGATCTCACTAAATTAAAATAATAAACTAATATAGAAAAATCTTTATTAAAATTATTTCCAATTTAAATTTCTTTAAGTTTTTCATTATAGGTTTTGAAAACATTTACTTACTGTGTTTCGTTAATAATTTGCTAGTTATTTCTTCTTAAAACCTATAATTGAAATTTCTTTAGTGCTAACAATTCAATTTTTTAATATTAAAAATTATGTATATGTTAGGGGGGCATAAGAACTTTGGAAAGGTTTAGGTGGGGCATGGCACAAAAAGGGTTGGGAAACACTGATCTAGATGGTGTAATGATTGTAGAGTATATCAAACATTCCATGCAACGATTAATTCTAGAGTATTTAAAAGGTTTAATAAAGAAGGAAGGATAGTTACGAAGAAGGGTTGTTAAATCAATAAAGAAGGAAAAAACTGCATTGGTTATATCCATGTTCAATGTACTTTAAATAAATGAATTCTAATAAGTGTGAAAAAAATGATTGACCATTATTATTAGAGCAGGAGTGTACTAATAGACACACATTTTTAATTCTAATTATTATACCTACCATATATTAGTCCATTTTAGCTAGTCTAGAAATATGAACTTACATGCTGTACTTGCTATATTCTTTTCGTAATTTTGAATTTTACGATGTAAAATAAAATATTAATTGTTTTTTTTTTCTGTAGATATAGAGGATTATGAGAAATGCCTTTCGGACAAACTTTGGCGTGTCAGAATGTTGTCTCACTTGGGCATTACGCTGATATGATATGGTGTATGATATGGTGTCACATGTAAGGTGTATTTTTTAGTACTTTTTTATCATCTATTATATTGGCCGAAGACTTTCAGTTTTTATCATCAATAAACTGCCACTCAAGCAGTCACAAAAACGTTTAAGTTTCGTTTGGAAATTAATGCTTTTTAAAGCTTCCTGAACAGATTTTCCAATTATGTTGTTAAAAGCGCACGGGCTGTGTAATGTTTCACACATTTTTAAAGCTTATTTTAAATTGAACCAATTTTATTTAAAAAATGTGAAAACAGTGTATGAAATGAATAAAATGAATAAAAAAAAAACATGAATTTAATTTAGTAGAACACAAAACGCGTCTCTTTGTCTCTTTTCAAAAAACGTCGTTTTGCAGTATTTCGGCAATGTTGCAAATTAAATTGTTGACGCAAAATATTAAAATTGGCGGAGGTGCAAGGTGAAGTATGTAATAGCCCTTGAATTAATTTAATTTATTTTTGCAATTTTTCCAATAAGTATACATACTTTCTACCTATGCGAATATATGTAGATAATTTAATGATTTTTTTCGTGAAATGATTGAATTTAATTAATCAATAAAGTCAGGGGCGCTTAAATTTATAAAGTCCGCGATCGACAAAAATTGCATTAGATGTAGGGTTTTTCGGGTCCGAGTAAACCGGACTCGACGAGTCCAAAGGTAAGTACCCGGTACACGATAATCTAACACTCGACGAGTCTCGGGTGTTGAATGTTCGGCATTGTATACTACGCCGCGCCGTAAACACGATCGACGATTTCGCATTACACTTGATGAATGGACGAGTATGAAAATTCGAAAATATCTAAATATCAATTTGCATGGAATTGACTCTGCATTGTATAATCTGGGTTTAGTGAGAATTTTTATCTCATGTACTGTTATGCAATTTGTCAAAAAAGTAGAACAACACTTCCAGTTTAAATTCCTGGACATTAAGGGTTTGGGGACGATTCTTAACTGCCTTGGGTTTGTTAGAGTTAGAGTAAACCTTCATTTAGGTGAATACTAATCTTTTCGGACGAAGCACTTCGTATAAATATAATAGAACTTCACTCATTGTCAGTTAATTTCGTTTACTTATTAATTATATTCGTGCTTCGTCCTCAAGATTAGTACCTTTAAAGTTTAGACTACTTGTAGATCTTGAGTGTACAGGTTCTGGAAATATCCTCGGAATTAAACAATAGCATTGAATTAATGTCAGTTTCTTCATAGTAATCTCCTAAGAGGACCCATGAACTTATCTACTCCCTATCACTCCCTAATAAAGTACAACCGCCCTCCAAAATTGCTCGATTATAGAATTTTCCGAATGTACGAGAGGTACCGCTCCAGGCCCAGTTCTCCTTATTTCGTCTATATTTACTCCTAGCTTGTAGGCTTTTGATGCCGCTTTGTGTAGCGTACTATATCTTTTACTATATAGTCTTACTATCTAGTACTATATCTATTCCACTGTCCTTTAGTGTGAATTTAATCCAACGCAACGGCATAAAGTCTGGATTTACACAACCTTGTGCATTTTTTTTATGAACACATTTAATACAAATTTTAAAGAAAAAAAATATAGTTGGTTCAACCAGCAACGGTGCAAGTGTAATGATGAAATTTGGACGAAAATCTCCTAGTTTTTATAATTCATTTTTGAATCACACAATACACTTGTATACACCTGTGTATTGTGTACATACACAATACACAGCTGTTTTTGATGTAGTATATAAAAACAATAATATTACAGGCATGCAATATGAAGATGACCGTGGTCAAGATGGTATTGATGACGATCAAGATGAAAATTATTATTCTGACGAGAGCGTCGATGCAGTCGAAGAATTAACTTAAGACAATTTAGAAGGGAATTCATCCACTTGCCTTCCGCTCTTAGCCTCTTATGGAGTTTTGTTTTATTTACCTATTTACATATTCTCCAAATCCCTTGTTTATCTAACAATAAGCCCCACTTAACTTACTCGGCAAGTTCGTACAGTATCGCTTGCTTTGCCATATGCGTGAACACGAAAAATCCTTTCGTGTTATTGTTAAAATTGCGAGACGGATTAGACCCGGACCACGAGTCTAAAATGACCAGGTATTCCCAAACCAAAAAATTCAATTATCGTTGAAAGAAACTGATAACAGGGTGAGAGTAAGAAGAAGAACATCAGAAAGGTTCAATGTACAAGAAGGTTTAAGACCAGGAGATCCACTGTCCCCAATAATGTTTAGCTGCGTACTAGAATATGTCATAAGGAAAGTAAAATTAAATAGAAATAGTCTTCTATACAATGGAACAAATTAATCATAACAACAGATGAATAAAAAAGCTACGAATTTGATGAAGTAGAACAACTTACTTACCTAGGGACAGAATTCTATAGGAAACCGGAAATATATAGAGAGATCTAAAGAAGGATAATGGCAGGAAATCGATGTGTCTACGCCCTTAAGAAAGTAATACATAACAGAAGTATTTCAAGAAATCTTAAAATTAGAATATACGAGAGGATTATCCGACCCATAGTATTATTCGTAAGTGAAGTATGAACATTGGGAGCAAAAGAACAAGCATCACTTGGAGTTTGACAAAGGAAAATATTAAGAAAAATATATACAGGAAAAATAGAGGGATAGGAAAGGAGAACTAACCGAGAAATATAAGATCTGTTTAACGAACCAAATATAATCGCAGTAGTCAAAGGAAAAAGACTTATATGGTAAGGCCACATCATGAGGATGAATGTAGAGAGAGTACCAACTAATTTTTTTTAACCGTTAAGCTCATACTACCAAGTAGTCAGCCATCCGACGTCTACCGGCCTGAGCGGCCGGTGACAATTTAGTGCAATGCCAATGTAATTATTGAATTATTTTTCAATTTCATCTTAGATTTTTGGTTCCCTTTCATTCAATTTTTATTCAATAAATGTTTTAATAAATTAGCTACATAATTTTTGTATTAAATTATGTGGTATAAATAAAATAAATCATTTTCTTCGCATAGTGTTTAAAAATAAAACAATTTCTTATTTTTCTTATTTTAACTTATTGTTTCTATTAATTTACACACTTATTGCACATGATATTTCAATGACTGTTACAAATATTCTTCTTACAATGTATACAATATTAGAATACTCTGCTTTCACTATCACATAAATGACATTACATGTGCCGTTTCTTTTATGGAGGAAGAATAAATACTTTCCTTCAAACCCTTGTCCCGCAAATTTTGATTCAGTCGTCGATTGAAACTTCCTCTATAAAAGTATCTTTATTGTCCTTTTTTTAGAATTCTTTTTTTTATAAACGTTAGTGTATGTAATATATGCAGACAATAATCTTCTCTAAAATGTTCATAAAAAAATGCAACATGCCATATCTATTTGTCTTTCATGTACATGTATAAGTTTTGACCATCTTGTCCATAAGATCTGTTTTGATGTCATCAATAAACACTTCCGGTTTTGATGCATTGTTGATAATAAAATAACAGATTTTTTGGAACTCAAGAACGTTTCGCCTGAAAATTTTGGCGTATAAATACCTTATTTTTTCGTACCGTTCCCGTAATAGTGAGACCAGAAAAGACTCTTCAAATTCAGAGCTACTTGTTTGGTAGTAAAAAAATTGTCGCAGGTTATGTTTCTAATTGTACCGTAATATGGAGTGCATAAATCTTGTGCGATATTTTCACACAGGTTGGTAGCACGTTGATTTCCCTCTTTTCATAAATATGGAATTCCTTTTAGTGCGTAACCTGTTTCCGAATCGTTTAGCCAAAATATCTGTATTCCATATTTTTGGTTTTGACGGTTTTTTGCTTGAATGGACATTTTCCGTCAAAATCAAACAATTTCTCATCTACAGTCAGATTACATGATGGCATGTAGAATGTTCCTAAAATATTAATCATTCGATCCCACAGTTCTCTAATAGGTGCAAGTTTATCTTTTGCACGCCGCTATGATCTTCATTCGTCTGTTCGTCAATCGTGTTATCCGTTCTTAAAGAAAATTACTCGAAAAATTGGTGGTCCATCTTTTTTTTCTCCACAACAAATTTTTTGAAAATCAATTTCATATCTTTCCATAGCAATAGGAGATTACTAAAAGGCGTTTCATCGAAATATTATTCTAACCATATGTAATAATTAGTTAAAAGTGCGTCCGGCCGCTCCGGCCGGTAGCATATGACCTTAACGGTTTTAAAGGAGCGTAGGTGGTAAAAAGAGGAGAGGCAGACCGAAAGCAAGATGGAAGGGTGAAGTAATCAGGTGCGTCAGGTGCGAACAGAGCAACATCACAAATAGAAAAGACAAGGAGAGAAAAAACAAGATATAAAAAAGTCTGGAAGAAAGTTATAAACTCTGCCATGGGCCAAAAATAAAATCCTCTATTAGCTACTACTACATTCATTAAATCTTTCATGTCCTTCGGATCATCAAATCTTTACAATTGTGGTTTCTCAAAACCTATATATAGATAGATAGATAGTAATTTAGAGAGAAGTTTTAACATAATCCTTTTTATTTATTTTGCATCAATTTTCATTTGTACTTGCACATTCAATGTTGTTGCGATTTTTGTGTAACTTTTGTTAAAAAGTTTGGCAGACAATGAGCTAGAGTTTAGCTCAGTGTTTTTCAACCGGGGTAGCGCGACATCTTAGGGTGCCACGGCGCCACGATTGCGGCAGTTCATAATTTAGGCATTTCCTTGGAAATTTACTTAAGTGTAGTTCACGATAACTCATCGTCAGTTCATGCTTTCGTTCATGAATTCAGCTTGTTTGCATTAAAATGCTACTTGAATCTATTAATTTTTAATGATATTAGTTTTGGCAAAAATAACCCTTTTATAAGTTACCACCGAAATCTACATTCTAACAGCCACAGTAAGGCCGAGGCCGCACTACGGTTTTTTCCCGCGAGCGGTAATCGCTATAACCGCGAAACCGCTCGAGAAGCACACGATATGCTATGGTTTGTATTAGCTTACTTGAGTCACAAAATCACGCGAATAAAAACCATGGCGGTTTAGCCGTAGTGCGGCCTAGGCCTTATTCAGATTCTAAAACCGCCGCCGGTCAAGGCTGCCACAATTTTTATTTTTCCGTCAGGGATCCCCTGATGCCTTGGATTTTTTTTTCTGTCAGGGGTGCTACTCAATGAAAAAGGTTGAAAAACACGTGATTAACTAACGCTATCCACTTAAAAATCTCTCGCGATAGACCGTTTGAGCACCCCTGCTTTGCGTTTTATTTTCTAATGTTTTCCTTAATCTTTTTAATTTTTTTTAATAATAAATTTTTATTACAAGTGACTTACTAACTAATCTATCTAGTTTCTTTTCCAACAATTTGACCTCGAAATACATTATAAATTTGTTAGCGCTATTGTTCTAATGCACTTTGTTAACAGTAACGAAACAATTTACATAAGAAATTCTACAAAACGCAAAATCACTTTTATCCAATTTTAAACAATTTTCGACGTTTTGAATCCCGATATTATACACAATTTAACACGTTATGTAGTAATCTTACATTAACCTCAATTTATCCTCGTCGCTAGCCTAAATACAGTTGACAGCAATTCATTGTTAAATCGATGAGATAATTCTATTTGTCACCTGACAATGTTGCGCACGGATCATGGATTTTAGTTAGAATTTCATCAACAATATTTTGTAGTTGTGTTTATATATCTAAAAAAGTTCTAAGAAAAATAATTAATTCAATATTATAAATAACTTATCCAACTACCATGTTAGTTATTAAACCAAGAAAATTGAGACGAGTTGGGAAGATAATAAACTTTCTTTGTTTTCAGATCGTTTTCGTGAGCTGGTAACTAAATTGCCAATAGATTGATATTCAATAATATATTAAAAAACTTAATGATAATGGTAATCCTGTAAAACTGTAATGAACTCATTATAATTTAGCATTTATTATTATTTATCCATACATTATCCAGCATTATTCTAATTGACTTGCAACAAATTGATATTCATCGACGTAAGAAAAATAATTTAATGACAGTGATAATTATCTTATTATTATCTAGCAAATTATTATTTGGAAAATGAACGTAAGATTTAGAAACTAAGCATTTCTGTTTAAGTTTGATTAATAAAACCTGTAATGAGGAAAAGTACTGGGTAAGTACCTATAGTAAAGTTTTAATTAATAACTTAAATTGTTAAAAAAACAATAAGAATATTTGAAGTGAAAACCGAGTTAAGTGCCATATCAAATATTTTTAGGGAATCGATTTAACTCATATTTCGTGAAAAAAAAAACGATTCACCTCGCATTTCGTAAGAAAAACGAAATGGATTGTTTGGCACTTAACTCAATTTTCACTGCAACTCCTCATTTATTTTACACAAATGACAATTAAAACAACTTTGCTCCGTAAGATCGAATATCGTTCCTATCAAAGAAATATAGTTTACGGTAACACCCGCTATTAAGAAACATCTTCTCAAACAAAATAAGATTTATTTTTATTTTCATGATGAAAACAGTATAACAGTAAACATAATCAACACATTTACATTTTTCTTCTGATTTTAACTAACTCTGACAAAATATGTATTTATGTTGTAAGCATTATAATTATATTTTTATTACTCATGCGGGATAAGTATTATCTTGGCGACCGTTTTTTAGGGCGACAAATTCACTATTCCATGTTTGTCAATTTTTGTCAATTCAATTATTACCACATAACTTAGGTAACACACGCAAATATTCAATAAAAAATTACATTAAGAAACATAATGGAATAATAAATAAAATAAAAACAATAAAAACCTCAATATTAAAAAGTGACGTGAAAGTAACATAAATTTTTTTCAATGAATTGAAAAATTCACTACGTTTCTACCACACTTATAATATGTAAACATATTACATAACTTGTTATTGACAGTTATATAAATTTAGACACATATCACGACTCGAGTTTCGACTGTTAAAGGTAATTTTCAAGTGCACTAACAGTGACTTAACAGTCGAAACTCGAGTCGTGACATGTGTAGAAATTTATATAACTGTGAATAATAAGTTATATAACATTTTTACATATTATAAGTGAGGTAAAAACATAGTGAATTTTTCAATTCAATGTAAGTATGAATTAGCACGTAGTAACTGTCGCATCCATCCTATTCATAAATTCTTTTCATTACAAAATGAAAATTAAAGAAAACGTTTTAAAATGAGTGTAAATGGTGATACCGGAGACTGATGAGAGCCCAATTTCGCTCTCGTGAGCAATTGACAACTTACCGCACTTGTTGCACAGTATACCATTTTCATTGTTTACACCTTCAAGCAAATAAAAAAATAATAAAATCAAAAGAAAATTATGAGAACGAAAACCTGTTATTATAAAAGTATTTAACATACAACAGTGATCACGGACAATTATATGGTAATAGAAGCATTATGTATTCTCTTAGACTTATTAATGGTTTAGGAACATGATATGAGGAACGTATATGTTTTCATTAAGTATTAAATAATAGTGAGCATGTCATTTCTAAATTTAACACAATTAGTCAAGGATTTAAGTTTTCCAACAAATAATTATTGTAAACCATAATTTTATCTGGAATTATAGGAAATAATTACATTATAATTTATTTATTTACATTGTTTAGACCCACAGGGGATTACATAAAGCAAATTATGATCTGTTGCTGTTATTTTTCTTGTTCTCCCAGAATTGTTTCATTATCTCGCTATGTTTCATCTGTCCATTTTCCTCTTGTTATTTTTGATTTTTCCTCTGATATGATTTTCCAGCTGTAGACCATATGTCTGAAGATTTTTGGACTTTCGATGTCTGTCGGTGAGATGTTGGCGTTTTTTAAATCAATTTGGACCTGTTTTACCCAGACTGTTGTCGTATTCATTTTCTGTAGGTACTCCAAAACTCTCCTTGTTAGTCGGTTGTCTCCTAGTCTCATAACGTGCCCGTAGGATTTCAGTCGTCGTTTGCGGAAATCGGTTTCGATTTTGGAGTATTTTTCCGTGACAGTGTATGATTGTAGACGATATCCTTCTTCTGTTAGTTTTGGGTCAAGGATTTTTCCGCTAATTTTTCTTTCAGCCTTCTTGATATTCTCTATGTCTCCTTTGTAATTAAGGTTTAATGTCCCGCTGGCGTAGAGCATTTCAGGTTTGATAACAGTCGTGTAGTGTCAGACTTTTGTGTTAATATTTATACAATTCTTATTTCAGATGCTTGCAACTTTTCCATATGCTTTCCGCATTTTTTGTTCCCGTGCTTCTTGTACTAATCTTTCTGTTTCTATAGGTTCAATAGGGATAGAGATAGGGATAGGAATATTTGAAGTAACTAACCCTGTTTATTGTGCCGTATTTTGTAATTAAATTTTCTGTTTTGATGTGTTTTGTGGCATAAATTCGGTTTTTGAAAAGGAAGCTTTCTCGGATGAATTTGTGGTTGTTCATTTTCAGAAAGGATCGCGAGATCATCAGCAAAGGTAGGCATGTGACGTTATTGTTATCCTGTTGTTTTCCTAGTCTTATGGGTCTCCAAATTTTTCGATTTTCCAGTTCTTGTTCCCATGCTTTGATAACTTTGTCTAAAACGATTTTGAAGAGTAACGGGGAGAGGCAATCGCCCTGCCGCACAATAGTCTTGATGGAGAAAGGTTTTTAGATTTCTCCGTTGAATTTGACATTGGAAGTTGTGTTGGTTAGTGTTTGTTGGATGAGCCGTTGTGTTTTCAGATCCAGATTGTTTTCTTCGAGTCATAGGCTTTCCTAAGGTCGACAAATGTGCAGATGGTTGGGAGATTTCGTGTAGTTCGAATTTTTAGTATAGATTTCAGGTTGAAAATTTGCTCGTGTGGCCTGAAACCTGCTTGATATTCCCCTATTAGGGGTTCGAGTTGTTCTTGTGTGCGTTGTAAGAGGCAAGCGGATAGGATTTTGTAGAAAACGGAAAGGAGAGAGGTTCCTCTGTAGTTATTCACACCAGATTTGTCTCCTTTTTTCTTTAGTGGGTTCTGGAGAGGTTAGGATGAGTGCCCATTTCCAATCGTTTGGGAGTTCTTCACTTCGCCAAATTTCCTGAATGCTCCGTGTGATTTCCTGTAATGACCGTGGTCTACGATTTTTCAGTAGTTCTGCGGTTATTCCATCTTCTCCTGATATCTTTCCATTCTTCAGTTTTGTGATGCGGTGTTGGGTTTCTTTTTGTGTCGGTGGATCAGCGTTGGGTTTCGTGTTTGTTGAGGATGTGTGTGGGAATCGTTCGGATGGTTCGGGGCAATTAAAAAGCTCGGAAAAGTAGTTTGACAGTTCTTCGCAGTTTTTTTGGTTGCTAAGTGTTTTCCATATTTTTTCTTGAAGGTGAAATTAAGTGGTGAGTAATCTTTAATTTTATTTGCAAAAGCTGTATAGAAATTTCTGCTGATGTCGTTTCTAACGTTATCCTCAATTGATGTGAGTTGTTCGGTTATGTATTGGCGTTTGGTTCTCCTGATGATTCAGTTTGTCTCTTTGCGGATGTCGAGAAAGTCTAATAGGGTTTCCGGTGATTTGTTACTGTTGCTTGATAATGGCTTGATAGCACTTGGAATCTCACCATGTGTGTTTTGCCTTTTTCTTAAGTGGGATTACTTCCTTGATTTTTATGATTATTTTGTTGCAGAAGTCGGTCCAGTAGTTTGTCGGTTCTTTTCCCCATTCTTCTGTGATCTTTGTTTCTTCAATTTTGGATGTGTAAAATGTTTTTTATTTTGTGCACTCTCTTCGGAGAGAATTTTACTTTAACACGAGTGTGGCAGTTGGTCTGAGTCGATGTTCGCACCTCTTCGGACTTGAATATCGTGGATGATTCTGTAGTGGGCGCAGGCAACGTGATCGATCTGGTATTCACCAAGATGTTGGTTCGTGGATAGCCATGTTTTCTGTTTCTCTGAGGGTTTTCTGAAATAGGTAGACATAACTTTGAGATTGAATTGTTGGCATATATCAATCAGACATATGCCGTTTGTGTTTTGGTGTGCAGAATTTTTTCCGATGATTATACTATAAGTTTTTTTCTTTCCCAAGTTGGGCGTTGAAGTCTCCCATTAGGATTTTCACGTCGTTTTGCTGAATTTTGCTGATGTTTTTTTCGAGTTTGCTCCAAAATATTTCGACGGTCTCTGGGTTTTTTTTATTGTCGATGTTGGTGGGAGCATCTGCATTTATGAGCGTATATATTTTATTGGCGCTCTGAATGTGCATGGTCATGAGTCAATTGTTGATAGGTGTGATTTATTTGACAGCGTTGATGATGGATTTGTGTACGAGAAAGTCCATGCCGAAGATTGGTGTGCCTTTCGCAACCTTCTGTTTTGTTTTGCTCTTGAAGATGCAGTAGTTTCGTAGTCCATAGTTTCATTGTCAGTCAGACGTATTTCTAGAAGAGCAAGGGCGACAATTTTTTGTTGGTCGTTTTCTTGAGTGACATTATGTAATTTTCCTGTCTGGATTAGAGTATTGATGTTTAATGTTCCGATGAAAATTTTCTTCTTGTAGGGAAGTTTACCAGATATTCTCTGCTGTGCTTGTCTGGACTTCCCAGAATCCGATAGTCCAGCTGCCGTCTGCCGATTGTGTACCACCTGGGGTAAAGTTGAATTTGCTTGCACAGTTCATGTTTGCTTGTGTTTCACTGGTTTGGCCTGGTTGATACCAGGACCGGATAGGACCAGAGGTTGTTGAGGTCTTTGGAACATATTATTTTCAGCCGAGCTCACTGAGCTAACAGACGCTGACCAGAGTACCGGTGATTTTCACTCAGACTTGTCTGGATTTTAAGTTTGTGTTCGTGTCAGCTGTTTTAAACGATGGTGTAATGGTCCATCCGCAGGGCTTCAACCCTCTTTTCCGGTATCTTAGGTCAAAAAAGGGGGGACAGCAAAAATTTAAAAAAAACATTATGATGTAACATTGAATTGGAAAATTCACCATGTTATTACCACACTTATAATATGTACAAATTATATAACTTATTATTCACAGTTATATAAATTTCTACATTTCATTTCACAACTGGAGTTTCGACTGTTAAAGGTCATTTTCAAGTGATGGCAAATTCATGATAGAATGTGTTTAAATACATTTTTCAATTCAATGTAAGTATGAGTTACCACGTAGTAACAATCGCAACCATCCTATTCATTATGATGTAATATCATGTTAAATCGTGGGTCCAAAATAGACTAGCCTCCTCGTGGTGCACCCTGGGCAACGTAATTATATTACGGCTAAATAGTCTACAAACCTCGGGGGTTCACGTCTAGTGAATACGGGACTGGCAATCCCGAGGTTTCCTAGCTGGATTCTCACTTTACTTCAACTTGTCTTGGGTGAGACTCCTCTATCTCTTTTATCTTTCCTCTCAGATCTCCCTTGATCAACTCTTAGTCTCTTCTGACCCCGACGCTATTAGAGCACTCGAGGGCTAGGGGTCTCTCTCTATTTCATACATATTTCTACCATCCTTCCCCATACCAACCCGCAATGACCAGCGTGGTAGGGGCAAACGGCTAAATACCCCAATGACAGTACAAAACTAAAGAAGGCCCTCAGTCTCCGGCAGCTCAAAAACCGCTGACTATGGTAGCGGTCAGGCAAGGTCTCGAGCAGAGGGTGCAAAGAATCTCCGGAGTAAACTAAGCTACTTGCGAAGACGAACACTGCACCTCGCGTCTTACAACATACGAACCTTATTATCGAATCAAAAAGTAACTGAACTAGAAACAGAGCTTGTTAAAATAAAATGGAATATCGTAGGCTTGAGTGAAGTTAGAAGAAGAGAAGAAAGCCAGATAACACTGAGAACTGGCCACATCTTCCACTATAGAGGAGAAGAAGAAATATCAAATGGTGGTATAGGAATGGTCATACACAATAAACTTATACCAAATCTAATAGAAATTAAAAGCATATGCCCGAGAGTAATGTACACAACTTTAAAACTGGGCTCAATGCACAATATGAAAATCATACAGGTGTATGCCCCCACGTCAAAATCATCAGAAGAAGATCTGGATGCCTTCTATGACAACATCAATGAAGCATTGGAAGAAAATACTAACTATCATACTCTACTAATAGGCGACTTCAATGCCAAACTCGGAAGGAAACAAGATGAAGCCGAATCTTCACTAGGCACCCATGGCTTTGGCAACAGACTCCTCAACTTCTTGCAAGAACATGGTCTTTATTCAATGAACTCTTTCTTTGACAAAAAACTACAACGGAAATGGACTTAGATTCAGATCAGATGGCAACACTAAAAACGAGATAGATTATAGCATAACAAACAGGAAAGAAAAAGTTTAGGACGTAGCAGTCCTGAACAGTCTCTCCATAGGCAGCGACCATAGAATGATCCGAACAAAAGTTTCTGTGAACATCAGCAGTGAAAGATTGAAGATGATCCAAAAACCGAACAAAAAATGGACACCACCCGACAACATCGACTCCTACCAAAGAGAAATAGAAAACCGCTTACATAACTCTTACGCAAACCAAATGGCGACTAACGGAAGTATCAACATAGATGATCTAAACACATCGATAATAAATGCAATAAAACAGGCAGAACAAAAACACTGTGATAAACCAAACGAGAGAGAACAGAAACTAAGCAAAAACACCAAAAAACTAATGGAAGAAAGAAGAATGCTGAAAAACAAGTACGGCCAAAACTTTGCGGAACTGAGACAATTGAACAAAGACATTTCAAAAGGCATACGAAAAGACGTCAGAACGTTCAACACGAATATGGTTGCTAGAACGATAGAGGCAAACAGAAGCTTAAAAGTACTTAGACAGAAAATCTCAAAAGGCAGAAGAAACATACATAGACTCAGAAATAGACAGGGAAATATAACATCAAATAGGGAAGAAATCCTCGGGGTAGTGAGAGAATTTTATGAAGAACTATATATATCACATCAAAGCGCAATAGAAGCGAACCAAATTCCGAAAATCACAAACCATGGTTCGGAAGATATTCCAGAGGTCACTATCTCCGAAATAACAACAGCACTCTCGGATATGAAGAATAACAAATCACCTGAGGACGATGAAATCAGCATAGAAGCAATCAAACTGGGAGGATGCAAGTTACATTCTCTACTCAAAATGCTCTTCACCGAATGTCTCATGAGAGGAATAACGCCCTCAGAATAGAACAATGCAACAATCACCGTCCTGCATAAAAAGGGAGACATTACCGACCTTGGAAATTACCGACACATCAACCTGCTGTCACATATATTTAAGCTGTTTACAAGAATAATCACGAAGAGAATAACTGTTAAGCTAGAATCATACCAACCAAGAGAACAAGCCGGATTTAGATCAGGGTTTGGCACAAACGACCACTTCCAAATCCTAAAAAACCTTATTGCGAAAATGATATAGTACCACTGGTCCCAATATTCGTAGATTATGAAAAGGCGTTTGACTCTGTGAACCAACACAAAATACTAAAATCATTAGCTGATTGCCGTGTAGATCACCGTTATTCAAATATCATCAGACACATATACAAAAATGCCACAGCATCTGTCCCACTCCACAACGATAGAGGTGTCCGACAGGGTGATACAATCTCCCCACGACTTTTTACTAACTTACTCGAATACATGTTTAAATCTATTGATCTGCAACACCTAGGCATTAACATAAATGGGGAATACCTCAGTCATCTCAGATTTGCAGACGACATAGTCATTATAGCGGATAGCATCGACCAGGCAAAAATGATGCAACGCCTAAATATAGCCTCACGCAAAGTGGGACTAAAGATCAAAGTAGGGAAAGATCCTTCGTTCTGGCGCCACCTCCTCCTTATGGGGATTACATGTAAATCTAGCCCCTAATGGGGAAAATTACATGTAAATGTAGCACGATGCCCCTTATGGAGACATGTAAATCTAGCACGAAGCCCCTTATGGGGGAATCCTATACAAAATAGTTCTGAACGTGTACAAAACGTGTCCGAGCGAGTATGTGTAGATGACGCTGCAAGATACGTGTACATTGAATAGCGGGAAACTTCAAAATGAGGGGTGGACATATTTCCAGATGTTGGCTGAGGGGTTGATTCAATTGAGATTATGGGGGTTTAGATTGACAAGACTAGACAGACAAGACTAGATAGACAAGACTAGATTGACAAGACTAGACAGACAAGACTAGACAGACAAGACTAGACAGACAAGACTAGACAGACAAGACTAGACAGACAAGACTAGACAGACAAGACTAGACAGACAAGACTAGACAGACAAGACTAGACAGACAAGACTAGACAGACAAGACTAGACAGACAAGACTAGACAGACAAGACTAGACAGACAAGACTAGACAGACAAGACTAGACAGACAAGACTAGACAGACAAGACTAGACAGACAAGACTAGACAGACAAGACTAGACAGACAAGACTAGACAGACAAGACTAGACACACAAGACTAGACAGACAAGACTAGACAGACAAGACTAGACAGACAAGACTAGACAGACAAGACTAGACAGACAAGACTAGACAGACAAGTCTAGACAGACAAGACTAGACAGACAAGACTAGACAGACAAGACTAGACAGACAAGACTAGACAGACAAGACTAGACAGACAAGACTAGACAGACAAGACTAGACAGACAATACTAGACAGACAAGACTAGACAGACAAGACTAGACAGACAAGACTAGACAGACAAGACTAGACAGACAAGACTAGACAGACAAGACTAGACAGACAAGACTAGACAGACAAGACTAGACAGACAAGACTAGACAGACAAGACTACACAGACAAGACTAGACAGACAAGACTAGACAGACAAGACTAGACAGACAAGACTAGACAGACAAGACTAGACAGACAAGACTAGACAGACAAGACTAGACAGACAAGACTAGACAGACAAGACTAGACAGACAAGACTAGACGTACAAGACTAGACGGACTAGACTAAACCATTTTCAAACAATTTGATGAGAAAAATCAAATCTGGTGTCAGAACGGCTCTAGCATGTGCCCTAAGAGATATACCGCCCGACCACCTCCCTCTCAGTAGATAACGTCATCCGCCGCGGCAGATATTGCTAAACTAATTATCTCGATGCTGATTGGTTGATTAACGAATAAATATATATGTAATATATATGTTATATGTAATGGACAAGACTAGACAGACAAGACTAGACAGACCCCACGCTAAACAGGGTGTTAGGTCTATGTGACCTCACACCCTGTTTTGCGTGGGGTTACATAGACCTCACACCCTGTTTAGCGTGGGGTCACATATACCTCACACCCTGTTTAGCGTGGGGTCACATAGACCTCACACCCTGTTTAGCGTGGGGTCACATAGACCTCACACCCTGTTTAGCGTGGTGTCACATAGACCTAACACCCTGTTTAGCGTGGGGTCACATAGACCTCACACCCTGTTTAGCGTGGGGTTACATAGACCTAATACCCCTGTTTAGCATGATGAAAAGTGGATGCAAGTAGATGAAAAGTGGATGCAAGTAGATGAAAAGTCGATGCAAGTAGATGAAGAGTGGATGCAAATAGGTGAAACGTGGATGCAAGTAGATGAAAAGTGGATGCAAGTAGATGAAAAGTCGATGCAAGTAGATGAAAAGTCGATGCAAGTAGATGAAGAGTGGATGCAAATAGGTGAAACGTGGATGCAAGTAGATGAAAAGTGGATGCAAGTATGACTTAATGGAAGAAAGCAGTTTGGTTAAGAGTGTAGCTGAAGATATTGAAGCTGGTGTACCCAAAGATCATGATATATACAATGACTTAATGGTGGGAATAAAAGAAAACGTCTCAATGTTAGCTGACTCCTTTAAAGAGTTGTTAAATTACCTGGTTTTATTGGAACATCGATTTGATATTAGTAATTCTCAAACACCCAAACAGAATACCCCTGCAGGATTTCCAAGAAATTGCATTAATAAGAGAGAAGAAGATGAAGAAAGTGTTTTCACAGACTATGATTTCGAAGGGAGCATGTCTTACCTCAATGAGAAAATTGCAAGCGGGAAGTCGTTTAATCCGTTTATTGAATTGAATGATCCTAACGAATAACAACTGATTTAGAACTCTCAGCTCGGTCTTATATACCCGCTGGAATGTTTATTAAATTAAACGAAAAACAAACCTAAGAAATTGATAAGACCACGCATCATAATTTATTATTTTCTACGCTCGCGCACCGCTGATAAGATAGCAGGAGTTGTTATCAGCGCTAGACGGCCAGTTGCACCTAATCAACAAGCCGGGCAGTAAATCAAAATAAAAACGAAAAAAAACATCGAAAATATATTTTAGTTGAATTAAACAATCCTTTATATATTTTTGTTCAGTCTTATCTAGTCTCATGCATTTAGTCTCGTGTACCTAGCCCCTTTTGTCTAATCTCATGTATTTAGCCCTGTCTGCCTAGCTTCATCTATCTAGTCTTGTCTGTCTAGTCTTGTCCATTACATATAAATTGAGGGAAAAGGTCAACTGTAATTATTTATTCGTTAATCAACCAATCAGCATCGAGATAATTAGTTTAGCAATATCTGCCCCGGCGGATGACGACATCTACTGAGAGGGAGGTGGCCGGGCGGTATCTCTCTTAGGGCACATGCTAGAGCCGTTCTGACACCAGATTTGATTTTTCTCATCAAATGGTTTGAAAATGGTTTAGTCTAGTCCGTCTACTCTTGTCCGTCTAGTCTTGTCTGTTTAGTCTTATCTGTCTAGTCTTGTCTATCGAGTCAAATTCAAATTCAAATTCATTTATTCACCATAGGATGTATATATACAAAATACATATAGGTACGTCACAAAGAATGCATTAAATTTTCAAAATCCTGGTAGTCGTACACACTTGTAGAAACCAGTATTTCCTTGAGCTTTCTCCTAAACTGCTTGTAGGATTTTTCCTCGGTAAGATTGGTTGGAAGTTTGTTGTAGAGATAAATTCCGTGAATGTCTGGTGCCTTGCTGCATAATGTCAGTCTATATCTTGGAGTACATAGTTTTAGATGTCCTCTAGTAGGATAATTGTGCTTGTCCAAATTTTTCGGTAGATTGTTTTTCTTTTTATGGATGTGGCTGGTGGCTTCCAGAATGTATAGGCCCAGGACTGTTAATATCTTCAGTTGCACAAAATGCTGTTTGCAGGAAGTGTATGTAGGCAGTCTTAGAAGAATCCGGATTAATCTCTTTTGTGTTTTTAAGATCTTTACCACTTCTGGAGATGCTCCCCACACTATTATTCCATAACTAAGTTTGGATTGGATTTCTGCATAATAATAATTTATGAGCTCTGGAATATCAAGGAAATTCCTCAGGTAGCGAAGGCAGAAAGCTTTTTTGTTTAACAATTTGCATAAATTCTCAACATGTTTGTGCCAGGATAAGTGTTCATGAACAGTTAAACCAAGGAAATTGGTGTATTTAACTCTTTTTAATTGTGAGTTATTAAATCCTATCCATATATCCTCTACATACTTGGCTATGTGTGTTTGGAATACGACAACTTCTGTTTTTTTTCCAAGTTAAGGAACAGTCTATTGGCTGAGAACCAAGAATCTAGAGTTTGTAGGAGGTTATTTGACTCTTGCTGGCTATCCATTAAGTTGGATTCTGATAAAAGAAAACTTGAGTCATCCGCATATAGAGTGCAAAAATTGCCATTGATGTACGGAACTAAATCAGCAAGGTAAAGTAGAAAGAGTGTCGGCGAAAGCACACTTCCTTGGGGAACACCTGCTTTGATAGGCAATTCTGCAGAAGAGCTTGTTTTAAAATGCGATGTTATTTGAACAAATTGGGTTCTGTCCTTTAGGAAGGAATGTAACCAGTTTCCTGCCTTCCCCCTTATGCCATATCTATATATTTTGTTCATTAATTGTCCATGATCTATACAATCAAAAGCCTTGCTCAGATCACAGAAGATACCTATCGGGAATTTGCCTTTATCGACTTCTGCTAGTATTTTGCTGTATAACTGAAGAATAGCCGTAGTTGTAGATTTACCATTGTCTTGTCTGTCTAGTCTTGTCAATCTAAACCCCCCATAATCCCAATTGAATCAACCCCTATCTGGAAATATATCCACCCCTCATTTTGAATTTTCCCGCTATCCAACGTACACGTATCTTGCAGCGTCATCTACACATACTCGCTCGGACACGTTCAGAGCTATTTTGTATAGGATTCCCCCATAAGGGGCTTCGTGCTAGATTTACATGTAAATCTCCATAAGGGGCATCGTGCTACATTTACATGTAATTTTCCCCATAAGGGGCTAGATTTACATGTAATCCCCATAAGGAGGAGGTGGCGCCAGAACGAAGGATCTTTCCCTACTGATCAACTTTGCAAAAACTCAGTTGATGACCAATCTTGTACTGAGTGATTGTATAACCGTAGGTGGTGTCGAAATCATAGAGACCACCTCATATAAATACCTATGGCATGAAATCCGCATACACATAGATGTTTCGTTATCGTGAACGTTTTCGTGTGAAATAGCAAGACAAATAGGATGCTTGGGCTGCATATAAGAAACTGAAACATATATTTAAGTCAAACTTACCAACCTGTTTGGAACGTAGAGTCTTCGATCAATGCGTCCTACCCGTCTTAACATACGGTGCAGAGACATCAACACTTCTTTGTTAAGGTAATCAATAAGATCAAGGTAACACAACATGCAATGGAGAGATCCCTGTTGGGATTTTCCCTTAGAGACCGAATCCCTAACACCGAAATCCGGAGAAGATCGGGAGTGCAGATGCAATAAAACGAATAACAACCTTGAAGTGGAACTGGGCAGGGCACATTGCGAGAATGAAGGACTACCGGTGGACCAGACGAATAATGGAATGGAGTCCAAGACATGAAGCTCTCCGAAGCAGAGGACGTCTACCTGCAAGATGGTCCGATGATATTAAACGTATCCATACAAATTGGATGCAAGCAGCTCAAGACCGACAGATGTGGAAGCAGTCACGGGAGGCCTACGTCCAACAGTGGACTACGATAGGCTAATTGATGATGATCATGTTAAAATATTCCATCGATAATACCAGATATATTCAAGTAAATTCACCAAACTTGGTGAATTTATGTCAAATCAATAGCTTTGTTTTCTTTGATGTTAATGAAATTGGAGCAAACTTGCTCGTATAAGCGTAGATACCAAGTTTCTTAAATGTATTCCTGTGTGACGGTAATTTAATCTACATGCAACATGTAGACGCTTGATATAAAAATAAATCAAATCACAAACTTTACTATAATAAATAATAAGATAATATAATTTTTGACTTAAAATTTTGTGTGAATGTTAAGAAAATCGGGCGAGTCTCAATCGAATTATTCTATAAACTGTTAGGTGTATCAGGAGCAAGCCAATTAAACATGATAAAGTTTCTTGAGATTAAACATTTGATAATGTAATTTAATCTTCCATCTTTGACTAGCTAATCGATACGAACGCAATGCAAAGATAAAATCGCATTTTTTTAATCTTCATTATTTTTCCTATGGTAATTTATGAATAATTTATGAGAACGTGATACCACATTCAAAGCGTGCATATTATGAAATATCTTTAAGACATTAATAAATCTTGCTGTACATTGCAATAAAATATATTGAAACATAAATTGAATAAGATTTATTGCGTTCAATTAAAGAATATCGAATTCTCAAATTAACAATTAGGAGTAATCATTTTATTGATATAAATATTAGGAGTAATTATTTTATTGGGATATTTCTTCATTAGTAGTTACTAGTAATATTTATGTCTGCTATTTTGTCTTGCCTGATCTTCACTGGTCTTGTCTGATATTGTTGGTCCTGTCTGATCTTCTCTGTTCGTGTGTGGTCTTGTCTGGTCTTTTCCGGTCTTGTGTGGTCTTGTGTTGTCTTGTCTGGTCTTGACTGGTATTGTCTGGTCTTCTCTGTTCTTGTCTGGTCTTCTTTGGTCTTGTCTGGCCTTGTCTGGTCTTGTTTGACCATGTCTGGTCTTGGCAGATCTTATCAAGTACTGTCTGGTCTAGTCATGTCTTGTCTGGTCCTGTCAGGTCTTGTCTGGTCCTGTGTGATCTTGTCTTGTCTTCTTCGGTATAGTGCAGTCTTGTCTGGTCTTGTCTTTTTTTGTCTGGCCTTTTCTGGTGTTGTCTGGTCTTGTCTGGTTTCGTCTGGTCTTGTCTTGTCTTGTCAAGCCTTAAATAATATACAAAATATAACATTCTGAATAATACTCGTGAAATAATAGAAATAATAACGTCAACTCGGAATCATATTATAATAGATAAATATAGAATATTGAATAATAGAGTTATATCTATTTATAAATATTGAACAATACGCTTTAGTGCGGCTGACTTAATTATCCAATTTTAAATTACATATGTATTAATATTATTAGAATGAACAAAACGCTGGTATTTCCGGGTTTTATTTTAAGAATACCCTCGATTTGAATGAAAATTTGCATGATGCAATTATTAGAAAATTTTAATATAAATAAACATCTCAATTTTTTTAAATGATTAAATAACAAATTATATTTCTCTATTTTCATAGAAAAATTACAAAATATATTGTTAATTTGTTAAAGTATTTCTATATTTTCAAGCATTCCATTGCAAGTAGAAATAAACATATAATGAAATATATTACAACATAAATTTCCAAGAAGAACTTTGCATATAAATTGCCGTTGTGTCTAGTTTTACATTTATTTTTTCTGCATTCTCTCCTATAATTTTGAGCTTTTTTTAGCTAAAAACTTTTATAATCTGCTTGATCTCTCTCAAGAGTTTTTCTCTAAATCTCTCTCAATGTTAAATTTTGAATTGGTAAAACCATACAACATTATAGATAATCAGATAAACTTAATAAAGACGGAACAAAGCTTGAATATATAAATATACTCAACCTTTCCGGAACTCTATAATACTAATGAGTCTTTTTAGGATTTGTCTTAGGAGAGATTTGTTTTTGGTAGTCCTAAAAAGACTCATTAGTATTATAGAGTTCCGGAAAGGTTGAGTATATTTATATATTCAAGCTTTGTTCCGTCTTTATTAAGTTTATCTCTCTCAATGTTATTATATAAGCAATGCCTTTCGGAATAATGCATAAAGCAATTGAATTCCTTAAAGTGATTGAACTATATAACAATATTTAAAATCAAAAGACACATCTTAGAAGAAAGACATCCATAGAGGAAATATTAGAGGAGAAATATGGTGAGCACAAACGTAATATTGTCGATAAAAACCAGTGAAGTTGATGCGACGTTAAATAAAGTTTAATATAAAAAATATTATTGTAATTAATTAATATGCAATGGTTAAATTTTATATTTATTACTAATAATGAATACAAAATTTAACCATTATATATTTTGAACACAATGAGAAATAAATATAAAATAATTAATAATTAAAAAAAAAATTAAATTAATAAACTTATTTTTTAAACCAAAACTTTTGTATTGAAAACGTATAATCAAGAAGAAAAGCATGTAATTAAAAGCAAAATATTATTTGCAATTAAAATTGTTTAGGTTTTGTTACTGTTTTAAAACAGTGGCAAATATTTTGCCACTGAATTCGCGAGAAAAAAAAAACAAGTTTCATGACAACTGCATATTTCAACGGGAAAAAAATGCGTATAAATATGAATAATCAACCTTTTTGTATGTAATTATATATAAAAAACAGGAAAGTAAAATCTATTTTTAAATAGCGGAAATACTAACTGTATGAGAAAAACAAACACGAGTAAACAATTCCTTGCAATACAAAAATCAATTCAAATTATTAATAAAATCATTAAAAAATCCAATTGAATATTAACGAAGCACCTGTTGGTGTATTGCACTTTTTCTGTTTTAAATAATAAATTATTGTGGGAAAACTTACAATTTTCACTTTGCACCGTATAACTTCCTGTTCGAAGGATTCGTCCTCTTGGCTACTCATACCAGCAAAAATCAATTGATAAACATCGTGTTTGTGTTATTTAAATTATTCGTGGAATTGCACGACTAGTCTATTCACGCATTTATAATATTTCTAGTGCAGTAGTGGAAAAGCGGTCTAAAATCTATAATAAGTGACCTGGTTTACGCTTAAACCGTTTGACGACGCGAGGGAGCCACTCATCTCACGCAAGCAACAGATATATAGATAGAGTTTCAAAAGTGTCCCCCAATCTTCCCCCAAATATAAATATACAAATTTACTAACAAATATAACAAACAATTTAATAATAACAAAAACAAACCGCTTCTGCATCTTCTGCTCCACAATTTTCCATTTTCCGCAAAGAACGCTAACATCTATACACCACAAAAGATTTTCCTTTTGTTTACATGTTCGAAAATTCAAATTATTAAACTCACGAAAAACTTCAAAATAACATCTTAAAATAACTTTAATGTTACCTTTTAATATACATTTCCGTTTATTGTTGTGAATCGTTTCGCTTTGCTGATTTTCCTCCGTGAATTTTCCGAACACAAAGGACGCGTCGTAGAGCGCGGTGATCTATACTATACCAAGCTATAGTATATACTGCTATATACTAATAGCCGGTGCCATTGGATTTCGATGCTCCGTCTGTTGGATTGCGCTGAAAGTAAAATTGAGAGGGCGCTATTAAGCAGTTATACTCGCGGTGGAAGCAAGGGAATATTGGAGGGAAATTGTTATTTAGGGCGGATGGCTATAATTGGGGAGTAATAAAGATTGACATAAGTCAGATAAGATCTTGTCAAATGAATTCTACATTGAGCTATTATGTTTTATAGTGTGTATTGTAGTGATTTCAATGAGCAGAGATATAAGGAAAATATAAAATACAAAAGAAAGAATAAATAAAAATTGAATAAAATTTAAAATGAGATGTCATGGTTTGAACCAAATTAATAATAGATTGAAAGTAGGAGATTACCACTACGATATCTTCAAATCTGTCAGTAGCTACAATTACACGGAAATCTTCTGTTACTCTTTGACACAAATCGGTCTTGACCGTTCCCGTTACTTGCTTTGACGCAACGAACGGCTCACACCACGCTTCTTCAGCGGGGTGTGCCAAAGAGTAACAGAAGATTTCCGTGTAATTGTAGCTACTGACAGATTTGAAGATATCGTAGTGGTAATCTCCTACTTTCAATCTATTGAATAAAATGTTTGGTGTATAAAAGTGTAAAAATATACATGCAAAGTAATTATTTTACAGAATTATTTATTTTAGTAATATGTTCAATGTTAAGATTGTGATTTCGATCAATTTTTTTTAGAAGGCCTCTTTTGAACACAGATCAAAATCGTGCTTTAGCGTTTTCCAAAGTTTTGCAAAAATCGTTCCTGGAAATTGAACAACTTTCGTTCAGATTCGCGTTATTGCAAAATTTAGGAAAAATCTCGTCGAATCTGATCTAATATTTGATCATGGCATTGAACAAGCTCGAACTTTCATTCAGGTTTTTGTGAATTCCGAGAAAAATGATAGGAACCTCAACATTGTGCAATGCCATGGCCGAGCATTAAATCAGAGTTGATGAGATTTCTAGAAAATTTAATAAAACTCTCAACGAATCTGAACGAATGTCAAGTCAACCCCACAATGGAACATGGACGAACTGCAAAATGAGTCAAGTCAACAATAATATAGAGAAACTAAACAAACAAACACAAAACTCTGAAACAGAAAGTAGTGAAATTGAAAAGCTATGGGATGTAACTGCTTAAATTATAACAAAGACCGCCGAAAATGTCTTTCGAAAAAGTAAAAAAGGGCAAAAACATGGTTCTACGAAGAATGCCAAAAACAGCTAGGAAAAAGACAAATAGTAAGGAAGAGAATGATACTACAAACAAACGAAAGTAGAGAGAGACATGCAAACTGTCGGAAAGAAACAAGAAAACTAATAAGAGCGAAGAAAAGAAGATATGAACGACAGAAGTATGAAACAATGGAAAGAGATCTGCCCAAACCGGGCTCTAGAGAGTTCTACAGAGCAATTTATTTGAAGAAGAGAGGATTTAAGCCCAGATCCATACCAATACTGAAAAACAATCAAAGTCGCATGATACTCAATGACGAAGAACAAATGGAAAGAATATTTTAAACGTAAAACGGGAAGAACCGCACAAAGAAGAAACATACATCACAGTGTACCTACTAGTCAAAGAACTTTCTTTCGAAGAAACCTAAAAGGCTGTAAATAAACAGAGGAACTAAACCAAGACACCTGGATCGGACGAGATACCGTCAGAATTTCTAAAATATGGAGGAGACGCATTACATCGCCAATTTCACCGACTTCTTCTTCGTCGTTCCCTCACTGCTGAGGATCGTGACTCAGTAGACATTCAACCGCACGCCTCCATCAGTTGCGGTTAGAGGCGCGATGCAGTGCAACGTTCACAGGTATCTCTAGCTGTTCGGATATCTGATTGAACCATCTCTTGGGACTACGGCCTCTAGGTCTCTTACCCTCAATCTTCCCTGTCACCATCAGTCGTTCAAGATTGTCATTGCCCCTGCGAGCAATATAGCCAAAGCGCCCCCCTCAATCTTCAGTTCATTCAAGACAGAGACATTTGTGCGGCGAGCTGTTCAAAGTATCCTCAGCAAGCGGCGCCAACACCACGTCTCAAAGGCGTCTATCCTCTGTCTGTCCGCCACTTTCAGCGTCCACGTCTCTGCCCCATGGAGAAAAATGGAAAACACGAGGGTACGGTCTAGATGTAGCTTTGTTCTATTAGTTATGTTACTGTCCTTCCATATCTTACTGAGTTGAGTCATCAAAAAACCTAACTTTCACCGACTTATAACTCTTATATGGGGAAAGAAAATAATACCAAGAAAATGGAAAGAAAGCATCGTAGCTAATCATAGCATTATGCCAATCCACAAAAAGAGGGACAAATCAAAATGCTCCAACTACAGAGGAATCTCACTGATAAACACCGGATATAAAGTTCTATCAAACATCCTACTATGTAGACAAACCCCACATGCAGAGAGCCTCCTGGGAGAATACCAAGCCGGATTTAGGAAAAACAGGTCAACACCAGACCAACTCTTTACACTGAGGCAGCTCCTAGAAAAAGGATGGGAGTATAATAGAACGGTGAATAACCTCTTCATAGATTTCCTGCAGGCATACGATAGCATAGAGAGAAGTCAGGTCGGCAGAACTCTCATTACCAAAAAATCTCATTCAGATGACTAAGGTTTGTATGGAGGGTGGAGTATCTACAGTACGAGTAAATAACAGTCTATCTAGTAGTTTAGAAATACACGGTGGGCTTAAACAAGACGACGCCCTGTCACCGTTGCTTTTCAACCAGGTCTTAGAGAAAGCTGTGAGATCTGCGGAAAAGGCCCCAAACTTCTATTAGCATACGCAGATGACATCGATATCATTGGAGACTCCATCATAACCGTAAGAGACATTTTCAGCAAGATCGAAAAAACAACGCGTGAAGTGGGACTAAAAGTGAATGAAGAGAAAACCAAATACATGTATATAAACAGAATGGGACGGAGAGATAGAATAGGGCAACACGTCACAGTTAACACTTTTAATTTTGAAAGGATAGAACGTTTCAAATACCTTGTAGCTGCAGTCACTGCTGATAACGACGTCACTGCACGTCATGCACGTCGTGCGACGTCATGCTTATATGCACTAAACAATCTTATGAAATCAAACAACATAACAAGAACATCAAAAATTAAAATTTATAAACCCATTATCAGGCCAGTAATAACATATGGATGCGAAACGTGGACACTGACCGAAGCAAACGAAGAAAAACTCAGGCGTTCTGAGCGAAAAATCCTCTGGACCCCAGCACGATCTGACCACAAACCGGTATCGCATTTGAACGAATGCCAAGGTACAAGAGCTTTACAACGACAGCGATATTGTCCAAGAGATTAAATCACAACGACTAAGATGGGCAGGTCACGTACACAGGCTTGATGACGAGAGACTTGTAAGATCGGTGTGGGAAGAGGTTCCAACAGGAAAGAAACCACTCGGACGTCCTAGAATGCGTCGCAGAGACAACATTAAATCAGATCTCCAAAAGATGAATATTCCTTTTGACCACATATTGATGGAAGACCATATTTAGTGGTAAAAAGTAGTGCTGTCAGCCAAGACCCACTCAGAGGGTTGTAGAGCTAGAATAAATAAAAATAAATAATTAATAATCTGAACGAAAGTTCGAACTTTTTCAATGCCAAGAACGATGAAAAAACGAACGACCGAAAAATCTGTTTTGGAAAAAAGCTCGATTTTGAACTAAATCAAAAGGGGCCAGAAGCTGCCGTTTCGAAAATACATGAAGGCATAAATAGAATAAAGTGTTAAAAAATAGAAAAAAGTGTAAAAATGAACATACAAACAAATCTTTTTTTTTTAAACAAAGTTTTTTTTTATACATCGAAATGAGTATGGATGTGCGTGGTAACAACCAATTTCATTGTAGTGTCTAGGTATTGTTCTTGTCCCGGCTTTGACTTCCTGCTAGTATCTTCTGAGCCCACCAAGAAGTGCCTGTTTATCCTCTTAGGATAAAGGTCCTCTCCGTCTTTTGGACATTGATGCCATTTTAAAACCTTGATATTTGTTCACCAATCTTATAAATTTGTTCCTATCATGAACGTTTCTCTCTGAGATACCAATCTGCGTAAGATCATTTTCACATTCTTCATACCATCTCGGCCTTGTTTTCTTAGATTGAATGAAACTCTATATTTTTTGTTAGTCGGTCACTGTCCATTCTCATAAGATGACCGTAAAATAACAATCGTCTCTTCTTAATGGAAGTCCTCATTTGCTCTCATTCGCCATTGTCCATCAAAACATCTGCTAGAATTTTCCTGAATATCTTACGTTCTCGTTTTTCCAGCCGCTCTGCTTGACCCTGCCTATTCATGGTAAATGTTTCGGACGCATATAAGCAATCAGGCTTTAAAACTGTATTATATAGAGTTTTCAATGTCTGAACTTGGCTCCTATACTTATAGACATTTTGTTGTAGGTATTTTTTGTAAGTTGGTATGCCTGGTCTCACTTCCTTATCCTGACATTAATTGCTTCTTCTGCTAATCCATTCTCCTGGATGATTTCACCGAGATACCTGAAATTCTTGATTCGTCCAACTTTTCCCGGATTTTTGATCATCCATTCAGGTCCCTTGTAGATGTTCATCATATATTTTGTCTTTTTAATAGAAATCTGGAGTCTTGATCTTGTTGACTGCTGTCTCTATGTTATTAGCAAAAATGGCCATGTCATCTGCAAAGGCCAGGCAGTCAACCCTACTGCTACCCCTACCCTACTGCTTACACCCCTTTGTTCTTAGGAACAAGTCTGAATTGCTCTTCATTTGTTCCTTCTTGAGCTAACAGCTTTCTCCACTCTCGAATGATCTTTTCCCGTAAAATAATAATTTTTTATTTACAGTAAATTATTTATTTTAATGATTTGTTCAAAGGTTGAGCTTTCGATCAAATTTTCTTGAAATTTACACAAACCTGAATGAAAGCCCGACATTGTTCAATGTCATGGTCAAACATTAGATCTGATTCGTTGAGATTACAAAAAATCTAAACGAATCTGAACGTTCATGATTCATTCATATTGTTGGAAAAATCTGATATGGAAAAAGCTCAATTTGGATAAAGATCAGAAGAGGTCAAAAGCATCCGTTTCGCGAGCAATAATTTGCAATTTTGAACTTTCAAACTTTTGAATACTTTGCATAATTTGACAATGTGCATGACATTGATTTTGGTGCTGTAATAGTGTGATATATGGTGATATGTATAATGGTGATTTTTTTCTGGTGTTCCCTATAATGACGTGTTAATGAAAATTTATTTTATTAATTTGTTCAATGTTAAGTTCGAGTTTTCTATAACTTACCTTTTTTTTTCAGGATTCACAAAAACCTGAACGAAAACTCGACCTTTGTTCAATGTTCAAGTTCGACCTTTCGATCAATTTTTATCAATATTCACAAAAACATGACCTAAACCTTGTTCGACCCTATATGGTCGTGCGATTCGACGAAATTTTTCCAACTTTAACAAAAATTTGAACAAATCTCAACGAAAGTTCGATCTTGTTCAATGCCAATTTCCATTTTTTTTTTTTTTTTTAATATGAACGAATCTGAACGAAAGTTCGATTTTGTTTCATGACAAGAACTATTCGTTCATGCTTTTGGGTAAAAATTTCTTTGTTTGATCGTGATAAAAAGAGGCCAAATGCTATCGTTTCGCAAGCAACAATTTGCAATTTCGAGCTTTCCATGAAGAATTCTCATAAACTTGTGAATACTTTTCACAATTTGGGTCCTGTGTCTGTAAATCAAGTGTAAATGAAAATTTATTTTAATAATTTTTTCAATGATAAGGTCGAGCTTTCGATAAAATTTTTCGGGATTAACAAAAACCTGAACGAAAGCTCGATCTTGTTCAATGCCAAGGTCGAGCATTAGATTAGGACTATCGTCTCTATTAGGACTATCGATTATTAAGGACTATCGCCTAGGTGGACTGGTGAAAACTCTGTTGCAGAACAGTCGCTTCTATGTTACACTGCAGGGAAAAAGGTGTCGATGGAGTGACCAGAGGATCCTCCTACCACAGGGAAGTGTACTGGCTCCTATGCGTTTGACAACTACTGACCAACCACAATGACCAACGAACCGACCAACAGACACGTCGTTTCATCTATGCGGATGACATAGCCATCACCGCACAGGGGAAAAGCTTCGAAGAACTCGAGAATGTTCGATCAGATTCGATGAGATTAAAAATAATTTTAACGAATCTGAATCAATGTTCGATCTTGTTGAATGCCAAAAACAATTCGTTCATATTTTTGGAAAAAACTGATTTCGGAAAGGCTCAATTTTGATAAAGATCAGATGAGGTCAAAAGCTTCCGTTCCGCGTGCAACAACTTGCAATTTCAAGTTTTCGATGCAAAATTCTCAAAAACTTGTGAATACTTTGCATAATTTGACAATAGACCTTTGCATAGAAATGTTTTTGTGCGCATGTGTCAATTTGCGCCATGTTTAACCAGTATAAATATAACCAGTGAAAATAACAAAATGTGCCCGAAACTTTCATATTCCCCCCTTTTCACCATGACGGACCCACATGCGCTTAGCTAACCGTAAAAAAGTCTATTAGCATGACCTTGAATTTGGTGCTTTAATGCGCTAAGAATTTTTTCAAATGAAAATGATTTGTTAATGAACATTTATTTTAATAATTTGTTCAATGTTAAGGTCGAGCTTTCGATAACTTTTTATCAAAATTCACAAAAAGTTGAACTAAACTGACACCTTGTTCAAGGCCATAATATGGTCGTGCGTTAGATCAGATTCGACGAGATTTTTCCAACTTTAACAAAAATCTGAACGAATCTGAATGAAATCTTCGTTCGATCTTGTTCAATACCAATTTCCAAATCAGATTTTTCCATTTTTTTTTTAAATATGAACGAATCTAAAAGATCGAGTTCGATCTTGTTTAACGACAAGAAATGTAAATGTATATGAAAAGAAATGTAAAGATCTGATTTGGGAAAAATCTCGATTTGATCGAGACAAAAAGAGGCCAAATGCTCTCCTTTCGCAACAACAATTTTCAATTTCGAGCTTTCTATGCAAAATTCTCAAAAACTTGTAAATACTTTGCACAATTTGGACCCTGGTGTCTGTAAATCAAATGTCAATAAAAATGTATTTTAATAATTTTTCCAATGTTAAAGTCGAGCTTTCGATAGAATTTTTCAGGATTCACCAAAAACCTGAGAGCTCGACTTTGTTCAATGCCATGGTCGAACATTAGATTGAACATTACAATAACCAGGAAGTACAAAAATACCTGCAAAACCTTACACCCACTGCTACCACATAATACTCACTATAGAAGGCTACCCAAAAGATAAAACAACCCTAGAATACATTCCACCAATCCGAAATGAAAACGGCTCCTGGGCAAAAAGCGATAAACGAAAGGCAAATACCTTTGCGAACTACTTGAAAAGTGTCTTAAATATAAATAGTGCAGGACAAAGAGGACCACCTATCATAAAATTTAAAGTCACAGAAATCAGGGCTGTAATAAAGCACCTGAAACCAAAAAAGGTAATACAACCTAATCACAGGGAGAATGTTAAATCAACATCCTGACAAGGGATTTAATGCCATCACACAAATATTTAAGCCATCACACAAATATTTACCCTAAGAATAGGATACTTTCCCCTACAGTGAAAAGTAGCACAAATAAAAATGCTACTTAAACCAGGGAAACCTCCCACTGAAGTCAAGTCACACAGACCAATCAGCCTACTGCCAATTCTCTCCAAAGTGTTAAGTGAAAAACTTTTACTAAATAGACTAAAACCCACACTAGAAGAAAATGAGCATGTCACCATAGAACAAGTGCATAGAATAACTGATAAGATAATGGAAGACATGGAAAGGATGAGATATTGCTCAGCAGCATTTCTGGATATAAGTCAGGCGTTTCACAAAGTTTGGCACCCTTGGCACATTGCATCCCATCAAATCAGGGGTTCCACAAGGCAGTGTCCTGGGGCCAATTCTTTATCTTCTCTTCACCGCAGACCTGCCTACAATGCCACTACACTATGACTGCCACATTCCCTGATGTTGCACTTGCATCCCAAAAATTGAAGAATGGCTAAAGAAATGGCGCATAAAGGCTAATGAAAATAAGTCAGTGCACGTTACGTGCACACTACGACGAGAGACATGCCCACCAGTTACTCTAAACAACATACAACTGACCCAATCTGCAGACGTCAAGAGTCTGGGAATACACATGGACAGACGACTAATATGGAAGAAACGTGGAAATGGAACATGGAAGAAAATTTGGAGCAAGAGAAAACAACTAGGGCTCCAGTACGCCAAGTTGCACTGGTTAATGGGACGAACATCATAGCTAACAGCACAAAATAAGCTACTCTTATACAAGGCAATTATCAAACCAATATGGACCTATGCATGGGGATGCATGGGGCTATGGGGCTCGGCCAGAAAAACTAACATAGAAATTATCCAGAGATTCCAGTCGAAAGTCCTCAGAAATATAGTCGACTTGCCATGGTACGTCACAAACGCTACAATACATCATGTGTAATTAAACAATACAGTGCTAGGTACTTCGAATAACTAAGTGTGCATTAAAACGAACTAACAACACCATTAACAACCAAAATTCAAATGACAGATCTACAGATTCTACAGATTCTAGATTAAATGGGGTAAATTTTTTGTTCTCCAAATTTAACAAAAATCTGAACGAAAGTTCGATTTTGTTTAATGACAAGAACATCTTTTTTGGGAAAAAATGGAAAAACCTGGAATTTAAACTAAATTTCGATCTCGTTTAATGCCAGGATTGATTCGTTCATATTTTTGCAAAAATTAGGAAAAACCTTATTTGTTAAAGCTCGATTTAGAAAAATTTTAACATTTTGAAAGGCTCGTTTCGCGAGCAATAATTTGCAATTTTGAGCTTTCCATGGAAAATTCTCAAAAACTTGTGAATACTTTGCATTATTTGGCAATTAGCATGACATTGTACTTGGCGCTTAAAGTTATTTATGGAGCTTTCTTGGAGAAAATGAAGTATCAAGTGTTGTCGAACTGCAACGAAGTGTTTTCGAGACCAGGGAAGTGTCGGGCGGCACAAATATACAAACTTCACAATATACAGTTCAACGACACTTCACTGATACTTCGATTTCGCAAATGTCAATATTTCCAATATACTTACACTTTGACGACACTTTGTTGCATGGGCGTCAGTAGCTTGCATGGGCGTCAGGGCTTTTGGGGTTCGAAATATGCAAAATATAACATAAATATTAAATTGAAACAAGGAGGGACGAGTAGAGACGACTCTCTTCAAGAGAGCATGGTATATTTGGAGTTTAGAATCCCTTGTGTGTCAGTTTTCGAAAGTAAACTGGTGCAGTGATAACTGGTGCACTGGAGATAAGCGGCACCCTCTACACGACCAATAACCAGAAAGGAGACGACTCTAATCAAGGAAGACCTTTCCCCAACATTCGCGACAACTGCGGACATACCCAAAACAACGCCGCATAGAACTATGGAAAGAACAACACCCAAACCAGCGAACCAAACCCTGAGAGGAGCTGCCACCAGGAAAACTTTTACCATACGCGACATGGAAATCACTGACAGATCACAAACATACTAAGAACAGGAGTGACGCGCTGCAAATCGAACAGGATGAGATGGGGAATGTTAGATGTCCCAACATGAGAGAGGCATGCACAACTATTACTAGAACGCTGCCAACTATTGGAAAGGAATGGCCTGAATGTAAACACTACTGTCTCGGACTCGGAAATGAATGAGTTTAATGGTTTTGTTAGAAAGGCAACAAATATTGTACGCAATGAATGTTATAGTGTGTAATTGAGAAATAATGCACAAATTCAGTCAGCAGTATATTGATATAGGCCAGGGGCGCACCCTGAAGGAAGTCCGTGGATTTCAGGAAAAACCCCGAAGGAAAGGTATCCTCTGGACAGAAGAGAGAAATGAGTTGCACTGGCAGAAGATGCGATAATACTGGACAAAGATCAATGCCCAAAAGTTGAACAAGCGTGGTCCAAAGTAGGCCTATTAGAAACAAGAAGATATAGGCCAGGGGTCGGTAGACTTTCAAGTGAGAAATCACAATAAACTGTGTACACAGAGTATACATTCAACTGAGGAATTAACTGGTGACGATAGGACAAAAGGGCCAATTAAGTAAATTATAAATAAATTAAAACATTTAGTTTTTATTTAAAATAAATTAAATTACAAAATGAAAACGTTATTGTTTAACAAGGTACGCGACTGAGTTTCCAATTTCGAATTCGGTTTTGCCTTCAACTACTTTGATTAATTTCCCTTCAACATTTACTTTAAATGTGCTCTTCTTATTAATCAAAACCTTATCTTTTGTCGGATTGTTAAAAGCAGGTAACTTCAGTTCTCCCATTTCTGGATCTTCAAATCTCCAAATTTCAATACAGTTTGGATCTAAAAAAAAAACAAAAAATTAAAATTACATAAAGAATTATAATATATCAACGTTTTGTTCATCTTGCATGATCAGATATAATTGTTTTACCTTTAATCGCTTTGATATCTTTGGATAATTTTGTAGCTATTTTCTCAACGCCATCTCCGTCGCTTATTTTGAGCGTATGAGCGAATAGTCCCAGATGAGGTTGCGAATTTGTAAAATTTAATTTTAATCCTGGCTTAGATGAAAATTGCACGAATGGTTGACCCGGACAACATTCTTTCATTTTTTCGGATGCGCCTTCCTCGTCCGTAAATCGCACAATAACTTCATCCACCTATTACAAAAATCAAATTAAATGAAAAATTTCAAATGATAAATGAAAGAATGCTTTAAAGTTTACTATTATTAAATATTGCGTTTGATCTCTTGTACGTTTATTTTCCGTCTCTTTGTATTTAAAGTAATCTTACATCTAATGTGTTGGCCAGGTAGATGGAATTGTTTTTGAGTACTTCGGCTTCATTGAATTCTAAAGTCAAAGCTAATGCTTTTGGTCCTAACTGTTCCAGTTTTTCTCTTGTAGCTTGAACGAAAGGCATAACTCTCTTCATATATTTTTTCAATTCTTCCTTTTTAGATAATTCGCTGGAGAGTACTTTGTTATCAGGCAATTGTCCATTTTTCTATATTAAACACATAAGTTATCATTTAATATAATTTAGAAGTTTAATCAATATTTCTTTGTTAGCTAGCTAGTGCTCACAATTTTAAATATTCAATTTATTTTTACTTACATCGTACCTTTCCTTCAATGTTGTTAGAATGCAACTTTGCCACGCCGGGAACGTTTTCGCGACCCGGATTTCGCACAAATTGGGTTTCTCCACAGCGCTTGGTTTTGGATTATTTTTCGAAGCCTTGGGTCCTTGCATATACGTTTTCAGATAAATTCTAAACGAATGGGCTGCTTCCATCAAGTATTCAGAAGATTTTATCTTCAACTCGTCGATTTTTCCAACCGACGGCCAACTAGCTTTCACGATACTACCAGTCTAACAAAGAAAAGACAAACATTTAATACAAGATTTTATACGAAAAATATTATAAATATTTATTTGGCATGGGATATCGTTTAACAGACTCACTGCCGCCGTGACACCGGTGACCCGGCGGTGTTTGCATACTTTTTTGCATATTACAGACCAGCACATCACTGGGTCACCGGTGACCCATTTCGTGAAAATCACCTAAAATAGCTCTATAGGGCCCCTAGAGAAAGAAAATAAATATCAAATCATTATAACTATGGATTTTGTAAAGCGGTTTAGATCGGCGATACACGAAAGTCATAAAATCAGGCGCGGCAGTGAATGTGTTAATATCCGTTGCAATAAAATATGAATGCAAGAATTGAATTTTCTACCTTTCCAAGCAATTTCCACACATGTTCGGCAACGTGAGGACAAATTGGAGATAAAACTAAAGCTTGCACCTCAATAAACTTCAATATCAATTCCCCATGGATTCCGTCCATAGCAGTAAGATTCAAATATTTATCCCTTACAGCTTGTAACTCGAAGAAGCCCGTCCTTAGAGCCTCTTTGAACAACATCTTGTTATAATGTTCGTCAGTTTCTTTAATCTTCAAATACATCTCACTTTGGAAAACTTGATCATTGAATGTATTGGGCTCACCTTTTCGGAGATTATCTTTGCCAGCTAAAATTTCCTTAACCCACTCAATGAAAGTATACAGCCTTAAAATACCAGCATCAGCCATGGTTTCTACAAAGTTAGCGTCTTCTACGGAATCTCCCGCATCGGCAAGACAAAGTCTCATACCATCAGCACTAAATTTTTTAACGGCTTCGCTGAGCGTTAAGAAGTTACCATCAGATTTAGACATTTTAGCCGAGTTGAGCATTAAATGGCCATTAGCTCTAACGCTTTTGGGCCATTTGGTTTCATCATTAGGCCATATGGCACAATGGTTGTAGATGAAATATGTTAAATGGTTTTGAACTAAATCTTTTCCAGAGGTACGAAGATCTACTGGATACCAAAATTCAAATTCGCGACGCATTAAATCGAGACTTTCCTTTTTAATTCCACACTTCGCTGGGAATTTAGTGTCTTTGTAGAAAATATAATCCCAAACTGCTGGTGTTAACTGTTCTGCTTTGATTCCTAAAACATTTGATTTGTCGCCTCGAAAACTATTGCCTTGAATTAGATGAGCAATAGTGTAATATGCCATGTAAATGGTTGAATCAGATAGGGATTCAATCAACCATTGTTCATCCCAAGGGAGCTTAGTCCCTAATCCATAAGTTCTGGAACAAGCGTGTTCATGAAGCCAGTTTAAGCAGCCAGCAAAGTTCTTTTTAACTTCCTCGTGGTAGCAATTCATATCTTCAAGAGCCTTTTCTGCTTGAGCCTTCCAGTTTTCTTCACCATAATCAAGGTACCATTGGTCGCAGAGAGCTACCACGCATTCATCGGCGGATCGGGAAATTATAGTTTTCTCGGGTTCGTAATAAATGACTGCTTCATTATTGTCCACCAACGTTTTTTGAATAGATTTCTTTATATCTTGAATTTTCTTCCCTTTGTGTTCTCCAACTAACATTACCTAAAGAATATAAATATAAAAATTACTATAAATTTAATAGTAAAGGTCGATTCCCATATGGGCGACACTCAGCTACGCGACGTTGTGCGACATCGCCAGTCAAATAATGATTTTAAGGAGGCTGTTTTAAATGGGAACGTCGCGTAGCCATACTGAGAGCGTGCCCATTTAAACTAATGTACTCATTATTTGACAGGCGATGTCGCGTCAGGGATTGGCAGGTGAGGAACGAATGGGAATCGCTGAGCCTCTACAGTAGCTGAGCCTCTACAATAACGCAATCGAGGGGCAGCCGCGCGAGCAGCGTGCTCGTTGGATAGTTGGGAGAGCTGACCGGGAAGCTATTACTCGGGAGATGGCTCACCCAAGTACACCGCACGGCCTGACCGCGGAGGACCTTGCCGGGACGTTTGTGAACAGGGTGGTTGACGCGTGCAGGGCTGGCGTCCCTCAAAGACGTGTGTTCTCGAGGGGGCGGAAACCAGTTTATTGGTGGAAGAAGTGGCGCAAGCGAGACGCGTGGCCGTGGCGTCAACTTCAGAGGCGTCAACTCCAGAGGGAAGCTGTGTGAGGCTGCGGAGGAGCCGGCGAAACAGGACCGTGGTGATTTTCGACGAGCGATTGCGCGGAGCAAGTCCCTGCGGTGGTAGGAACTCTGCCTCCTGGTCGACCGCGATCCGTGGGGCTTGGCGTACCGCATCGTCACCGGTCGGTTCGGGCACCGAGGGAAGGGTCGAGGGTTATGCGTGCGTGATGGGTGGGACCGAAGCCGTCGTTGACCACCTTTTCCCAGTAATGGCGAGGGGGGTGGGACGCGCTGTCGTGGGGCGGTACGTTGGAGTGGCCTCCTTCACTGTGGGAGGAGGTCGGCAGAGCGGTAGCCTCACTACCCGCGAAAAAGGCACCCGGCCCAGACGGGCTGCCTAACAAGCTGTTCCGCCTGGCAGCAGGGGGGACCTCGAAGGACTTTCCGACGTCTGCAACAGATGTCTGGTAGAGGGAGTGTTTCGCAGGTGCTGAAAATGGCCATTTTGGCCCTTATTCCAAAGCCGGGTAAGGATCCCTCGACGCCTGGTGCGTACAGACCGATCTGTTTGCTGGACGCCGGGGCAAAAGTACTGGAAAGGTTGCTTCTATGGCGGTTACAAGCCGGGCACACTCGCTCCGGAGAAGTTCGGCTTTCGTAAAGGGGGATGCCATTCGGGCTGTCCTTCGTGCCGAAGAGCGGGCCAATAGCGGACCGTACAGTACCATGGGCATGGTGTTGTCTTCAGCGTTGACGTCGCCAATGCTTTCAACACGGTACAATGGTGGTTCGTTCTCGAGGCCCTAGCAGGGTGGAAACTACCGGAGTCGTTGCTGAGGCTCACTGCCGATTACCTGCGCGACATAACCATCAGGTACCGCGAGGGGGAATACTGGCGTGAGCGGGGGTTGTCTGCCGGGGTTCCGCAGGGATCGGTTTTAGAACCATTCTTGTGGTCGCCTATGACGGCCTTCTGCGGACGCTGAGACGGTTACTACCCACAGGGGTGGGTATTGTAGCGTACGCAGACGACGTGGCACTTGTCTTCACCGACAGGTGCTGGGATATGCTGCGTCTCAGGGTCACGCGCGCGGGGGAACTCGTTCGGGAGAGGATGGAGACGTCGGGTCTTTAGCTCGCCGCCTCTAAAACACAGGCGGCCTTGCTCTACAGCAGGTCAGGTAGAGGCATTCTTGAGATTGAAATATTAGGAGAGAGGATACCGGTCGAACGTTGGATCCGGTACCTCGGTGTGATCCTCCAGATGGGTCAGTGGGGATTACACGTGTGCCATGCCGCCGGCAACGAGGCACGCGCGTCTCATGCCGAGAGCCACCGGGTCTGGGGAGGGTAGGAGAAGACTCATGGCCAGTGTAGCCACTAGCAGACTCCTATACGCGGCACCGGTGTGGGCAGCGGCGGTGAGGGGTAACGCCCGTAACAGGGAGCGTTTGCGACGGGCACTGCGCCCGGTGGCCATTAGGGTCGCCCGGGCTTACCGCACTGTCAACAGTGACGCCGTGGAGGTCATATCGCGGAATCCTCCCGCGAACCTCCTTGTTATGGAGCGCGCGTCGGTGAGGGACGCAAGAACATCTGGAGGGGAACCGCGGGGAGGCAAGGAGAGTTGGTCGGGAGCAACTACTTGCCTGCTGGCAGGAGAGGTGGTGCACGGCGGAAACGGCGCGTGAACTCGTCGCCTCATCCCTGATTTAATTCGGTGGATGGGGTGACGACTGGACGAGGTGGGTTCATACTTCCCCACCCAGCTTCTTACCAAACACGGGTCCTTCGGAACGTATCTCCACAGGATTGGGAAAGCCCCAGACGACACGTGCACATCCTGTAGAGAGGGCGTGCGCGACGACGTGGAGCACTCTCTCGTTGCGTGTCCGCGTTGGGAGAGGGAGCGACAGGCCCTGGCGTCGGCCCTGGATGGGGAAGCCATCACGGTCGAAGCCGTGGCGGGTGGCCTCGCCGGCAAGGTGGGGCGGGGAGTGTTTGCGGCATTAGGCCGATTCGCGACTTCAGTCATGCGGGCTAAGGAGTTGCCTGGGTGGGAACAAGGGCGGTAGGGATTTTCTTTTTTGATTTGTTTTTGTTGTATTGCAAATGCTATTGCATAGCATCTTGCACTTCATGTAAATCCTGTACTTTATTGAATAAAGCTCATCTGGTGCCCATTGCGGGAAGGGTGGGCAGAAGCAGTAATGCCATCGTTGGCGGTCACTCTGTTCTTCCGTTTCAGTGGAGCCACTTGAGATAATATAAAAAAAGGCGACGTCGCGTGACGCCGCGTAGCTGAGTGTCGCGTATATGTGTATATGAGAATCGGCCTTAACACTCTCGCTCTTTTGGAAAATATACTTACACCATCATAAAAACCTTTCAAATAAACCATCTCTTTGGCTTCCAACAACTTTTCTTTGTCATTTTGGCTTTGGATCTTCAATTTATCATAAACAGTAACAGCTGAGAGATTTCCAAATTCGGGAATTTCGAGAATTGGCACGGGTTCAAAAGGCAGAACCATTTCATCACTTAAGCCATATTTCTCCCTGAAAGGTTGCTTCTTCTTCAGATCCACCAACGCTGCATAATCGTCAGGAGAATCAGAAGGGACACTAGTTACTACACCTGTTCCCTTATCTTCTTTAATGGTAAGCATAGGAAGTGTATAGATCTTCTCATAACATGTCATTGGTGCCTTCAAGGAACACCCCATAATATCCTAGAAACATAAATAAATCAATATATTACACTTAAAAGTAGATGTGCAGATCAAAGATTAATAGTATATTAAAGGACGACTTCAGTAAGCGCGATTTTACAGCACAAATTTGGAAAACGACGAGCGTAGCGACGATTTTTCTAATGGACAAGTGTGATACATATACGTAGTCTGTTAGAAAAGTATCCGACCTTTACCGAGAAAACAAAACTGGCATACCTGGAGCGTTGGAAACCTAGTCACCCTCAAAGCAGTCTCCTTGGAACTCCACACACTTCTCCCAGCGGTGCCGCCATTGTTGGAAGCATTCCGAAAAAGCCTCTTTCGGAATCGACTTTAGCTCGGCTGTCGTTGCAGCCATAATGTCCTCTCTTGTCTGAAATCGCGTTCCTTTCAATGGCCTCTTAACTCTGGGGAACAGCCAGAAGTCGCAGGGGGCCATATCAGGAGAGTAAGGAGCCTGTCGAACCAGAGGAGTCAGGTTTTTCGCCAAAAAATTGTGAACCAAGTGCGAAGAATGTGCTGGAGCATTGTCGTGATGGAGTCGCCAATTTCCTGATGACCACAACTCCAGTCGCTTGCGCCGCACAGCATCACGTAGACGACGTAGGACATCCCTCATTTCACTTGTCGTCATTTTACTTGCATTGAAAAACCGACGAGACCACTACACACTACGTCACTCGAACACTGCTCGATAGCAACTGACGGTATCTACAGGCGGAAAAAATTCACGCATGCGCGTGAAGGTTCGAGGTCGGCTCATGCGCGTTTGATTCAAATCCATCAAGTTTTCAAAATAAAAAATAAAGTCGGATACTTTTCTAACAGACCACGTACATAATACGCCATACATGAATGATGAACGACGATATATGAATCGTCGATACATATTGTGTAAATTGTATCTCACTCGGCGAGCCATAACCGCACGAGTGCTGTTATGAGACCATTACAGACGCAAAATAGAAAAACAATATTATAATTTTACCTGTCCAGTAAATTCTTGTAAGATTTTAAATGATCCTTCAGTATCTGTAAAACCTTGATAACACATGTTTTTGGCAGCTCTGGCAGTTGATATAAAGATTTCTCCAGACTTAGTTTCAAAAGCAATATATTTCATATCCGGTCTTATCCAACAATTAGTTTGACCATACATAGTTTCTGGTCTAAGGGTAGCAGCAACCAAGAAGATTGGCTTCTTACCAAAGACACTTAATTTCTTTGGGTAAGGTTCCAAAACTTTCATCTTAATCAAAGTGTACTCCAAAGGACCAACTCCTTCACCAGAAGATCTGTCATGGTCCATGCAAGGTTGACCATCCTTGGGAGAATAAATTGTATATCTCTTTCCATATTGTATCTTATTCCTCTCTTTGAGTTTAAGGAATTGCCATCTCACGAATGAATCAAAGAAAGGATTAACATCTGTTGTGATGAAAGTTCTTCTCCAATCAACCTAATAAGAAATGCTATGAAACAAAACATTGATTTCTAAGTGGATAAACTCACGTGAATTCCAAAGCTTAACAGATCTTGAACAGCCAATGGTGGGAAGTAATCGAGCCAATGATTTACATCAGCAAATTTCTCAATTTCGGAATCTGTCATACCTAAACTTTGCATAATTTGCCATTGATATTTTGCAGATCCAGTTTTAGCAACAGCTTTGCTCTATAATATAATAGTATGTTACGTAACAATATTACGTACGAGCGGAACAGTTACGTATGGCCCACGTAGCGGGGAGTGTGTAATTCCGCGAGTACGTAATTGCCTTACAACTCGAGTTATGTACTATACTTTATCTACGACCACACTAATTTGTTTCTGTTAAATAAGAAAAATAAGAAAAACAGTTGTATTTTCATATATAACTGTTACTCGACATTATTAGATGAATATTATATAGAATAATCTTAACTTGATAGAAATGAAAAGAAATACATACTTAATGGTTACATACCTTATTATTTGCTAGTTATTTGGGTTAAACTGGAATAAGAGTGCTCATAGGTCTATATCTATGAGCACTCTTATTGACATTGCGTACTTATTGATATTGACATTGCGTACATTGGCTTGCCTATGCAACCCAATGTACGCAATGTCAATTTCCGTTAGTTTGAATTGTGGCACGGGGGGCGCTGTACGTATGAGCACGTAGTATGTTATGATGTATTTACATAGTCCACGAACTGTACAATAATGGGCATTTACATTAGTGCTCGTAGATAAAATAATTTATAACAACATTGAAGAGCTAAGTGGATGAATCCAAAACAGAAATTCAGCCGAGATTACGGTTTTTGGGACAAAGGTTTGCAAATATTTGAATTTCCAAAAAAACAAATGATGATCAAACATTGAAAATAGGCGGAAAATTTTGCGGATTAAAGGTGCAAAGTTTGGAGGAAGTCTTAATCTTGCACTGAGATTAGTAGACTTTTACTAATCCCACTGTTATGACTCGACTAGTCGAGTTAGAATTTTGCATATCCTGGACTTATAGTCGAAACTTCAAGCTGTAAAATGCAAAAAGTTTCAATCAAATCCGTCCATCCGTCTGTCTGTACCGACTCGACAAAGATTTTGAAAATGAAACTCGAAAAATCCAAAACAGAAATTCATCAGACTTTTTTTAAAAGGAAGTTTTATTCTGAAAGAACATGTAAGCCACTTCTTTGTATGTACCACATAAGCTCTTTGGAGAAGAGGAAGATGTTATGTACATTGTTCATTGTTGCTTGCCTGGGGATGCTTGTCATGTTCTTTCACAAGGCAAGCAACAATGAACAATGTAACATAACAATCTTCCTCTTCTCCAAAGAGTTTCTGTTGTACATACAAAGAAGTGACTAACATGTTCTTTCAGACTAAAACTTCCTTTTAAAAAAAGTAACTTAATACCAACAATTTTAGGTGATTGTGATATTGACACCTTCATCCACTTAGCTCTTCAATTATAAGTTTGTTCTCATTAAAGCAGTTATTAAGATATTATATTATAAATTAGATATTATCACCTTTTTGCCTTTGCTCTTATCCTTAATAACAATATCATCTTTCTCTTCGACTTTCAGTTCCACTTCCTCAGGGAATTGTGGTGGATTACCAAAATCCTCAATTTCTCTCTTAAGCTTATCTGCACAGGCTTTGATTGGCATTCCAGTGCAATGGAAACCAAAAGGGAAGAGTACATGCTTTCCCTTTAGCCTGTGATATCTAACAGCATATTCACATTTGGAGAGTGAGAATGTGTGCCCCAGGTGGAGTCTTCCATTCATGTAGGGGAATGGAAAGGTGCAAAGAAATTTCTCGTCGGGGGATTTTCTTGGGATTTTGGGGGCATCTTCTTCATAGATTTTGTCTTTTTGCCATTGGGTTTGGACATCTTGTTCGATTTTTTGTAGATACTCTACTTTGAAGGTGCCTTTTCTTTCCACTGCAGCCTAAAAATCAGTATCAAAGTTTGCTCATTGAAGAATATTTGTTTAAAAAAAAATAGATTGCAGATATAAATAATATATGAAAAACCCAATAAGAAGAAGAAACAAAAGAATAAACCAAAGAAAGTTGAAGAAATAAATAGGGATTTGGGTGGGAAGAAGAAGGATGATCTTTTGAAGGAAGATGTGCATAGGAAGAATGAAGAACAGAGGTATAGAATGAATAAGGAAGAGAGGAATAGGAAGCATGAGGAAGAGAGGTATATATAGGAAGCATGAGGAAGATAGGCATAGGAAGAATGAAGAAGATAGGTACAGGACGAATGAAGATGGGTATGGTAATTTATGAAGAAAGTGGATATAGGAAATATGATGAAGTTAGATACTGGAAAAAAGGTAGGTAGATGAAGCAAGGGTTGGGAAGAAGAATAAAGGTGTATTGAAAGGCTACAAGAATACAGATGAAGGGCCAATGGTAGAAGAAAAGGAACCAAGAGATAGAAGAAGGAATGAGGACAAAGAAAGGACAAAGGATAGCTATAGGAATTACAGGCACAAGAAGAGGAGAGAAGAAAAACTGAATAGAAGACATGACAGGAGGCCGAGCTAATTTATGTTTAACCATAATATATATATATATATATATATATATATATATATATATATATATATATATATTAAATATAATTAAAAGATTTATACTAGAGGTATAAAGTTTTTCTCCAAAATTAAAAAAAAAAATTATTATACATGCGCGAAAAGTATTTCTTGACGTAGATTATTTAATACGAAAATTGTCACATCTAGTTTTAATTCCACATAACCTGGGTAACGCACGCAACTATTCATTTTTTATACAAAATAAAAATAAAATGAACACAATCAAGATCGCCATATTAAAAAAGTGACGTGAAATGTCAAAAATCATTTTTTTTCATTACAGAATCATAATAAAAATTAAAGAAAACGTTTTAAAATAAGTGATTCTATAGTGATACAGGAGACTGAAGAAAGTTCTTATGACAATTCCACCAGAGACAATTGAAAAAGCAAATTCTACATTTTTGATTCCATTTTTTTTGGATGGCCTCTGGATCCCAAACTTGTAAGATTCATCCCCTCGCATGGGTAATAAAAAATATAGCCAATTTCCCTCTCAAGCGATTGTGCGCACAATTTCACTCTCGCGAAAAATTAACAACTTTTCGCCCTAGTGACGAAACATACTATAATACATCTTGTGTTGCAACACCTGAAAGAATATTTAGTCTAATTCTGACAGCTGTGTAGGGCAGTGTTTCCCAAACTTTCCACCCATGTCTACCCTTTGAAATATTTTTTATCTCTTCGTACCCTGAAGAGTAGTAGAAAATTTGGTTAATCTGCGTTAAGAGGCATGTGACGTATAGGCAACCCACTGTACGCATTATACGCATGCGCATTAGGGCAAAACACAAAGGCGTAGGGAAAATTAATTTGAAGAAGGTATACAAAAATTATATATTATTGAAATTTTTTTTCTTATTTCGGATCGAGAGGTCGCGCTGCCGCGATATGTGGTCTTGATTGATCTTCTCCTAATATAACCTAATCTAACCATCCATTTTGTTGAAATCTGTAGCTACGGTGGCGTTTTGTACACGCCACTGGAGGTTTTATGTCAATTTCCGTTAGTTTCAATTGTGGCACAGAGGGCGCCTAATGTGTCATGCCTCTTAACGCATATTTACCGAAGATTATATAACAAATCTATTAAAAATTGTATTAAAAACAGAAACTGTACTGATGTTGCTCAAGTAATATCGTAAGTAAAATACAATATTAAGTAAAGTAATAGTAATATAGTAAATCCCCAGAATCTGGATTAAAAGATAAGAATTTGTTGATGAAAATGTTGTTCTTATTCTCTTTAAGAGAGTTAAAAACAATCTTCAAATTTTGTCATCAGCAGTTGGTAAACTAAAGCAGTTGGCGAACATTATATAAAAAGTAATATTTGAAACATTATTTTTTGTGTAATTTACAAATTGCTATTTGTCATTTTATTTTCGCTTTGGCACACACAGAAAAGAAAAAAAAACCGGCCAAGTGCGAGTTGTGACTCGCGCACCGAGGGTTCCGTACAAACTTGTAAGTAAGGTATCTTTTTTTGTGGAGGACGTAGCAAGCACATTCAGTTAACTTGACAAGTGGCCCTCCTGAAATCACGACCATCTTAGTACCGCTGCAAGCATAAGCTCAAGATGTTGCTGTCGTACGTTGGAATTCTACCCTATATTTTATTACCATACATCCCCCATTCACTATGAGTGTTTAGGGGTTCTTTCTATTTCTAGATCTATTTCGACACTCTTAACATTCAGTTGTTCAATTGACTGCTTTTGGGCAATTGACTACCAAAAAATATAGGGCGTCCGTGATTTAAGTATATGTAGATTATAAACAAAACTTAGACGAAATATAATATATACAGGATGTTACGGAACTGGAGAATGTCGCATGTCGGTTATAAACAAGCAAAATTTAGACATAATATATACCCTGTATATATTATGTATATAGAGCGTACGTGATGAAATGCATAACGAATATAAACAAAGAAAATTCAGAATAAACAACTTGACGCCGACACATACTTTTTAACCTTCGGACCTAACCATGGAGGACATAACCGAGGAGGACCTAAATGTATGCAACCCATATGCTTCTGGTGCCTGACAATACCACGCAACACATTAGTGTATTTTCATAAGTTTCTAATAGTAAATTCGCATTTTTCTTGTAATTAAACTACATATTTACCGTTTTCAGATTTTTCCCTTTACATGTGCTGTAAGACACCGCTTCTTGCCAAATTTCATGATTCTAGGTCAACGGGAAGTAGATTATAGGTTTTGATTCCCATGTGAAATCACAAAATATGCGACATAAACAGTCATATCTTTTGATCGCGTTGACTTACAATTTTTTCACAGCTGAAAGAGACCGCAGACCCGAGTATTTGATACAAATTTCAACTTGTTACCTCTACGCGTTCCTGAGAAAAATGGTCTTGACTGACAGACAGACAGACGGACAACAAAGTGATCCTATAAGGGTTCCGTTTTCAGTACGGAACCCTAAAAATGAAAAATGTATTCATACCAAGTCATCATGTTATAGGGGAAAGACAGAAATTGGTTGGCAATGTAGTTGTATCAGTAAAATGTTATCATTAAATAATAATTAGCTGACTATTTTATACAAATAGACTGGGGCTCCAATAGAAATTCAATGTTAGCAACCAAAAACCGGAAAACACTTTAACTATAGGGATATCACACATCTGTTGTTTTCACTTCGCTTCCATTCCAATATTTTATATTATTTTTTTATTAAACTATACATATGTGTTTGTGTTTAATAAAATATTGAATAATTTATAGGAAAAAAGTGATTTTCATTTAAAAAATATGTTGCAACATGTGCATTTATAGGAATTGCCTGCAAAATGAAATATCTATGAAACTACACTTAGAAATGAAACAAAACTTAACTTATCTGATACTTATAAACTCAATTACCATTTTAACTTGTTCTTGATATTATTTTGTTGATAATGTCTCTGTTCTGCTAATCTTATTGTTGACACGTTAACGCACCATCCACCTAACCTCTCAAAACTGTCAGGACTGTCAGCAGAGAAAAGTTTCAGTGTTACAAATGAACTAATTTGGCGTATGCAACCCAACTAAAACAGTGTCTTTAAAGTTGCCTACATTGGATACTTAAATTTGAATTAAATCGGGTATTATAAGTTTCAAAAAGGCAATCTCAATATGATTGCTTTGTTGATTTAATTTATCCAATATTTCTAACTTATTGATACATTATATATATATATATATATATATATATATATATATATATATATATATATATATATCAATTTTCTATCAATTCTATCTTATTGATTTAATGCCCCAAATTTTAAATTTTACATGTGAAACATTGCATACTCGTGTAAAATTCTTATAATAAACGACATAATAACACATTCACAGGAAAATACTATTTTTTGTAACTAGGGCGGAAAGATGTCAATTTCACATTTGTTCGAGATGGCAATTGAAAATACCGCCCGTGTTACAAATAATATTTTTTATTACTCATGCGAGGGGATGTATCTTACAAGTTTGGGATCCAGGGGCCATAAAAAAAATTAAAGCAAAAATGAAGAATTTGCTTTTTCAATTGTCTCAGGTGGTGTGGATTCGTCATAAGAACTCACCTCAGTCTCCAGTCTCCGGTCTCCGGTATCACCATAGAATTACCATATCACATGGTATCACCATATCACACTCATTTTAAAACGTTTTCTTTTAATTTCTATTATTATTTTGCAATGAAAAAAAATTCTGACAGTTTTTCTTCTTCTGTTATTTTCCGTTTACGAAAAAAAATACACCGTTGCGTTTTGCAGCAGCTACACCAAGAAGATCCTGCTTCGGTTGCTAATTGCAAAAAGTGTTACAGAGTTTACAGTTTTATTACATATAATTGCATATAAAATTCAAAATTTCGTGTTTGTCCGCAAAGTTAATGAAAAAACACGAAAAATATTTTGCTCTGAATTCTTATTCGTCAACATTTTACAAAACACAATGATCTGTTGTTCGTCCATCGGTTTTGTGGCAAAGATGCACATTTTGCACACAAGGAGTTTTGTCACGAGTGGTCTTGTTTCTTATTTAATGAACATATACAATTGTACCATCAACAATGCTGGAAATTTGCCACCAAAAAACAGAATATTATATTATTAGAATTAAAAGTAACACTTTGTATGTTCACGCGATATTTTTTGTTCGACGGACTAGACTCCCGTGTCGATGGTATATCTTAATTGAAAGCTTCCTAGGGAATATTATATACGTTTTCCAACTAATTTTGGGACGCTGAATCGATTGGTGAAGACTGTGGTGAGCCGTTCAGAAGTTATGACAACGTGAAATCAGTTGGAAATGCGAGATGGTGTACAGCGAAAAAATATATAAAACTTGTTTATTTGTAACTTTAGGGCGGAATAATCTGGAAAACCGTTTTCAGCACTTCGATTTTCTTCGGGTAACCAAAAAAAAATCACGACAAAATTTCCCAAAAAATGTTTAAAAAAAAATTTCGTTGGAAAAATTTGTGACTTTTCGGTTTTTTTCGATTTTCTCCAGAACTCTAAAAAGCATTGAAATAATTTTCGGCACACAGAAACTACACGATAAGACGAACAAGTCGATATGTAAATTGTCCGGAAAGATTAAATAATGGCTCGAGATATTTCAAACTAAAATTTACCCGATTCTCGATTTGCTAAGTAGATGTCTCAAAAACGGTTGCAGATAGTCAAAATCGGATTGCAGCATCGTTTTCAGAAGGTCATTTTCCTGTTGATACACTAAGGTTGGCCGCGGGAAATTCACGACTTTTCGAGATATCTACACTAGCGCTGAAATTTCTTAAAAATTTCTTCAATTCTTTCAGGCGATAGTGAAGTGCTAGCGAAATATAATTTGCATATATGTAATCAGCAGCAAAAATGCTTGCAGAAACATTTTAAAATATTGGTGTAGCTACAAAAAAAAACGATTTTGACAAAATCGATTTTCTCGAATTTTGTCGTTTCCGCGGTCTAGACTGTCCGTGTCGATGGTATTTCTTAACTGAAAGCTTGTTAGCGAATATTATATACGTTTTCTGACTAATTTTGGAACGCTAAATCGATTGGTGAAGACTAGAAGTATGTGTGGTGAGCCGTTCAAAAGTTATGACAGCGTCAAATCAGTCGGAAAAGCGAGATGGTGTACAGCGAAAAAAATATATAAAACTTGTTTATATAACTTATCGATCTTTATTGAATATTAGCGTGCGCGAAGCATAATTTGAATTTGAATTGACAAACGGCCATTTGTCGCACCCAAAAAACGGACGACAAAATAGTACTTATCGCGCATGAGCAATACAAATAACAATATTTAAATTACATCAAAAATAGTGCATCAAACATTACTTTTTATAAAGTGTTTGAAATCTAAAAATAATTCAGCTTAATCCTCTTTGATAATTAATTAATACAATACAATTGATAGATTATTTTAACTGCTCACGATAAAATGATTGCAGATTGTTTTAACGTATATAAAACAAGTGAAGCGACAAAGTGAACTCATAAAGAATAACATTTTTCCTAAGATTTGTAATAATTTGGATGCAATTTTACCTTAAAAAGTTACGTTTAATTCCTTGGATCAATAATACAGTGGTTTATTCACTAATGAAATAAAAAATTTATTTCGCAAGTGAAATAAAAGTATCCATAGCAAATCATCAAAATAATTCACTTGTGGGCTCCGTAAACACAACCCTAAATGTTGACTATGTTCTTTTTTGATCCCCAATCACAAAAATTAATACATAACCGCCGAAGTAATCTTTCCGCAATTGCGTCACCATTTAACAATTCTTAGGATGTATCCATTTATGATTAATGAAACACAAATTAATTAAACAATATTTTGACGTACAAATGGCATGGCAACAATACAATAATGGGCGGAAGACTTCGATGCTCTTAAAAAAAGGAACTTTTCTTTGAATTTAACTTGTTTAATGAAAAGCAAAATTAATTAAAAGTTTGTATGCATTAGCGAATAAAATTAAGCTTTAACTTGCGAATTTAAACCTTTATTTCTTAATTTCATCCGGTTGTATAATAAATAACTATATTTTTATCTTTGAAACCCCAATCTGGAGACTGTATATTACGTAAAAAAGACAAGTACAGTTGTTGTTTTTAATAATATATCTCAGAAATTTTCTATTAAGTGTTAAAAAATATTTGAAAGGGGTACACGTGGATAGAAAGTTTTTTTGGGAAACGCTGGTGTAGCCCAAGAAATCGCCGATTTTATAAGGCACTTGTTTAACTGTGATTTACACCAGCGTTTCTCAAAGTGGGCGATATCGCCCCCCAGTGGGCGATGACGTCGTTTTGGGGGTCGCTAGGTAGCCAGGGGGCGATATAGGGGGCCGTAGGTAGCCAGGGGGCGATATAGGGGGCGGTAGGTATCACGAGTTATACAATGTATTTCTGTTAATTTAAAACAAACAAATACGTTCAACAAAATTGTTCCGTGTTCAGTATTATACAACTGGCCACGCTTGTCCGCTATTCGCGGCTGGTCGAGTATCGATAATCGCATGCACACACACACAGCCAGCGTTACTAACTCTACCAACTTTCTGGCAGATCTAGCTAGCACCTTTTAGTGTCTAGCTCAAATCTACCACCTTGAAAAAAAATCTTCCAACTTTTCAAGTTTCTGAAAACATATTATAATAATTTTATTTCTGTAAAAATTATAATGACTTCACTCTCTTTTCAAGAATTTTGCTTTCTACAGGGATCACCACATGTTAATTTTTATTTGAAATATTTCAAAATTAAACTATCACAATTATTGTTGCTAATTATTTAAGAATTCATTTATTATTAATCTAAATAGGTTCTCAGACCTAAACTTACAATTTATTTTTTCTATTTTGCGTCTGTAATGGACTCATTACAGCACTCATATGCGTGCGGTAATGGCTCGCCGAGTGCTGTAATATTTTTAGTTAGTTAATTAATTCAAAGTTGGCACAGAAATTCAGAGCTGTCAGTGATGTCAAATTTTCGGGGAGATAGTTTTGAGGTTATATGATGTGTGGAATCACAACAAAAACTTTCTCGTTGAAATAAATGTATTTTTTGAATGGTATACATTTTATATAGAAAGAAATTTATAGTGAAAAAACAAAAAGTTAACTTTAGATTTATGTTAAAAATTGTGTTAAAAACAAAGTGAATTTGGTTTCAAGAAAATTATCGTTCGAAACGTCAAATTATTTTAGTGTCAAATATTCTTTTTCTTTCTTTATATGACTTAAAAAAATAATATAATAATATATTAGTATTATGTAATAGGCCGAATATGCGCCGGTTTAAGCAATCAACCAATATCAAATGATATCGGAAGGGCACTCTATTGTCCTGGGGGTGAGAAATAGCCCCCGAAGGCGGACGAACTATAAGAAATAGTCAACGGCATTCGAATCAGGAAAGCAACGGGAAACTACCTGATTACCATATCCCTAGTTAATCAACATGACTAATTTCATGGCGAAAATACCTGAGTCTCTAGTCCCCTATTCGGATCTCCGTGGGGGAAAGTTTTGAATGTAGCTAAAATGAAAGTAAAATGTAGAAGACGCATTTCCTGGTTAAATAATCTAAGAAAATGGTACAAGTATAGTTCCGTTGAGTTGTTTAGAGCTACATCATCAAAAGAGAAAACAGTTATGATAGCCAACCTTCTAAGAGGAGATGGCACTTGGAGATGGTAAGATGTGTGGAAATCGTGAATACAAAAATTTAATTAATTAATGGTAATAAACACATATATAACACATATTTATTTTAAATTCTTTTCAATGGTACAAGTATTAAAAATATTTATAGTAACATTGGATTCTTAAGCAGTAACGCTCACACCAGGGACATTATATACAGTGCTACTACTGTTGCTATCAAATTGCAAATGTGGGGCACTAGAAGAACATCCAGGTAAGTTGATATTTGCTTGTCCAGACCCAAGCATTTTAGATATTTCAATCTTCTTATTTAACGAAGCATCAACATACCCCTCCGCAAAAGTATTAGACTTCCATCCACCATGATTTTTTACTGTCAAAAAATCACCACCATGGTTGGCCAAATATGTCAGTACTTCTTCAGGAACAAAGTCCAGTGTAAAGATCGTAGTTTGGTAATTTGAGAAATGTCACAATGTCTTTTGATAATCTCCCCATATTAATAGCAATTGGACTATTAATACAATGACCGTTACGACAAATCTCTTATGCGTAACATTATTAGGACGTAAGTTAGCATATTTTTTAATTAAGTCAATCCAATGAGGATCTGTAATTGCAAACATACTTGGAATCTAATTTTTTTTTTTTTAGATACAGACACAATAATGGAATCGGATCTGTATTCTATGTCATTGACAGACATATCCGTTATAACTCATTATCATTATAACCCATTATCAAGACGATCTATAATGAACACCGTTACATACAAAGCTGCGATATACATACAAATTTCACACATTCATAGCCAGATAAGACTTATCATCCACGTCCCTTATAAATTTATGAATATCTTCTTCTAAAATCTTCGACTTTTTAGGTGCATAGCCCTGAGATATCCGTTTCAATAAGGCTTGCAATTTACAATATTTGGATATATCTACATCCTTATGTATAGATAAACAGGACCTCAACATAGAATATATCGACCATAAACTTGATGGTATATACTTCTTACTTTGTAATTCGAAGTAAGCAAGTAAAACATTTTCCGAAACAACTGTAACTTTATTTAGATTAAACCACTCCTACTTTCTCTCTCTCCGTGGCGCTACAGTCCTATATGGACCCGGGCCTCCCTTAATTTTCTCTTCCAATTCTCTCTACTTCTGGCTGCATTTTTCCAATTTCGGCTTTGTAGAATTTGTTCCGCATCTTTCTCGACATTTTCCGCCCATCGAGACGATGTGGTCTTCCTCTGGTTCTGGTGCCTACTTTACACCCACACCCACTTAAATTTGCAGTATTCTTTTTCATATCGACGATATTATAACGACGAGCGTAGCGAGGAGTTTTCTAACGGGAAAGTGATGAAAAACGCCTGACGATCGCGTTTTTTATACTATTTTTTCTATTTTGCGCCCTTTTATGCCATTTCATGCCATTTCTAAATAAAAAATCGTCCATACATGTTCATAAAATTTTATGGTGGTTGGTTACACTGATAATTGACACTTGAAATTAATTTAAAGGTTATAATTAAAATGGGTGAAAAAATATCTTGCACTCAATTAGGATTTAAAGAAAAAACTGCAAATACTGTGAATAAATTGTTTATTATTAATAAATTTTCATATCTTGCTCGCGATTTATCTGGCAACAATTTAGTCACAGTATTTGCAGTTATTTCTTTAAATCCTAATGGAGTGCAAGATATTTTTTCACCCATTTTAATTATAACCTTTAAATTAATTTCAAGTGTCATTATCACTGTAACCAACCACCATAAAATTTTATGAACATGTATGGACGATTTTTTATTTAGAAATGGCATGAAATGGCATAAAAGGGCGCGAAATAGAAAAAATACTATAAAAAACGCGTTCGTCAGGCGTTTTTCATCACTTGTCCATTAGAAAACACCTCGCTACGCTCGTCGTTTTCCAAACTTGGACGCGTGCTGTAAAATCGCACTGACTGAACTCGTCCTTTAATATACTATTGCATTAAATCTTTTTAATTGATTCTAAGTGATGTTAAAAGAAATTGCGGCTTGTCCTCACTAGCGCATGTATTCCTGATATACAAAGTTTACTTTCAACGTTGCTAGATTTCTAGTTAATATTTAATTATTTTCGTTGTTTTATAATACCAATTTTGATAGAACTGAAAAATATTCGGTATCCTATAAAATACTTGGTAAGTCAAAATACTTTTACTCTAGAAAGAAAAGAAAAAGCTTTCAATTGAATTTCAAATTATTGCACCAAAAATGCCACATTATTTTTAAAAATATCAAAAATTGTGCTTCAGTTCTAGTGAATTTGTTAACTTAAATTTTTGAGTTTTTTTTATAAAGTATAATTCTAATCTAGAACTATTTAAGTATAAATTGATCGATTGATTATGATTCAATTTTTAATTCTTGATTTTTTCGATTCCTATTTTAAATATTAACGATCAACTACCAACTTTGTAATTATATCTACCTACAAGACAAGTTCGGGTTGGTAACACTGTACACAGCACACAGCACACAAGAAAGAACCTTACATTACTTTTTTACTTCAATACATTCATAGATACTATACATATATATATATATATATATATATACATATAAGTACACATACATATAAGTATGTAGGTATAATATATATATATATATATATATATATATATATATATATATATATATATATATATATATATATATATATATATATTATACCTACATACTTATTTAAAAACCGGTAAAAATTTAAAATATTTTTTTTTATATTTTTATATTTTTTATTCAAACTAATATTATTGTCCAAAATAAAATTCAATGATGCGTTTTCTTATACAATCTATAAATTAAATTCAATATTTTTTCATATTTATACTTATTTTAATAAATTATTGTAGGAAAAATGTCAGAACATAAAAAGAAATGCAGACAATATTCTGTGGAATATATAAAATAGGGTTTTATACCATCACATAATAGCCAGCTCATGTGCCTCATTTGCGATAAAATATTTTCGAATGAAGCTAGGAAGCCTTCCATGTTGTTAGAACATTTACAAAACATTTATCCCCATAAAAAGAATCAAGATGTGTCATATTTCCAACGTTTGTGAGAAAACTTTGAGAAACGCCCAACTTTAAAAGCAATGTTTGCAGCTTGTCATAAGAAAACACAGATGTACTTTGTGCTTCATACAATTTATCACTACTAATTGCAAAGACGGGAAAACCCCATACAATTGGAGAAGAATTAATTTTGCCTGCAATTGCTGAAGTAATCAGTACTGTGTTGCACAAATCTCCATTAAACGTAATTAAATCAATTCCTCTCAGTAATGACACTGTTTAAAGAAGAATTGAAGAAATGGATGACAATAGAGCAGAATTGTTATCCGAAATTTTGCGAATTACAGATTTTTCTTTGCAAATAGATGAAAGTATGTTACATGGAAATGAATCATTACTGCTAGGATATGTTCGGTTTGTACATGAAGAACAAATGAAAGAGGAATTATCATTTGCAAGATATTTAGAAAAAGATACCAAAGAGGAGTCAATATTTCGAGTAATAGCAATATTTTAATGACAATAATATTCCACTTAATAACCTTCTTGCTTGTGCGACTGATGGAGCTAAAGCTATGGTCGGCTCTAATATAGGTTTTTAAGATTATTTAAAAAAACTGTACCAAATATTACAACCGTTCATTGCATCATACATCGCCAACATTTAGTTGCCAAAAATATAAGTGATTCTATTCACCAGTCAGCAGCTTGTTATTACTGCAATAAACAAGATTAAGGCTCATTCATTGAATGATCGGCTATTTCGTAAGTTGTGCGAGAAAAATGAAGATAACTACAAACGTTTATTACTCCATACTGAAGTTCAATGGCTTTCAAAACACTTTTCAACGATTTTATAAACTTCATAGTTCATCAAGAGATTCAAAGATTTGTTTGATTTGGAAGTTCCTGATTGGATAAAAACGCCATTTTCAAGTTATGAAATCGCAGACACGGTTTTGGAAAAAGAATTAGTCGAGTTGCAGAATGATATAGACTTAAAAGCAACATTTAATAAGTCATAAGAAGAGTTTTGATTGCAGAACAAATCATTGACCACTATCCATCTTTGTGGAAAGTCGGAAAGAAATTATTAATAGCTTTTCCAACTTCATATTTAGTCGAACGAGGGTTTAGTGCTGTTTGTCAGCTTGTGACAAAGCAAAGAAATATACTGGATATTGTGAAACGTGGCGATTGGCGTTTGTTCTTCACGAACATTGAACCTCAATTAGATAAATTGATTGACGCAACATCAATCGCATCCTTCCCATTAATTATATATATATATATATTTATATAGATTTGGGGGGCGTTATTAACTTTAGCATATCAAAGGTGGGCCATGAGACAAATAAGTTTGAGACACACTGATTTACACTATCTTACCTACTTACCGATTCGATATTACAAGAAAGACCTGCTGTCATCTGATAGTATAAAGCTACTTGTTTTAATTTTCAGACCTATTAATAAAGAGACAAATAAAGAAACATATGTGAGGTGGTTTTATGAACTACCTAGTCATATCGTGTTGTTGAATTAGAGTACTCGAACTGCCGGCAGATCAGGCAATGACTCGGTTTTACACAATCTGACGGATTTCACTAAATAACTACGACATTAAAGGGCGTCCGATACATATACATGCGACATATACATTTCCATTCGAAATAGAACCCGTTAAATAACCTTTTGATATAACTTATCAATAGAATATTATACAAAACATCCGAATTAAATATTACCGAAAAATAATTTAATTTAAATTATATAATTAGTAAATCAAACCTTAATTTTAAAATGTATTTTTAAATCCTTATTCAATTCAAACTTCATAACTTCTATTGTCCTTCTATACAAAATAGTCATCAATAATTATTAAGGAAGATGTGGGCGGAAGCTTTGTAATCAATAGTTTTTTAAATCTATACACACTACAAAATCCTTTACAAAAACCCTTAAGATTAGCATCCAGGTGTTAAAACCAACAATAAAAAGAAACCGTAACCCCTCATCAAAGAATTATTACATTGCCCCGTAAAATTATGCATCAGAGGTGTCGAATAACGATTTGAGAATCATCTGCTGATAACAAAACCTAATTATCTTCCAGGTGTCCGAGGAAACTAAGCATCTTCGCGCATCTGTCCGCACCCTCGCCAAAAACAATATCAATTAATATCCATATAACCACATCTAAAAATCATATAAACAAGCAGCTGATTATTTCTCTAGTCAGGCGGGGGTTCGTGTCCAGGTGTATGCGGGTGAAGTTAAAAAACACTCGCTGATAATGATACCGTCTTCAGTTCATAGCAAAAGCTCGTATAAACTAGCCACGCGTTATTCACAATAAGATGTTCTAAAGGTAACAATAAAAAATGTCCTCACCCTGGATGCAAAGTCTATACGACGATCAAAACTATCGAATTACGAGCGAAATAGATGAAGACAATGAGGAAGAAGATGCCAAGCCGCTGCGAGAGAAGAATTGCAGGAAGAATGGGAAGTACACCCACGTGCCTCATAAAGATAAACCACCACAGGTCGTCGCGCGAAGGAACGCGAGAGAAAGAAGACGAGTGCAAGCAGTCAATAGTGCCTTTATTAGATTGAGAAAAGCTGTGCCCTACGAGAATAGCAGGTATGAATTTGGGTGAAATTACATACGTCGGCATTGTGAGGGTGGGACGTTTTATTTTTTTTAAAGTTGGCAAAATAAAAGTCGGAGACAATAGGGTTGAGGTAAGTGGAGATCTTTGCCCGAGATAAATGTTTTATTAAGGGCTGGATGCAGGTCAAGGGATAATTATTTTGTATGGCGCAGCCTTGTAATAAGAAACAAATTTGTGAAAGTAAGATTTCCTCACAAAAGGATGTATAGAGTTTCGAATAACCGTCACTCTAGTGAATATTATAAAAATGCTTTTATATTATTTCTGTAGAGATATTAATATAATTTCCGAAAAATGATTTTAAAATATGTGATACAATCTATAAATTTTAATTGAATTACAGGAACAATCTGATTTCGATCCACCGATAAGATTAAACGTAACAATTTAAAGGAAAATCGAAAATGTTTATCAATAAGAATTCAATAAGAATGATTATTAAGCTTCAAAATAAATATTTAGAATATGTTACGACGTAATAATTTATTCCGGAAAATTCCATAAGTTGAATAAAATTCAAATTTCCAAGATTTAAATATTCTGTCGCGATTCTTTAAATTCCACATGAAACAATTTTAATGACTTTATATTCAAACAAAATTAGATGTTTTGCATAAAAAATTGAATGGTTTTATAAACACACAGGGAAATAAAAATATAATTATTTGATGTAAGTTATAACTCTTTTAAATCAGTCTTTCAAACCGGAAATTTAAACCTGAAAATTTACTTTAATGATTTTTTTTATTGCAAACACGTTAATAAAAATAATATTTGTATAACTCAACGCCATTCATAGGGCTTCACACGAAACGAGAGTTCGTCTCGCTTTTACGATACGAGACGAGAAATATCGCTCTAGTGCAGGGGTTGGCAAAGTGTGGCTCGCAAGCCACATGTGGCTCTTCTGGTATGAGCTTATGGCTCTTCCGGAACAAGTTGAAACATAAAAAATCACAAAAAAAGAGAGAAGTCAAGTTCATAACTCACAGTCACAGCGCGGATTTCGGTTGTTTCTTTTAAACTGAATGAACTGAATCGTTTGCGTTTGTACCTAACGCAGCTGGTCTTCCAATTTGTCTTATTTGGCATGAAAAACCAGCAAACAACAAAACGTCTAATGTCGAGAGACATTTCGAAAATAAACATGCCGCATTTGCAAAGACTTGTTAAAAAGACAAGTTCCGCTTTCAACTGTTGGATGCAGTTTGCAAATAATACTAACATTGCAAGAGCTATCTATGTCTTGAGTCACGAAATCGTCAAAAACGGAAAATAATTCAATGATGGTGAGTACATAAAAAGTTGTATAAAGAGTAGTACACGCTATTAAGATTGCAAAGAACAACAAAACACCGGGTCCAGACGATATCTACGCCAATATTTCAAGCAGATACAGTAGGAAAACATAAACATAATTGCAAAACTATAAAATAAGATCTATGACACTGGATAACTTTCAAAGGAATGGCTAAAGTCGACGTTCATAATGCTTTCCAAAAAGAAACCAGCAACCAAATGCAAAGATCATAAAGTGAACGGTACCACAATAAACAATATAAGATATGCAGACGACACAGTGATCAGCAAGCAATCTGCAAGACCTACAGCTACTAATGAACAATATAAACAGGAATCATAAACAGATCCAAAACAAAATTCATGGTTATAAGCCGTAATAATCAGGCAGGAGAGTCCATCACGGTAGAGCGGGAAACAATCGAAAGAACTACGAGCACGAAATACCTAGGCACACTAGTAAGCGACAGATGGAACCCACTACAAGAGATCAAGAGTAGGGTAGAACAAGCCAGACAGGCATTCAACAAACTTGCTATGCGATAAAAGCCTAAATTTAGAAATCCGCCAAGAATGGTCGAATGCTACGTTTGGCCAGTCCTACTATTTGGAGGAGAAACCTGGACGATAAAACTAGCAACCATTAACAAGATCGAGGCGTTCGAAATGTGGACACTCAGAAGAATGCTCCGAATCCCATGGGTGCACCACAATACCAACGAGGAGGTGCTGAGAAGGGCAGGAGTGGACAGATTACTATTCAATACCATAAAACAGCACAAGATCGGGTATCTGAATCACATACTAAGGGGGCCAAAATATCGAATTTCCCAGTTCATACTCGGGAAGGAAAGATAGAAGGCTGAATGGGCATCGTACGTGAACAGCTATTATGGTTGAGGAACATCAGGAACTAGACCGCAATCAGAAAGTTTGGTGACATGTGCCAACCAGCAATAAACAAAACATTAACAATTATTCAATAAATGAAGAAGATGAAGATAAATGTGGCTGACACACTTTATCACAATTTTAACAATAAAGTAGATTTCATGAATAAAATCAAAATCTAATCTTTGTCTGCCAAAACTGTAACAGACAGGTACAAAAATGTATGCCAACAAGTTGAGGACGTAAAATTAGCATCAGCTATATCAATAGCGGTCTATGAGTCTTGTGACATAGAGAATACTGCGCAAGGTGTCCTCTTTGCTCCCTATTTTTCATCAGATGGTCCCAAAGAAGAATTTCTGTGGTTTCGTCAAACGCGAGGAAAATATGTTGAAAATGCAGTGACCGACGATCTGAAGAAACATCATATCTCACTTATTAAAATTGTGTCAATTCACGAATTGTTATCTTTTCATTGCATAATTCATCAGGAAGCACTCTGCACACAAACATTTCCATAAGTTATTGTTAAACTTATGGATTTTGTAGTTAAGATTACCAATAATATTTTCGCAAAGGCGCTAAATAATCACAAATTAGGAAGAAAATTAACAAATATGACTTTCTGGAAAAAAAATCATCCGTGGCTCTTGATGCAGTTTAAAATTATTTTATAAAGAAATTTGGCTCTTAAGTTTACAGAGTTTGCCGACCCCTGCTCTAGTGTGAAGCCCTCTATGCTTCATTCGAGACGAGACTTGTTCGTCTCGCATTTACGAGACGAGACGAGAAAAATATCGTTCTCGTGCGAAGCTTATTCAGTTAGGTTACAACAAAATTTTTCAATTTTTTATCGAAAATTGTAAAATATAAAAGTGATCAAATATTATTTGATGGAATACTTAGAATATATTTTAATAATTATTATTATTAACAATTGTTATTTATGGTTACTCTTTAATATTTTAATAAAGTTTCCAAAAGAGAACAATGGAAATACGTGGATCAAATGCTAGGAACTCTCATTTAGTTTAAAAAGCTCTGACTAAACCATTTTATAATTTTGATATTTTTATGACCCCAAAAATGTAATTTAATGCAAAATATATACATAAATGTTACATTGAAATAAAGAGACTAGTAGAGACGACACTCTTCAAGAGAGCATGGTACATGTGAAATTTACCAGGTAAATTTACCATTTATGGAAATAATTCATATATATATATATATATATATATATATATATATATATATATATATATATATATATATATATATATATATATATATACATATATATATATATATATATATACGAAATGCTTTCAGAAACGCTTTTAGATTTTGCTGTAACTCAAAAAATAACGATTTTGACAAAATCGATTTTCTCGCATTTTGTGGTTTCCGCGGTCTCGACTCCCCGTGTCGATGGTATTTATTAACTGAAAGCTTTCTAGCGAATATTATAAACGTTATCCGACTAATTTTGGGACGCGGAATCGATTGCAGAACACTAGAAGTTTCTGTGGTGTGCCGTTCAAAAGATGACAGCGTGAAATCAGTCGGAATTTCTAGATGTTGTAGAGCGAAAAATATATAAAACTTGTTTATTTGTAACTTTAGAGCGAAATAAACTGGAAAACCGTTTTCAGCACATCGATTTCCTTCGAGTAATCAAAAGAAAATGACGAAAAAATTTTCCAAAAAAAATTTCAACAAAAATTTTTCATCATTTCGTTCGAAAAATATGTGCTTTTTCGGTTATTTTCGATATTCTTGAGAACGGTAAAAAGCAGCGAAATTATTTTCGGCACACAAAAACTACACGACAAGACGAACAAGTCGATGTGTAAATTGTCCAGGAAGATTTAATAATTATTCGAGAAATTTCAAACTGAAATTTAACCGATTCTCGATTTGATAAGTAGATGTCTCGGAAACGGCTGCAGATAATCAATAAGGGATTGCGGCATCGTTTTCAGTAGGTCATTTTCCTATTAATACACTAAGATTGTTCGCGGCCAATTCACGACTTTCCGAGAACTCTACAACTCAAAATTTCTTCAAATCTTGCAGGCGATAGTGAACGCAAAGCGCTAGCAGGATATACATCTGTAATCAGCAGCAAAAATGCTTCCAGATACGTTTTTAAATTTTGCTGTAAATAAAAAAATACGATTTCGCTAAAATCAATTTTCTCGCATTTCGTCGTTACCGCGGTTTTGACTCCCCGTGTCGTTGGTATTTCTTAACTGATAGCTTCCTAGGGAATATTACATAGTTTTATGACTCATTTTGTGACGCAGAATCGGTTGGTGAAGACTAGAAGTCTCTGTGGTGATCCGTTCAAAAGTTGTGACAGCGTGAAATCAGTCTAAAATGCGAGATGGCGTACAGCGAAAAAAATTATAAAACTTGTTTATTTGTAACTTTAGAGTGAAATAAACTGCAAAACCGTTTTGAGCACTACGATTTTCTTAGGGTAACCTAAAAAAAATCATGGAAAAATTTTTCAAAAAAATTTTCAACAAAAAATTTCCATCATTTCGTTCGGAAAATATGTGCTTTTTCGTTTCTTTTTCGATTTTTTCAAGAACGGTAAAAGGCAGGGAAATTATTTTCGGCACACAGAAACTACACGACAAAACGAACAAGTCGATGAGAAAATTGTCTGGAACTATTCAAGAATTAGTCGTGAAATTTCAAACTGATATTTACCCAATTCTCGATTTCCTAAGTATATGTCTCGGAAATGGTTGCAGATAATCAAAAATGGATTGCGCCATCGTTTTCAGATGGTCATTTTCCTGTTAATACACTAAGATTGTTCTCGGACAATTTACGACTTTCTGAGATCTCTACTCGAGCGCCGAAATTTCTTAAAAATTTCTTCAATTCTTGCAGGCGATAGTGAACGGAAAGAGCTAGCGAAATATAATTTACATATCTGTAATCAACAGTAAATATGCTTTCGGAAACGTTTTTAAATTTTGCTGTAGCTAAAAAAATAACGGTTTCGCCAAAATCAATTTTCTCGCATTTCGTCGTTTCCGCGGTCGCGACTCCCCTTGTCGAAGTTATTTCTTAACTGAAAGCTTCCTAGGGAATATTATATACGTTATCCGACTAATTTTGGAACGCTGAATCGATTGGTGAAGACTAGAAGTCACTGTGGCGATCCATTCAAAAGTTATAATAGCGTGAAATCAGTCGGATATGCGAGATGGTGTAGACCAGTGTTTCCCAACCTTTTTTGTGCCATGCCCCACCTAAGCCCTTCTAAAATTCTTATGCCCCCCTATGTAACATATACATAACTTTTAATATAAATAAACTAAACTGTGCACTTATGAAAATTAAATGATGGGTTTTAGGAAGATATCACTAGGAAATTGTTGACGAAACCAGTAAATTTTCAAAACATATAATGAAAAACTGAAATTCAAATTCGAAATAATTTTAAGAAAGATTTTTCTATATTAATTTATTATTTTAATTTATTGAGATCCTTACGTATGATGCTTGTTGCACAGAGATTTTATGTTAGGTTCCAATTTGGTTAGCTTCAGTCCCAAGTTTCCCCGTTGTGTTATATCCAGATGATTAATTTTTTACCAGTGAATCATTTGCAGCACTAAAGCCACATTCAGCTAAATATGAAGATTGAAACGGTAACAATAGTTTACTTGGGCATTTTGTTGAATTTGAGTATTTGATTTCTGTTTCCTTACAAAGCCATACCATCGCTCCTTTTATATTAAACAAAGGTTTAACTCACTCATATTGCACTCATCATTTTGCATTTCAGTTCTTTTTTATACTGCATATTTGATATATAAGACAAATTCACTAAGATTGGCTGCATAATCCATGTTAGAAAATCAATTTGTTTCAAATGAGACGATAGTATTTTCAGATGGCCGACAATAACAAGTATAGCGGTATCATTTACTTCATATTTTTGGAGCAAATGCCACTGTTCAAAATTGTTGTTAATATATTTCTGACATAACTCATTAAGGGTAATGAAACAAAATATATTCGCTTTTGCATCTACAATAGCTTTATTTTCAACATTTTCATAAATCTTTTCAAGCAGTTCCCTATAGAGGGCCATATTACTTCAGTATGAAGTAAAAGTCTCACATGGTTTGCATTTTGTTCTTCACAAAATAGCTTGAATAGACTCTCACATTTGGCATTATCTTTAATTTCATTTACTTCATTTAGAACAGGCGAGATATTTTTAGTTTACCAAGTTTTCCCTATAAATAACACAATACACAAGAATTAGTTCTGGATTCTCATCTTTCATCAATTTGAAGCAGCCATTTTTCTTGCCTATCATAAACAACATTTCTTCAAAAAAATGCCCTTTATACTAAGAATTTTCTTGTTTTCAGGATTTTAGCAAGCTGTTTTTCTATATCTTCACTCATTTCGTCTATTCTTCTGCTAACAGTATTGTTACTGAGTGGCATAGCTTTTACATCTTTGTCGTCTTTTTCAAAAACCGTTTTAAGAAATGCTGATATTGACGGTTTTATTAAATTCTATCTATATAATATGATTTTTTCCAGACTTAGCGACGAATAAAGCAATTTGATAACTAGCCTCAAGAAAACGATTATGAGTTGAAGTATGAGCAGTAAACAGAGACTTTATTGTTGTTCTCTTTTCAGAAGTTTAAAAGTAGAATTCAAAGATTCAAATCAGAATTCTAATGTATGTTTCACCTTCAAATGCACCTAAAGATGACGTTGTTTCATTGATTCGTTGGTCAAGCAATGTTGGCATAAAATACAAAAAGGAAACCGCTCATCGTGGAGAGCGGGTATGAACCCAAATTTAATTAGGAAATGAACCCAAAACTGCGTTGTTTAGCGAGATTGTATAGCGTCCGGGAGTCCCCGGACGGAGCTTGCAGTCTGTCGTAGGGAAGTTAACCTCCTCTGACGACGTTGATGTTTTAGTCTCGTCAAACGAATTTATAATATGTATTGTCCGCAATTATTTAAGAATTTGATTTTTCTTTCAATTTTGGCACCGAAATCTAGCATTGCATTTGAATGGCCAGGAGCAAAAGGTTTAAACTAGTGTCGAGTTCATTTTCGAATTGCCCCCCTTAACAATCAAATTGCCCCCCTGTGGGGCGTGAGCCCCACGTTGGGAAACACCGGCGTAGACCGAAAAAATATATAAAACATGTTTATTTCTAACTTATATAGCGAAATAAACTAGAAAACCGTTTTCAGCACTTCGATTTCTAACGGGTAACCAAAAAAAAATCACGAAAAAGTTTCACAAAAAAAATTTCAACAAAAATTCGTTTCGTTCGAAAAATATGTGCTTTTTCGTTTTTTTTTTCGATTTTTTCGAGAACGGTAAAAAGCAGCGAAATCATTTTTGGCACACTGAAATTACAAGACAAGGCAAACAAGGCGATGTGTAAATTGTCCAGAAAGATTCAATAATTAGTCGAGTAATTGCAAACTGAAATTTACCCGATTCTCGTTTTGCTGAGTAGATGTTTCGGAAGCAGTTGCAGATAATCAAAAACGGATTGCGGCATCGTTTTCAGAAGGTCATTTCTATTGACACACTCAGATTGTCCGCGGGATATTCACGACTTTCCGAGACCTCTACTCGAGCGCAGAAATTTCTTAAAAATCTTCAAATCTTGCAGACGATAGTGAACGCAAAGATCTAGCGAAATATAATTTGCATATCTGTAATCAGCAGCAAAAATGCTTTCAGAAACGTTTTTAAATTTTGCTGTAACTCAAAAAATAACGATTTTGACAAAATCGATTTTCTCGTATTTCGCCGTTTCCGCGGTCTCGACTCCTCGTGTCGATGGTATTTCGTAACTGAAAGCTTCCTAGGGAATAATATATACGTTTTCCTACTAATTCTGGGACGCTGAATCGATTAGCGAAGACTAGAAATCTCTGTGGCGAGCCGTTCAAAAGTTAAGACTGCGTGAAATCAGTTGGAAATGATGGTGTACAGCGAAAAAATATATAAAACTTGTTTATTTGTAACTTTAGAGCGAAATAAGCTAGAAAACCGTTTTCAGCACTTCGATTTCGTTCGGATAACTTAAAGCAAATCACGGAAAAATTTTCCAAAAAAAATTTCAATAAAAATTTGACATCATTTCGTTCGAAAAATATGTGCTCTTTCGATTTTTTCCGATTTTCTCGAGAACCGTAAATGGCAGCGAAATCATTTTCGGCACACAGAAACTAAACGACAAGACGAACAAGTAGATGTGTAAATTGTCTGGAACTATTCAAGAATTAGTTTATTTAGAAATTTCAAACTGAAATTTACCCGATTATCGATTTGCTAATTATATGTCTCGGAAACGGTTGCAAATAATCAAAAACGGATTGCGGCATCGTTTTCAGAAGGTCATTTTACTATTAATACATTGAGATTGTCCGCCGAAAATTCACCACTTTCCAAGATCTCTACCCGAGCGCCGAAATTTCTTAAAAATATCTTCAATTCTTGCAGCCGATAGTGAACGGAAAGAGCTAGCGATATATAATTTACATATCTGTAATCAGCAGGAAAAATGCTTTTAGAAACGTTTATAAATTTTACTGTAACTAAAAAAATAACGATTTTGACAAAATCGATTTTCTCGCATTTCCGCGATTTCGACTCCCCGTGTCGATGGTATTTCTTAACTGAAAGCTTCCTGGGGAATATTATATACCTTTTCTGACCAATTTTGGGACGCAGAATCGATTGGTGAACTGACTAGAAGTCTCTGTATTGAGTCGTTCAAAAGTTATGACAGCAAGAAATCAGTCGGAAATGCGAGATGGTGTACAGTGAAAAAATATATAAAACTTGTATATTTGTAACTTTAGAACAAAACAAACTGGAAAACCGTTTTCAACTCTTCGCCCTCCTTCGGGCAACCAAAAAAAAAATCACGAAAAAATTTTCAATAAAAATTTTCCATCATTTCGTTCGATAAATATGTACTTTTTCGGTTTATTTTCGATTCTCGCGAGAACGGTTAAAAGCAGCAAAATCATTTCCGGCACACAGAAACTACGCGAAAAGACTAACAAGTGGATGTGTAAATTGGCTGGAAAGATTTAATAATTCGTCAAGAAATTTCAAACTGAAATTTACCCGATTCTCGATTTGCAAAGTAGATGTCTCGGAAACGGTTGCAGATAATCAAAAAGGGATTACGGCATCGTTTTCAGAAGGTCATTTTCCTATTGATACAGTAAAATTGTCCGCGGGCAATTCACGACTTTTCGAGATCTCTACTCGAGCGCCGAAATTTCTTAAAAATTTCTTCAATTCTTGCAGGCGATAGTGAACCGAAAGAGCTAGCGAAATATAATTTCCATATCTGTAATCAGCAGCAAAAATGCTTTCAAAAACGTTTTTAAATTTTGCTGTAATTAAAAAAATAGCGATTTCGCTAAATTCGATTTTCTCGCATTTTGTCGTTTCCGCGGTAAACTTGTTTATTTGTAACTTTACAGCGAAAGAAGCTGTAAAACCGTTTTCAGCACTTCGATTTCCTTCGGATAACTTAAAACAAATCACGGAAAAGTTTTCCAAAAAAAATAAAAAAACAAAAATTTTCATCATTTCGTTCGAAAAATATGTGCTTTTTCCGTTTTTTTCGATTTTATCGAGAACGGTAAGAAGCCGCGAAATCATTTTTGGCACACAGAAACTACACGTCAAGGCGAACAAATCGATGTGTAAATTGTACGGAAGCATTGAAAAATTAGTCGTGAAATTTCAAACTGAAATTTACCCGATTCTCGATTTCCTTAGTATATGTCTAGTAAACGGATGCAGATAATCAAAAATGGATTGCGGCATCGTTTTCAGAAGGTCATTTTCCTGTTGATACACTAAGATTGTCCGCGGGAAATTTACGACTTTCCGAGATCTCTACTCGAGCGCCGAAATTTCTTAAAAATTTCTTCAATTCTTGCAGGCGATAGTGAACGGAACGAGCTAGTGAAATATAATTTGCATATCTGTAATCAGCAGCTAAACTGCTTTCAGAAACGGTTTTAAATTTTGCTGTAACCCACAAAATAACGATTTTGTCAAAATCGATTTCCTCGAATTTTGCCGTTTCCGCAGTCTCGACTCCAGGTGACGATGGTATTTCTTAATCGACAGCTTCCCAAGGAATATTATATACTTGTTTCGACTAATTTTGGGACGCTGAATCGATTGGCGAAGACTAGAAATCGCTGTGGTAAGTGGTTCAAAAGTTAGGACGTCGTGAAATCTTCCGAAAATGCTAGATTGTGTACAGCGAAAAACAGTATATCTTGTTTATTTGCAACTTTTGTAAAAATAGGGAAAATATGTACAGATTCATTTAAATTATAATATTTTATTCTATATTCATATATTACAGGGCTGTCCAACCTTTATGTAGTGGCGATCTACTCTTTGGTTATATGGTTGCAAAGATCGACCACAACGCGGTCTGGTGTCATAGAGTGCACTCCCCTGCCTCATGGGGGAGAAAATTTTTAGAAAATGCATAACATATTGCCATTTAAAAGCTGTTTTTTATGTAAAAATAACCTAATACGAAATTCGGAATAAATTTTTTTTATGTAGATTCTTATTCTCAGCCACTTTTAACCAATTTTAGCCAATTTTCGCCAATGAATTTAAGATGATATTTTTTTTTCGGCGCACTTTTATCATTGACCTATGAATACTAGGGACGGAGTGTTACGGAGCGGGGGTGTCCATGTTCGCGGCGGGGTTACCACTAATTTCACTTGACGACTCTATCGGTAGCAAGTAAAGATTAATACTAATGAGATCGTTGGCATTGCATGGATTTGGCAGTATCTTCAAAGGCGGGATCATTCGATGAAAGAGATAATCAATCGTTGATCAAGATGTTCATCAGTTACAGAATATTTCGAGCCAAAGCAAGATCAATTTTTGTGCCGCATTTGTCAAGATTGGGTTTCTTTAGTGTATTTCCAAATACAATCTTCAAATACAAATCATTTTGAAGTTCGATTATTTCCAATTCTAGTTTATCCTGATTTGCTTCAAGTATTGTAAATATTTGACATGCCATTTCTTCTATGTTGATATCTTTTTGAAACACATTAAAAAAAAAAAATAGTGCAATATTTTCAATCTTATCAAAATCTTCAAATCTTGTCTGAAATTTTCAACAACTTCAATTTCGAGAATCATTTTGTTAGGGTTGAATTGAGCAATATTTTCCAATGCTTGAAAAATGCTTCAATTTTGTAACTTTTAAATTCGCATTCATCAATATAATAAGTTGCTGAAAAGCTCTTATCGAGCTTATCATGTCTAATGCATTTCTGCCTTTACCCAGTAGTTCAAGGTTCAAATCGTTTAGTTTTAAACTAAAGTCTACCAAGAATGGCATATCAAATATCCACTCTGTGTTTGTTAACTGTGGGTAAATGTCACCTCTTTCAAAGAGCAAACTTTTTACGTCTTCTAATAACTCTAGAAACCGCATAAGAAATCGACTTCTACTGAGGCAGTGTGCAGCAAAAGTTCTTTATCATTATCCTCATTTTCTAATCTAAACAAACGTCTCTCAAGGGCACTGCCACGTATAGAATTGATTAAGACAGTTTCCATATTATTGTGTGTATTAAGTGTGGGAGAAGCGTGTTTTAATTGTTACTTCATATTTATCGAAATGTATTTTTAATTAACTACATAGAAGCGTGAGAAAACTAAAGATCGACACAAAATCACGCCGCGATAGACCGGTAGATCGCGATCGACTGGTTGGACAGCCCCGATATATTATCGTTGTCGTTGATTTTTTTCGGACCTACAGATCGAATTACAAACCTTTTGTTTTTTGTTGTGAAAATTTTCTAGCCGAGTCGAGAAACTGCGAACTTTTATCTCGAGGCCACATAGATCATCATGTCTTAATATTCGTCATCTTAATTACTGTATAATCTCGATAATCCGACACATATGGGACCAGACAACCGCCGGATTATAAGAAAGAGTGGTGGGAGGGAAGAGCGCGAGCGGTCTCCAGACTGCCGGATTACCGGACCTGTCGTCCGATTAACCAACGGCCGAATTACCGAGATTATACGTATTTTATAATCGAGTTTTGTGTGAATTAAAAAAATAATGTTGATATTATTGACCGCTTTGTCACCGAAACACCGAAAGGAATATATTATTATTTCATATGTACATTTCGCTGTACATCATCTCGCATTTTATCCATTTTAGATAAATTGTAAGATAATTATATTTTATATTATATAATTATATTTTATATTATATAATTATATTTATATTATATAATTATATTTATATTATATAATTATATTTAAATTATATAGTTATATTTATATTAAAATTATATTTTATATTCTAATAGCTAAAAAAACTAAATTATATAAAATGTATTTAAAACACATTAACTGTAGATTGTTAACTGTTTATTGAAAACGCAACGAATAGGAAATATACTTTCAAGGAAAATAGTAAATTGATTATATAAGATATTGATAATGTAAGATATGCGATTATTAAATATATACAATAATTATTAAATGCATATTTATAAAATCCGACATATCCTTGTAGTAATTATTAAATAATAATTATAACTATTATATCTCCCAAAAGAATTAAAGTGTTTATGAAATTATCTAAATGGTATTTCTAGTTTTATAATCATTTAGTAAAAATATTTTTAAAAACTAATACTAGAAATGACAAATTCTAGTTTGTTAGAATTTACGGAAATTAAATTATATTTATTTTTTATTTTTAGAGGGAAAAGGATAAGCAAGGTAAAAACTCTACAGAACGCCATAGAATACATAAATAACCTGCAAGAATTATTATTAAAAGACAACTTATACGAACCCCTCAACTTTATGGTGAGTCTTTAATACAATCCCATTTAAAATCCCATTTATTTAATTCACCTTAACTTTACAGCCATCCAATTATTACTACTACAACCCACAGACTAATCAACTCAATTTCGAAGAAGGCGAAGAAGGCTACTACTAGTTTTAGGAATCATCTAAAAAAACATCAAATCTAGTCATGAAACCTTAATTTTATTAACCTTTTAACGTACATTAATTTATTTTTAAAGAATCACTAATTAATTTTATTACCTAGTCTTCAAAATAAAATAAGAGATAATATATATTTTTTATATAGATATTTATTTTATTGATGCAGTCGTAAATATCATCGTATGTGCATGGGCATTACGCAATCGGCTTGTTGCTTTGACATTCCGAGAATGCACGGCGAAGTATAAAAAGGATCTAACTGTAATATCTTGTAATAAATAAATAACCATAGGAAATGAAATATCAATTATAATTCCTATTTATAAAAATGTGCTCAGCAAAGCACGTGTTTATTGGACTTCATGTTTAATGCATGGAAGATTGTGAGGGCGCCCACATACTTTAAATAGTCCATTCCGTCCTTCAACAATTCAGAGGTAAAAGAACTAATATAAAGCAACACTAAAATGTAAACAAACGTTTAGTACCCCTTTCGTAATAATTAAGTTAAAAGTTTAAGAATTTAAATCAATATAATTAATTTTAGTTCATTTGGTTAATTGTATGAAATTGACTTGTATGAGATTAGATGTCTTCATATTATGTCGTCTTTTGCGATTTTTTATATTTTCTAATACGGGGTAAATACATCTAGCCAATGTTTATGGCTATCCACTTAAGGTATCGGAAAGACATGAGCTTAAAAACAATGTTATTTTTATGGTTTTTGTTGAGTGCCACGAAAGTGGACTGAAAGCTATAAAATAATTTAAAAATTTCATGTGAGATTTGTTCTGGTAGTCCTAGAAAGACTCAATAATTGTTATAGAGCTCCGGAAAGGCTGAATATATTTATGTATTCAGGCTGTGTTCCGTTTGTTTTACATTTGCACAAATATTTAGTTTTATCCGTTCGATCACGAAAAAGGCATAAAAAATTATGAATTTCGTAATTAGTTGTTTTTCAAACCGGAGATAAATATTAATTGAAATAAATAAGAGCAAAAAAATGGCGGAATAACATAGATATTGGGTAAAACAATAAATGACCAAATTGGTTGATAAACTCGACAAACAAGGAACTGCTGGCAGAAGGATGTAAAATGTAGTGTTGACAAAATAGTTTTTCTATATAGAGTCCAAAACTGTGTAGAACATTGTTCAGCACCTCTAAATTAATCATAACCTTTTTCAAAATGTTCAAAGGATTGCAGAATCGATTGCAAATATGTGTTATGGAATGCAATGATTGTATACAGAGGCGAACCTAGCGTAAATGGCGCCTATGGCTAACACAAATTGCATCCTCTCGGGCGATAGGTTTATTTCCTAAAGAAAACTACTTTAAAATTGAGTAAAAAATCACACAAATTAAATCTATTTAACACTTTACTACAAATTTATCTTTGTTGCTTTAGCTGATAAAAATTTTTGAATTATATTATCAAAGTTAATTTTTTCGGTTATTTCTCGTTCTATGCTCAGTAAAGCAATATAACATAATCGACTTTGCCCCATCGAGGCTTTTCATATGAAAGTATCAATTTTAATTTGATAAATGTTCCTTCACAACTGGTAATAGAAACAGCGATTGTCAGCATCAGTGGCGGCTGGCACATAAGGGCTGCAGTCCTCCCGCCAAATGAAAACATTTTTTTATTTATTATAAACTATTCCATTAGTTCGTAGTATATTTGTTTTTTGAATTGTAGGTAATAAATACCTCGATAGGCGCTCTGTATGTGTGTATTGTGTAATTTAATTTTTATCTCGGGCTACAGTCAGTGCAGACCGAGTCTCGCCGCGTAGTTAGTGTATTGAGCTGGTTACCCCCACCCGCGATATACGTTTTTGTAATACGTATATCGTGGGCTGCAAATATTGCAGTCCGCACTCTGTATTTTAGGCATTTTATGAGTTTGTTTCTAAGAACTCGAGTTTCGGCAACGGCAAAGAACCTTAAGTGGACAATTAATTGGCGGACACATTGAAAAGTGGACAATTTAAAACAAAATATTAATAAATAAGTAGTTCTTAGCTATACACATAGAAAGTAAGATAGTTATTTTTGAATTTAATTATTGAATTTAATTTAAACGAAGCAAAAAGTTCAGTTATGCATTTACAAAATATCAACTTTGCACGACTGGAATTTCAAGAAAAAAATGAAATTAAATCATTAGGACGGTTAACTCCAGATTTAAATATTTGTCCAGTGTCCCAAAGTCGTTCAAATAATTATGGCCGAAAATTTAATTTCAACATTTATATGAAGCATATTGGTTAACAGGTTGCCACTGAATTAAAAAATTGAATATGTTTCTGTATGTGTCAATGAAAATGCGGGTTTTTCAACTCGTAGAAATACTTTTTATTATAATTTTTTCCAGCCCTCCCACAAACATCATCCACGAGCCACCACTGATCTCCATACTGAATAATACAATTAAGTAATTCTTCGGGGCTTGATATGTTTTCGGTTTATTTATTCGGTAATGACTGAAGCAAAAAGAAATCATGTAAGTCTGATGATAATTTTAAACGATTTTAATCGGTTGAATTTAATATAAATCTATAGTTTCTAAGGTAGTTCTATATGTTTTTGAAAACAAACTATGTAATATTATTTATTTCTATTTAGTTTATAAAACATGCTGATAACGTTTTAAAGTTAGCTTCAATTATTTGGCCGGACGTCTTTTTCATAAATCGTACCAGTACGATTTAAGATACTGTTATTAAAATTTTACACCGAAAATAAACTATTTACAAAATTTCAAATTTTGTTAGCATGGAAAATAGAAAATATTGTGAATGGATAGAAGAACAAATGAAATTAGCATTAGAGGCTAAAATACTCCCCCTACTTAAGACCCAAAACAGGGGCTTAAATGTAGAGCAATGGAGTTTTGTCCGCAGTAATGCGGATACTAAGGGAACCACTTTGGTTCTCTACATAGATTCCGCATCCGTGAGTGAGCTGACCAAAAAGGGCTGCAAAGCCTATTTTGGTCTAAATCAGCTCACTTTCAGGATCATAGGGAAGAGAGCGGAGGGGCCCACTGGTGAAGGTACTTCAGATCTACCTTCAACATAGTGCGGCTGCCTCCGCCTCCCAATGCAGAATCTTAGCTGCTGGGGACATCAGCATAGCCCTGATCCAAGAACCCTGGTTAAACAGAGGCAAAATAATGGGTCTGGGTGAAGCTAGGGGTAAGTTAATCTATGACTACTCCTGTAACAATATCTTGACATATTAAATAATAATAATAATGATATTGACATATTAAAGTTGCACGACTACTGTTTCAGAGATCTTGCCACAGCAAAATCAGGTATCGCATGGGGGGGGGGGGGGGGTCAGTTAGAGAACTTATTGTGACCTCTGCGTACCTACCATACGATGCACCTGAACCACCCCCTACCGCAGAATTGGAGCGCCTGGTGAAATACTGCGAGGTTTCCAATCTCCCGATCATGGTGGGGATGGATGCCAACGCCCAAAACGTAGTATGGGGGAGCACCAAAACCAAGAAAAAAGGTGAGTCTTTGCTTAGATATTTAGTGTCCATGAATCTGCAATACTGAATGTCCGTAACAGGCCCACCTTTCAAACAAAACGACGAAAAGAGTTTATTGATATGACCTTGGCGTCCTTATATACGGCATATATGGCGTCGTTGTAGGACCATCGCTACATCTTTCTGGAAGTTAACGCCGTTGACAGGACAGAGGATGCGTATCGTAATCCACGCAAAACTGACTGGGAGCACTATAAGGAAGTGCTAAAGATACATACAAGTGTGTTAACTTCGCACATAACCAGTCCGCATGATATTGAAGAAGCCTCCACTCTACTTCAAGAGGCTATAATAAATTCTTATCATGACAGCTGTCCTCAAGTGAAGCGAACCAGGAAACGAGAAGTTACCTGGTGGAGCAAGGAACTTGAACAGAAGGAAATCAAAAGCTCTACAATAGAGATAAAAATACAGGGATGTGGACCGAATATACGGCTACACTCACTGATTATAACAAATCTGTACGGAGGGTTAAAAGAGAGTCCTGGAGGAAGATGTGTGAGGATGTCGAAAGTAGATCTGAAACAGCAAGACTCCAGAGACTTCAAGAACTCCAAGAGGGACGAGGAGTGACTGGCGGGTGTCCAAGAGGGTTGTCACATATGAAAGAATTGAATGGGCCTTAAATACCTTTGGCCCATACAAAGCAGCTGGCCCGGACGGTGTGTTCCCCGCCCTTCTGTGGCAGGGGAGGGAAACGCTGGTGCCAATATTGATCAAGCTATACAGGGCAAGTCTGGCATCAGGTTATGTGCCAACTCCCTGGAGGCAAGAAAAAGTGGTATTTATACAAAAAGCCGGGCGTCTAGATTACACCCAGGCTAAAGCATATAGACCAATAAGCCTAACCTCCTTTCTATTGAAAACGTTAGAAAAACTGGTTGAAAAGCATCTGAGGGAGACCTGCTTATTAGACAGGCCCCTACACTCTAATCAGCATGCCTATCAACCAGGAAAATCATGTGAATCTGCTCTACACAAATTAGTGGTTAGAACAGATAACACACTAGAAAACAAGGAATTGGCGCTTGGTGCCTTCCTTGATATCGATATGGGTTTGACAACACCTCCTTCAACAGTATAGCCAATGCAGCCCGCAGCTATGGTGCAAATAAAACATCAATCAGATGAATTAAGTCCATGCTACAGGGTAGAAATGTTGAGGCTACAGTAGCAGGTGACACAATGAGGGTGGCTGTCATCAAGGGCTGCCCTCAGGGTGGGGTTCTATCTCCACTGCTTTGGGACATGGTTGTTGATAGCCTGCTTGTGTCACTAAATAATAAAGGATTTTACACCCAAGGCTATGCGGATTACATAGTCATTCTCATCAGGGGTAAATCTCCTTCTATAATAGCAGCGCTTATGCAAGAAGCACTGAACGAGGTGGAGAGTTGGTGCAGGGCGATCGACTTTCGGGTCAATCCCCAAAAATCCACTCTAGTACCATTCACTAGAATGAGAAAAAGGGATGGGCTAAAGCCCCCAATTTTCTATAACGAGCATCTAAAGGTGAGTGATGAAGTCAAGTATCTAGGTGTAATCCTGGATGCCAAACTGACTTGGAATCAATACTTAAAGAAAGCTACCAACAAGTGTAAAATGGCACTGATGATGACCAAAAGAGCACTTGGAAAATCATGGGGACTGAAACCAAGCATGATATACTGGCTATACACTATGGTAGATAGACCCATTTTGACATATGGCTCCACAGTATGGTGGACCAAAGTGAAGCAAAAACAGGCCATCAAAGAACTCTCCTATGTTCAAAGACTGGCCTGTTTAGCAATTACGGGAGCGATCAAAACCGCCCCAACTGCGGCTCTGGAGGTGATCCTAGGCCTTCCTCCCCTGGATATCTTTATCATGGGCGAGGCAAGGATGGAAGTTTTCAGATGCATATGCAATGGCACATGGGAATCTCTGGCGAGGTCAGGACACACCATGATAACGAATGTCATATCAGAACCCTACCTCAATATAGAGGGGGATTCGATGTCTAAAAGGCTGTCATACGATCTACCCATCAAAACACATCTACGATGGACAGAAGGCAATCAAATAACCACTTGCTAAGGAGGATTGGTATACAGACGGCTCCAAGAAGGACAGTGGTACTGGTGCAGGAATCTATGGACTGTTCCTGGGGTGCAGCCTATCTGTACCCCTGGGGACACATGCCACAGCATTCCAAGCAGAAGTACACGCTATCATGGTCTGTGCCCGTGAAAATTTGAGAATGGACTACAAAAGTAGAAACATCCACATTTTTACGGACAGTCAGGCTGCGATTAATGCTCTAGCGTGTCACGAAATCAACTCCAAGACTGTCTTCAGGACCTAAAAGCCCTGGCAAAGCATAACAAGGTCACACTCGCTTGGGTGCCTAGCCACACAGGACTGGTGGGTAACGAAATGGCGGATAAGCTAGCAAAAGATGGAGCTGGCAAGGCAAACCACATTTCTGAAAGCGGACCCTACATTACCAAGACCACGACCCGAAATAAAATCTGCGCCGTATAAAAGCACCGTCTACAGTAGGTCAATTTGAATGGTCTGACACACAGCAAACGAATTGTAGCTAAACCATCGGAAACTCTAACTGCTGAAATCCTGCAACTGCCAAGGAAGCAGATCACAATTGTGGTAGGCCTACCTACAGGACACTGCCCTCTACGAGAACACCTACATAAAATGGGTATCTGAAAGGATGAACCTTTATGCAGGTTATGCTATGAGGAGGACGAAACCGCCGCCCATATAATCTTTCACTGTGAAGCAATTGCACGTAGGAGACACATGCTTGATATTACAGCTGAGAGAGTCCCCGTGAAAAACATGGCACATAGAATCCTGGACCTAATAGAGGGACTGGATCTATTTGCATGAACAAAACAATGTGGGGAAGTACAATAGGCCAATGGGCCGCAGTGTTTTAAGGGCTAACCCCCCTGGACCCACATTGCTTAGAGAAAAAAGAAAGCATTAGAGGCTTACAGAAATAAAACATACGGACTCAACGAATGTTCTCGGCGGTATAAAATTCCAAAGCCAACGTTAAGAAGACACCTCCAAGAATTGATAAAATGACCTACTTCTACATAAAAAAAGGTTGGAGCCATACAAACAATACCTGCAGATATTAATAAAGAATTAGTTGACCACATTCTTGAACTAGAATCTTCATTTTTTGGTTTAAATATAACAGATGTCCGACGCTTAGCATATCAAATTGTGGAGCAAAATAATATTCCACACAAAATTTAATCAAAACACTAAAATGGCTGGCAAAAAATGGATTTATTCTTTTTTTTCAAAGAAATCCGACGCTTTCGGTTCGACAACCGGAAAATACTTCAATTGCACGAGCTAAAACATTCAATAGGGAATCGGTCAACATTTTTTTTGAGATGTAGATCATAGATACTAATAAGGGCTCCAAAGTCGGCAGCAGTGCTTACCAGTGGCCCCTATAAAAAAGTTTAAAAAATTAGTTGCAATGAAAGCAAAACAAATCAAACAAAGAAAGATTGTTCACGCCTTCTACCAACATCGCTGCTACAGTTCTCATAGAAGTGGAAAATGAAAACGATTGGTTCTGTTTTCTTTGCAATAATTCTTATTTAGAAAACATAATACAATGCTTAAAGTGCCAAAAGTGGGTAGGTACATGAAGCTTATGATGAAGTTTCTAAAGAACACAATATTAATCAATAAAAAGGTAATTGTATTTCAGTTAAGTAGTGCAATATTACATTTTCTTTTTGTTGTTGTATTGTATTCTATATTAGACTTAAATTAAACTCAAAGTACAGTTTCTCTTATGAGTTTTTTGTATCTTTTTAATCCAACAGATGAGGTACGATTTTGGAAACCGGCTGGTACCATATAGGATACTGGTTGCCTAAATCGTACTGTTTGCATGATCTTATAAAAGTGTTTATATCACAATGATATATCAATAAATATTTAAAAAATCATATTAAATTGCAACTTCGATAGTTAATGCATAGATGCAAGACATAATATTTACTAAAATTCCTACAAAAGAATTTTTAAACTGCTTTCGAAAGGTGGTACCAATTTGGCAACTCTCCCCTAATTCTAGCCCATCCAAATCACAACTGTAGGCTTCTCCAAATTTTTCACAACGCTCTTTCAAGTAGCTCGCTTCTGCTTTAAAACACAACCCTTCCATATCAAGAAGAAATCCTTTCCATTCCTTCAATTTCTTGTAAACGAAAGCTTCTACTTTTTAATTCATTGAATAGACGGTGGTCAGTCCCTTTTATAACTCTTCCCATTTATTCTTTAGCTGATAAACCAGTACCTCTCGATGTATCGCCATTCATTCTTTTCTTTCTTCTTTGACGTCTTTGAAATTCAATGTCCCATTCATTGCAAATTCGAATTCCTTCTTTCAGTGAGTCACTAACTAATAAATCTCTTTCATCATGGAAATAATTTTGGAAAGCTTCTATATCTCTTTTGAACGAGATATTTGTTAACAGGTTTTACTGATTCCGTTTATACGCTCCACCTGCTATTAGAGTCAGACTTTAAAGCCACAGGTATAACAGATTTGAGCTTTTCCCAGCGCTGGGTTGAACTGGCTTGAAAACAAAAAGTGCGCCGATAGTTCCGAAAAAAGTTACCATCATTACTTCTTCTTTGACTGCGTGGACGCCTACAAAATTGAGTGAATGATTATCACAATTCACAAATATTGCCATGTTTTTCCTTGATTCTTTGATGAACACTAGCCTTGTGTCCAACCATAACAGTAGCATTAGCATAGCACTGTGATCTACATTCTTGAAAATTCATATTGTCTTTCTCTAACTGCTTCAATATTTCTTGAACCAAGCTTGCAGTATTTGTATAAAACCGAGAAATGATTCTTTAATCTGAACTGCTTTTTTCTCAAAATTTATGTCAACATAGTTTACTACCTCAGACATTTGTTCGCGATGTGCTTGATCAGGAGTCGAGTCAAACATTAGTCCATAATACTTAGCTTCACGTATTTTTACTATTTTAACTATTTAACTATATTTTAACTATTACGACAGTGGATGCCCTGATGTGTATAAACTCGTTCTGTATTTTCGGTGAAAGATGTGAAGTGAATCCAGGATGACTCTCCGCAAATGTTAGGTGTTCTTTTAAGACAGGGTCAATATTAGAAATTAGTTCCAACAAACCAAGTAAATTTCCTGTATTAAAATCTGACTGAATCTGTTTTGTATCGCAAGGTATTTGATGCAGTGCAAAAGTTCTCTAGAAGTTCTGCATCAATTATGCCTCCGTTATTAAGTAAAATTATTTCCATTTCTATCCACTGAGTAAAGCATTGTCGATGATTTCCATTGCTTAAATCCGCTTTCTTGCGGTAAACTAGATTGGTTATCCAACCGAGATAAAAGAAGACGGCAATAGGGATAATAGAAGACATACAAAAGGCAGACTTTTCGGAAAGTGAATAAAGTTACCATGAACTCATCATTTGCTCACCAAGACCATTTCCTAATTATTTTTTGTTCATAAGTTTTGTTTATAGAACGATTGTTAATGGGTTTTCATTTTTATGGTCTAAAACGGAGGAAAGTGTTTGTGAAATGACCTGGATGCAATTGCTTCCAGCAAATGCTTTCTAGCAAAAGACCAGCAAATTTGTTTTACATCTTTTAGTAATTTAGTAAAACCCTTAGTCCTTAGCCAACTGATCTAACAAAGTATGTTTTAATATTGGCCGAATATCTTTTTGAACGACTTTATCCAGACAACAATAAGGTTGAAGTCGAAGGTGAATGTTAGGCAAATTCCGAAGAATTAGAAAAAGTGGCCAATCCAAACTATTCCATGCAAGTTGAAGTTCAAAAAGTTAGTCAAGAAGTATTAAACAAAAATACTAATACGCAAACAAATCGCTATCCTAATTCTATGGAACTCCTAAAAATTTTCTCTACAATTAAAGCTACATCCACTTACACCAAAAGATCATTTTCCCTAAGCACCAAGTTTTGTACGAAACTAAAATCTCGTTTAAATATCAGACACAAGTACCAAAAGTTCTTAAAAACCGATCCCGAAACCGCGGTTTTTAATTTTCAAAAACTGAAAACCGCGGTTTTGAAAAAAATTGGATATTCTGAAACCCTAGTGCCAGTGGAAACTTACTTTTACACAGACTCCCTCAACAACATAACTAACGACAATTTTCCGACCTAACCTAACCTAGCAATTTTTATCCAGAATCAGTTCCCATTTTCTTCACAAATTAGTACTCTTGCCTTTAGTCTACGTGCATCCACTACAACTGACTAATCCAATGATTTAAAATGCGGCAGAATCATTCAGTTACTGACCAAAATAACCAAAAGACAAAATGGTATGCAAATGTATGTATGTACTGTAGCAACAAAGTTACAATGTGTAGTAATAAAACTAGATTGGGTGATGAATCCTCAGCGTCCAACATTGAATAAAGTGCTATCAAGTGGTATACAGATGGCTCTACGTCCAACGAAAGCAGGGATAAAGGAGATTTGAATGTCGTACAAAATACTTCAAATCCATGCGAATCTATCAAAGTCTTCCATTCAGAGGTACACGTAATCCAAAGATTTATACAATTTAACCTCGACAGGAACTATCACAAAAATGAATTGCCACTCAAGCGGTCATCAAGGCTATTAGCTCTATACACCGTCAAATAAAAACTTGTATGCGACTGAGTGGGAAAGCTAAACAGGATTGGCACAGATAGCAAAGAAAATGAAAAAGCCGATAACTTGGCTAATAGCAAATTAAGGATTTAGTAATCCATTTATAGGTCCAAAACCCTTTGGTGGTATGAATAAGATCACCATCCACAAAAGATTATATGAAGAAACAAAGAAACAGTGTATATAAACATGGAAAATTTTCCAAATCTAAGAGAATCCAAAGTAATGTTGGGATCTTTTAACTAGAACAGAACTTTAGCTAAAATTAAACAGGAACAAGCTAAGATTTCTTGACAGGGCACTGTAGACTTAGGAAAAACACATCAAGACTCCAGTTCTTAAGGTTGATTAATATCGATTCTGTAGCTCAGCAGAGAAAACTCTCATACAGCTCCTCAAGGATTGCGGAGATTTCGCAAGATATAGATATACCTTGCTACCAACTGCTTGAACTAGGGTGAGATGCAATCCTTGAATCCCACCCTGATCTTGTAGTTCCTAAAGGAAGCAGAACTTCAGAAGACGTTCTAAGTGTGTAGGTATTAATACGACCAGTGGTAGTGGAGGGTGTAATGCAGTGTGGGGTGGAAGGGGTGAAGGCAAGAAGGGACCCAAAGCCTGTCCAAAAGTCAACCTCACCTGCACGAGTGATGGCCTTGTATAGACTATATATGAACATTCGGCACACCCTGCTAGATAACAGACGAGGCTCTGGCGACCGAGTCACGGCGGTATAACCGTTAGAACTGAATACAATAGATCTATAAAGGTCGTAGTCCAACAGCACATACACAGCTAATCTATATCTACATCAGTTACTGACATCTAATCCGTTATGCTCCTCTTTTCACTAACACACCTGAAGCTGGTGATCTCTGTTCACGCGATACCTGTTTGATCAGATTAAATCTTCCTTGCAGCTTTACCTCCATCGACCTTTCTCCAATCAAGCTTTCAACGTCGCATCCTCTTTTAATCATTCGGTTAATTCCATTTTCCTCCTTTCATTCCCTCATTGAGTTATCATTCTCATTCCCTTACACTCTTTCATGAGAATTTAAAATACTTCGTTCGCCACTGTAGAAGCACTACCGCCTGACTATGTGGCCTATATTCTATGTGTATTTCTATATGTGCCTCTATTAGAAATATAATTAATATCAAAGGGATCGTCCATTAATCACGTGACGCTCGAAGTGGTGAGGGGAGGGGGTTTGTAAAGAGTCACGAAATATCACATGGGGAGGGGGGGCTGTAGTGACATATCACGTGTATTTCTTTTTTCGTTTAACGCGAAATTTTTAAACCGAAAAGCGGCACGAAAAAGTTTTATCTGCGTAAGCTCTAATTGTTTGTTACATGTATTATTGTAAGTAATGACCCAATAAAATGTATAACATATAAACATAGTTTGAGAAACATTGGACTAGTCTACATTGGAATTATTCTATTTGTCAAATTGAGACAAACATTATCACCAGATAATGACTGTAAAATTATCAATGTTATTGATATCAGTACAAATACTTCAGCAGTTCTCTCATTTATCAAATCTTCTTGAAAATAAAACTATTATAATGTTGCTTCTAAAGTTTCTAGCACTAACTAGTATGAAATGTTGTTTCCTGTTTTTATATTTGTTTGTCTAGACATATCAATCTTCACTTTCGTTTTAAATCTGTAACCTGTCTAAACAAAACGTCCAAAATCTACTTCAAATAATCCACTTTCATGTAATTAGATTTAATAGAGATTTTTTAAAATCTATGTATTATTTATTTATTTTCTGACGTAATATAGACGAACAATATTATTCAGTCTTCGAGAGCTGATCGAAATGCACAAGTTGTCGTTTCCTGTTCCAAGATGTGTACATATGCGTGGGTACACATAGATAAGCTTACAACTCAGTTTTGTTTTCCCAGAACGGACTTTTAATTATTATTATTGTTAAAAGCAACGGTTTATACTCATTTTGTTCGAATATTTTAATTGACCGAGCAATAAAATCCGATCGACGACGTTAAAATTAAATTTTCCGATTCTCGGAATATTTTGCTCTCATATAATTTATTCACCTTTAAGGTGCATTAAAATGGTTTTAAGTTGATTGATTATTTTGTAATAAAGATAAAAGAAAAAAAAAAGATTATAAAAGAAAGTTAATACGCTAGATTTAATAGGAGAGTCTAGACAAGAGCCCAATCAAAATAGAAAATCTTCTCAATGCTATTTAATATCCTTTATTAACATTTTTAATAATAAATTGTTTACAAATATAAAATATTAATTAAGTCGTATATTCTTGAATATTGCAACATCTTACTCTGATAGAATATCTCTTTGTTGGTAAATTTATATCTGATGCAGATCTTGGATTTATTGTAGTTCTATATTTAGTCAAACAAATATATCTATTTAACATTGGTTCTGTCTTGTTTTGCACGACGACTTTAAGATAAATACAGTCTATAGCACTGTCTTACCAAAATGACTTTATTCTAATACCCTTTTATGTACATTTAGTACCACCAATGATAACATTCTTATTATCCGTATTGGAATATATTGGAATATCAGTACATTGAAAAACAAGGTCTTATTATTATCTTTATTTAATAATACCTTGCGGTGTAGAACTTGTCAATATAAATATACAAAACAATGTTACAAAAGAAAAAAAAAATGTATAAAATGTAAAGTCTCGGCATAAAATGTCTTGGCGTAAGGAAGAGCAGAGGAGAAATGCAGGCAAATTTTCTGGAAAAAGAGAATCTGTGCTGCCTAAACACGTTCTTTGAGAAACCACTACAACATAGATGGACGTGGAGGAGCCCGGACAACTCGGTCAAAAATGAGATCGACTACATTCTCGCAAATAGCAGATCAATATGCAAGGACGTCGGAATCCTGAACCGGTTCGATACAGGAAGCGACCACAGGATTGTCCGAGCAAAGCTGAAACGAGAGAAACAAACTAATGAAGAGAGTGAGTTTCCCTTCACGCATAGAGTTAGAAAACAACAAAGAAGAATACCAGAAAGAAGTGGAGAAACACTTAAAACTCACACAAATATGGCAAACATAGGCACAGACCAACTTACAAGGAAGATAAAAATCGCCACCCAAGTTGCTTCAAAGAAAATATGTGTGAGAGTAAAACGAGTAGGGCACCCGAAATTAAGTACAACCACCAAGAAAAATATAGAGCAACGAAGACTACGAAGAGGCATGGTAAAGGGAACTAATGAGTACAAGATCATCATCATCAATTGCCATACAGCCCTATAGTAGGGTTGTGCTATTATACTCGACCTTCTCCAGGTTCTTTCGCCATTCATTCCTGTCTCTGGTCTGCATCGCCCAGTTCGGTTCACCTATCTTTCGTGCGTCTTCGCTTACACCATCCTTCCAGCGCAGCTTTGACCTTCCTCGTCCTCTTGTGCCTATGGGTTCTGCTTTAAGGATCTTTTTTGCAGGATTATTGTCATCATATCTGTTCACATGGCCTGCCCATCGCAATCTGCCGATTTTGATTGTAGTTACTATGTCCTATGAGTACATGATACCCAGAAAAAAACAAAAAAATCAAGAAAGACATCCGTAGAGACATACAACACATCATAAAACACCAACATGATCCAAACGATAATCGGAGAAAACGCCAATATGAAAGTGCTCAGATCCAAACTCTCAAAGGGAAAAACAAGAATAACCAAACTTAAGAACAAAGACGGAGTGGAAATCTCAGACTTACAACAACTACCAAAAGTAATACAAGAGTTGTACACCGACCTATACTCCTCATAAACACCCGACAACGAAACGATAACAACATGTAAGGTACTAAACGTAGGGTCAGAGGATATACCGGAAATATCTGCCCAAGAACTAAGAGGTGCTCTTAAGAAAATAAAAAATGGCAAATGTCCGATAGAAGACCAAATCACAACTGAAATGTTAAAAATGGGCGGAAGCAGTTTGGGCAACGCAGTCGAGGTACTGCTGAACAAATGCCTGCGAGACGGCCAAATCCCAACCAAATGGTGCAGAAGTGATAATTTTGTTCAAAAAGGGAGACACTACCAATATCGAAAACTATCGACTGATTAGTCTGCTACCATATCTCTACAAGCTCTTCACAAAAATCATCTGCAGCCGATCTACAGAGAAATTGGATTCCCATCAGCCAGTGGAACAAGCAGGATTCCGATCACCTACAAACCCTACGGAATCTAATCGAGAAAGCCACCGACACTTTCGTGTCGATAAAGCTGGTAAACCTCATACGATTGCAAAAAAATTGAGTTTACCTGCGGCTTTAAATATAGCAGAGATTATGTTTGGGAAACAATAGGTAGAAAACTTTAAAAGTATACCACTCGTTGACAGCACCATTCAACGCAGAATAAGCGACATTCGTGATCAAGTCATAGAAAAAAAGCTTTTGTATCCCTGTAATTTGATGAATCTACTGATAATGCGGATTGTACGCAGTTTGTAGCTTTTGGGCGTTTTGAATCCAACGAGAGATTGATGGAAGAAATACGCTTTTCTAAATCTTTGCTTACGAAAAGAACAGGTCAGTGCTTAAATAACATGTACCTTGAAGCTACACAAGACTTCCATATCGATTGGGCGAAGAGATGCATAGCTGTTTTTAATGACGTAGCAAAAGCTATGACTGATTCGAAAAGCGGCTGATGCCAAAACGCTTGTTGGATGCATTGCTTTCTTCATTGCCAAGTCCCTGCGTCCAAAACCTTGGCACAGGAATACAGTGACGTTCTTATTATAATTACAAAATTAGTAAATTCTATTAAAGAAAAAGCATTACAGACACGTTTATTTCGAAACATTTATGAAGATATGGGTTCAGTGCACCCAGGTTTGCTTTACCACACAGAAGTTATGGAAAGGCAAAGTACTGAGTTTTGGAACTTCGTGATGAACTTTTGGTGTATTTATAGCAGGTCAAATCCGAATATACCAAATTTATTTGTACCCGGAATTCCTTTTGAAACTGGATTTTCTTTCCGACTTATTCCAGCATATAAACACTTTGAATAAAAGCCTTCAAGGGAGGGATGTAAAAATTCATTATCGCTAAAGATAAAATCCATGGCTTTATGAAAATAAAAATAAACCTGTGGTCATCATACATAAAGCAAGACAACATTGATTCACTTTGTTCTACTCAGTCTTATATTGTAGAAGTGGGATCTCGGATAAATATCAAATCATATACGAGGTCTGTTAGAAAAGTATCCGACCTTTAGCCGATAAAAAAAAACTGGCATACCTGGAGCGTTGGAAACCTAATCACCCTCAAAGTTGTCTCCTTGGGACTCCACACACTTCTCCCAGCGGTGCCGCCATTGTTGGAAGCATTCCAAAAGAAGCCTCTTTCGGAATCGACTTCAGCTCGGCTGCCGTTGCAGCTATAATGTCTTTTCTTCTCTGAAATCGCGTTCCTTTCAATGGCCTCTTGACTTTGAGGAATAGCCAGAAGTCGCAGGGGGGCATATCAGGAGAGTAAGGAGCCTGTCGAACCAGAGGAGACAGGTTTCTCGCCAAAAAAATGTGAGAAAAATGTGCTGGAGCATTGTCGTGATGGAGTCGCCAATTTCGTGATGACCACAACTCCAGTCGCTTGCGCCGCACAGCATCACGTAGGCGACGTAGGACATCCCTATAGTACTCTTTAGTGATTTTACTTGCATTGAAAAACCGACGAGAGCAGTACACACTACGTTACTCGAACACTGCTCGACAGCAATTGACGCTATCTACAGACGGGAAAAAATTCACGCAGGCGCACGAAGGTTCAAGGTCGGCTCATGCAAGCGCGCTTGATTCAAATCCATCAGGTATTCAAAATAAAAAATAAGGTCGGATACTTTTCTAGCAGACCTCGTTTACCTGGTATGGAAATTGTATTTGAGAATTTGAAAGAAGAATTGTCTCATTATTTTGCGGTGGAAGAACTTTCAGAAACACTGGGAAAAGGTGGATCAGTTTTTAAAAGCAGATAAATTTGATAAATCTGATAAAAAATGTAAATCTGTTTTTAAAAGCAACTACAGACGTGGCATTTTGGGAACCAATCTAAAAGAAAATCTGTTGGAACTATCTTCTGATAGAATGTTACACGTGGAATTCATGTCTATTACTTTGGATAACTTTTGGCTAAAGAGAAAAACAGAATATCGGTAAATGCCTAAAATCACCCAATCTGGTACGTGGCAGAAAATGCAACTAACGTTGCAGCTCAGTGGCGTTACGCGGGAACACACTATGGAAAAAAAATTAAAGGTTATAAGCCCAAGTTTTAACATTTTAACAAGTAGAAAATTTTTAATACTTTTAAAAATTTTGTATTGTTAAATTATGACACAATTCTTCTTTCAAATTCTGAAATACAATTTCCATACCAGGTATACGAGGTCTGTCAGAAAAGTATCCGACCTTATTTGTTGTTTTGAAAACCTAAATTAAGGGTGATGCAAGATACTGGCAGAATGATTGAATGGTTGATGGATCTGGGATTGTTAGCGAAAAGATATGTTTGTATTTTGTGTGGAGGTGATATGAAATTGGTGAAAGCAAAGAGTCTAAAGGATGGGTGGGCATGGCGGTGCGATAAAAGCAAGGCGTAAGTGGGTATGAACAGAAGGGTTACAATGAGTGTAAGGAAGGATGGATGGTTTGAATGTAGTAATTTATCATTAGACCAACGGTCCTTGCCACATTGTTCTATATTGGATCGAGAATTCGCGCTGCCGCGCGTATGTTGTCCTGATTTATCTGTCCGCTTCGCGGCGGGCAACCTAATCTAACCGCGATTAAACCAATGATCCTTGCCACATTGTTCTATATCAGGGGTGGCGAACCTTTTTCCGGCCGCGTGCCATTTTTTTTAATTTCTACGTTTTGAAATGCTGACGTGCCAGGTCTACTTTTACAATGTGATAGGGAAAATCAGTTACCGTATTAGCGTAAATACTTGGCGTGTTTTGTGCGCCTTTTGAAATTACGGGCAAACCAATCGACGGATTTTGATAAAACGTGGTATCATTTGATATTCTTACGAGATCTCACAAATTACCAAATTTAAAAATTGTAGCTTTGTAAATACGGGTTTTGTGATTTTTTTAAATTTTTGTGCGCCTTTTGAAATTACGAGCAAACCAATCGACGGATTTTGATAAAACGTGGTATCATTTGATATTCTTACGAGATCTCCCAATTTCAAAATTGTAGCTTTGTAAATACGGCTTTCGTGAATTTTTGAAATTTTGTGGCGACTTTTGCAATTACAGACAAACCAATCGACGGATTTTGATGGAACTTGGTATGAATTGATATTCTTACAAGATATCACAATTTCCCAAATTTCAAAATTGTTGCTTTCTAAATACGGCTTTTGTGAATTTTTGAAATTTGTAAATTTTTGTGCGCCGTTTGCAATTACGGTCAAACCTTTCGACGGATTTTGATGAAACGTGGTAAGATTTGATATTCTTACGAGATCCCACAAATTGCCAAATTTAAAAATTGTTGCTTTGTAAATACGGCTTTTGTGAAATTTTGAAATTTTTATGCGCCTTTTGCAATTACAGACAAACCAATCAATCGACGGATTTTGAACACATCTTATACACACACTTATGTTACATCAGACACACTTATACATATTATACAATTACTTATACACTTATACAATTATCTTTCTTATACACACACTTATACAAACTTTATTCAAAATTTATTTTAGAAAAGATAGTTTGACAATTTTAGAAGGCATGTGTGAGTTATAGTTCGCGTGCCAATAAAATGTTCCTACGTGTCAGCTATGGCACGCGTGCCATAGGTTCGCCACCACTGTTCTATATCATATTGTTTTATATTCAACTTATTTTCACTACGCCTCTGTCCCCCATTGTAATGCGTATGTCCAAAATTGTAATGCGCATGTAGGAAATTTAAAATAACGACACCAGCGCACACTACGTACCAGATTGGGTTATTTTAGGAATGAACCCAGAATATCCACTATTAACCAGAGAAGCATTGAAGTGTTTGTCACCTCCTATTTATGCGAGTTGACGTTTTCGTCGATGGCTCAAATAAAAGGCAAACAGAAAAATCGCCTAAATGTGTAGCAAAAACGGATCCGCGATGGGAAAATCATCACATTAATATGAATGTGTGCCTATTCCTCGTAACATTAATGATTCATGTGACTCGAAGGCAGTGGCGGATCCAGGGGGGGGGTTGGCTAAGGGGCCCAAGCCTCCCCATAAGCATCTGAATTCTTCCGTGGCAAATCAAAGTGAACTCATCAGAAAATATATTTTCATTCTTCTTCTTCTTTTTGGCGCAACAGCTTAACTGGGACCTAGGTCTCCTCCCTTTACGTATACTTGTGCTTGGTGTGTAGGTCTTATACACAAGCGTATGGGGGGTCTTACGTTTTTTAACGTGGGTGGCGAGCCACATTTTAGGGAGGTATTCTCGGCAAATTGCTGTGATGACTTTGCCAGAGTCATGCATAATAGGATAGGTCCCGGGATCCAAACGCTAGCGCCTTGCATGCACTGTGTCGAGCATAAACTAAACCTAGCTATGTATTCGCAATATGACGGCAATAGTAAATAATGTTACCAGTTTTGTAAGAGAGTCAATAAAAAGATTGGAACTTTTCAAAGAAGCTATCTTTAATAAACACCCACAGATGAAAAGAGTTAAATGATGCGCTCCTACAATTTAAAGAGTTCTTTGACGCTATCGTACAGTTCGTTGAAGAAATCGGCTTCAATTCAACGATTCGACTTTGTCTTATCTTAACTCTCTTATCTTAAACGCCGCAGTATTTGAAATCACTGTTTCGCTTTCACAGCAACTGCAGGCTGTTGCATTAGATCTTAGCCTTTGTTATGAGATGGTAGAAAGTGTAGTAAGAACACTAAAAAGGTATAGAGAAACTAAATATGATGAAATTTTCGAAGAAGCGTGTATTATTGTAGAGCCTTTGGAGATCCCAGTCCAGTTACCCAGAACTGCCAAACGTTCAAACTCATTGCTCAAATATAGAAGCACCTGATGCTAAGGTACATTACAGGTAAATAGTAATACATAGGTGCAAGTGCAATACTTGAGTTTCTTACCTGTCCTTCTTAAGGGAAAACTGCCTTTCGATGGGTGGCACAATCAATAAATTAATTGGTAAAATAATTAATAGATCAATCTTAATAAGTTTTGTTAAATCAATCTAATAATTTTAGTAAATATTTAATTTAATTCTTAAATTATTGTGTGTGTACTATACACTTTTTGTTTGGTGCAACATGATATTTTTCAATTGTTTTTTTAAGCTCCAGTATAATGTGTTCTAATGTGTTGAACTTTGTGTTGGCACAGTTGACGAGTCGCTTTTGCACTCTTCGATTCTCGGTCTGTTCCACCTACCAAGTGCCATCGTAAACACTTAAAATCTGACCTCGATAGTAGCAGCTGCACGAGTTTACAGTGACGATTTACCCCATCTTCTCTCGTTATCGGGAGAAATAACTCTTTGGAAGGAGCTATGGAATGGTAAACAACATCTTCCCACACAGTAGATGAAGCGCATCAAGAGACAAATCAGTGTTTTTGAAATATAAAAATTTGGTAACAAATTCTCGCTACATTATCAGTAACCGCTTGTAGCGTGGAGCAAAGCTTCTCTTCGCTAACTAATAACCTAACCTAACTAATAACCTAACCTAACTAATAACCTAACCTAACTAATAACCTAACCTAACTAATAAAATCGTACCTTCGTACGACAATGACAAGATAGGTTTGGCTTCCATGTATATTCACCGAGATATCTCTGCTAATCTACAACCAAATGAAGTCATTGAGGAATTTGCGAAAATTAACCGTTTGTACTTTGATAATTCAACAATAGACCATTCCGTGTATATATTTTCGACGCTATAAATTTACATGTCTACATTGTCTCCTACCTCTTCCTCAAATCCTCTCGTCCGGATCTCTCCGTCTGTACCCTCTCTCCAGATTTTCCGGGGTCTTCCTCCCCTTTTTCTTCCCTGCGGTGTCCAGTGTATTACTTTCTTTGGGAGTCGGTCTTGGTCCATTCTATATACATGACCGTACCATCTGAGTTGTCCAGTTCTTATGTCATCCACGATGTAGTGCTTTACTTCCATTATTTCCCTTATCCTTTCATTTCTGATCCTTTCCAATCTAGACTTTCCTGCCGCTCTTCTTCAGTAGTCCATCTCTGTGGCTTTTAGTGATTTCTCTGCTCTATCCTTTATAGGCCACACTTCACTACTGTAGGTTATTATACTTTTAATTATTGCGTTGTATATTCTGTGTTTGTTTTCTTTTGTAATGTGTTTATTCCATAGTATACCGTTTAACATGGACACAGCCCTCCTGCCTTCAAGGTTTCTTTCGGCTATTGCTTCGTCCAGACTTCCTTCTTTCGATATTTTTACGCCTAGGTATTTGTATGAGCTGCAATGTTTGATATTCTGTTTGTCTGAGATATGCAGATCTTGTTGTTCTCCTCCTGTACACATGTATTCTGTTTTCTGTATGTTCACGTCTAGACGACCCCACCTGTCGTACTCTTCAATTAGTTTGCGTGTCATATATTCAATGTCATCAATGTCTTGTGCAATCACCACCTGGTCATCCGTAAATGCCAAAGTATAGATTGTTGATGTATCATCCACAGGTATGCATGCCCATTGCTTCGCATTTTGTCTTCCATCTTGTTAATGCGCTTTCTAGATAGACCTTGAACAGTGTTGGCGATATACAACATCCCATTCTGAGTCCCTTTGTTACTGTGAACCCGGTTGTTACGTTATTTCCTATTTTTATTTGTGTTCTTGCACCATTATACAGTGATTTGATTGCTTTTATTATTTCAGCATTTATGTTAGTATGTTGTAGAGCTGTAGCGACGTACGGGTTCGAAACATTGAGCCTCACAAAAAAACAGTTCCAACCGACTAAGAACGACACAAAGGGTTATAGAACGCGCGATCCTGGGAATATCACTGAAGGACAGAATCAGGAACGAAACGGTGAGAGCGAGGTCAAGAGTAACCGACATAGTAGAGCGTGTAGCCAAGTTAAAATGGAGCTGGATAGATCATGCTGCAAGGCAGAATAATGACAAATGGACGCTAAAAACCACACAATGGCGTCCAAGAACAACAACTAGAAGTAGAGGCCGACCCCAAAGAAGATGGCCAGATGACATAAAATTGGCGACAGGTAGCCGGTGGCACCAAAAGGCACACGATCGACAGATGTGGAAGAAAAGCAGAGAGGCCTATGTCCAGGAGTGGATGAAAAACGGCTGAAAAAAAGTATAAAAGTGATCCTTCTACTTATGGGGTTTCCGTTTTCGACAAGCGTAAAAGTTACACATTAATTTTCGTACACCCTTTTCTATAAATGTTTTTATTTCTGTAATAAACCCCCGAAGGTAATATTGAGTTTGTTTTATGTGATAAATGGTTTAAACAAAAAAGAATATATGAGAACTCTATAAGAATATATGAGAAGTCTCTAACTCTAGTCTAAATTCGAAATGTTATTGGTATTTTATACACAGATTTTCAACATATTTGTATATTTATATTCTAAGTAGGTAGTTTAAAAGTCCATATGCGACATTTTATTGCATTAAGAAAATACTACAAACAATGTTTATGGTAAGATAGTTTTTACTAGATAGATTAAATCGTAGCTTTGTATTACACACAAACCGTAGTGATTTTAACATTTCTGTGGCATCTGTTGCTTCCGAAATATATGTTAAATTTTCATTTAATAATAGCTGGTGTTGTTTTTATTTTTATCGTGAAGTTATATTTAGTTACAAGGTAGTTATACCGATACATAATTCATGAAATTAAAGAGACGGGTTTCTTTCTAAAAATTCCAGAAATAAATAATTTCTAGAAACGTCGATGCCACTTAGTAAGAAAAAAACTCCTTCGTAGCTAATTTTCCAAGAAAACCACCGTGAGTGTATGTGTGGGAATACAGTTCGGTTGAACTCGAAGAAATTATTAATATTCCTGTGGCGGCGTTGAAGGATTGAATGAAATGTATTCACATCATGGCTTGAAATGTGTGTTGTTAGCAAGGCGTTCGTGCTGCGACTGGCCGTGAATTTACGAACGATTGCAAACGGAACTGAAATTGATTTTTCGGAAAAAGACATTTTGGAATGTCTCCTTTGTCTTCAGGTGTTTACCCCTTTCGTGACCTCTTGCGTCTCACCATTCTTCCATTGTCTAACTGGATTAATACCATAAACAGCAAAACAATGCACAAAACAAACAATATATTAGTGTTAGTTATTACTAAGCTAATTAGTAATAAATACGTGGTAATAATGATAAGAAAACGCAGGTTAGGTGTGGTATTAAAATAATAATATTCTTAATTCTAATAACATGCACGGAGTAGGTGCAACGAGAGATTATTTCACGTACCAGGAGGACATTACTCGTATGCACAAGGACGTGTATATGTATATAATTAAATATTACGGTTTTTATACTTCCTTAAAGGTGCCGTAAACTAATTACGATGCGTGATTCTTCTGACGATACCATTAACTAATTCAGGTTTTAATTTCACAAACAAATTATTTAGATATTTATAACTTTATAATCTATTCTTAATAATAAATAAAAATTCAATTACGATATAATCTTGTTTGTCGATTAATAAGTACGCCGTCTATTAAAATGGCTTAACGGTTTTCCTTACACGCATTAAGTCTATGTTGGATTAGTTAGAAGGTTGTCCTGACATAACAAAATGTAGATTACGCAATCTGAGAACTATTATATCAAAACATACAATCAAAATGATTAAATGTTATCGTTAATATTTATTTTAATTGTTAAATAGCCTGTTCTCATGTACTTAAGCATAATTTCATATCCGTTATGATTATTTAGTGCAAAAAAAAGATTTCAATAAAGAGATGATATTTTCTGAATAAAATCTCCATCCCTTTACAAAGAAGGTCTTTTAAAAGGTCTTTTAAATTAAAAATTTTAAACTAATTTTACCGATCTACATGTATAATAATATTTTAATTACTCATGCGGAATAAGTACTAATCTGGCGCCCGTTTTTTAGTGCGACAAATGGCTGTTTGTAAATTCAATTATTTGCGTGCGACAAGTATACTTGTCGCACGTAAATTATACTTAGCGTACGCAAATTTTCAATAAAAATCTAATAGGTAACTAAAACAAAAATACAAAATTATCTATTGAATATCATTAATATTGATATCAAAATCAATATTAAAAAAAACGTTTTGAAAAGTGACAGAATTTTTTTCATTAAAAATTTGAAATTAAATAACAAGTTTTAGAATAAGTGTATGTACATTCTATGGAGATACCAGAGACTGATGAGAGTTCGTATGACGCATCCACACCACCGGAGATATAATTAAAATAGCAAATTCTTCATTTTTGATTCTTTGTAATAAAAAATATTATCTGCAACTTGTGCGGTATTGTCAATTGCCCTCTCGAGCGAATGTGCGCACTCACTTCGTGCGCCAAATATCTCGTGGGCAATTGACAACTTGCCGCACTAGTTGCACAATATACTATTCTTTACTTTGTGTAAATAATCTTTTGAATCTCTTAAATACCCTTTACGTGTCGAGATTATTTTATTTTCTTAATTATTTCACATAGTTTATTAGATCCTTCCATTTCTTTTCTATTTCTCGCTGTTCTTTCTGCTTCTTGCCAGCTAATATTGTTCTTATGTAATATTTCTGCTAAATTGTTTGCCCATGTTTTTTGTAGACTTCCTCTAGTAGTTCTTGCCCTCCAAATCGTTTTTATATGACGGCCTTCTGACATTCTTGTGATGTGTCCGAGGTGTTTGTGAGGAACAAGCCAACAGTTTCTTCTATAAAGTAGATTGTATACCTTCTATTTGCAATATTCTTCTGATTCGTTCGTTTCTTATTCTATCGACTATTGTAACAGAAAGGATTACTGATTACAAGGAGTTATTCTTGGACCAAGGGTTTGCTCTTCTCAGGTATCTCATTTCTGCGACTTGTACTGTTTAATCTTTGGTCCGTAATCCATGTTTCACTCCCATATAATACTAGTATTGGTCTATATATTGTTTTGAACAGTGACGTTTTCTTAATAAAGTCGGAACACAGCCTGAATATATAAATATATTCAACCTTTCCGGAGCTCTATAAAACTACTGAGTCTTTTTAGGACTACCAAAAACAAATCTCATGTGAAATTTATTAAGTTCATATAATTAGTATGGTTTTACCTATTCTAAGTGACGTTTTCGTTTCTTTTCATATTTGTTTGTTATTTAATATTATAATAAAATTGGTTTGCACACAAAATTAAAGCACATTGTAATATCGAATTTATAAGAAGAATATAAAATATTTAGATAAACAAATTTCATTATTTATTGTAAATATGATGGATTTTGGAGAAAGTTTCGCATTCAGCGATAAAGCAGGTGACAAAGAACTACAAGAATTCTTAATGGTAGAAAAAAAGAATACAATTTAATGCACAAATCAGTTATTAATCAGCTTTCAATCAGGTTATCCACTTTAATCCGCTTTTAATCAGCTTATAATCAACTTTAATCAGCTTTAAATCAGCTTTAATAAAATAGTAGAGTGTGGGGTCTACGTAGCCCCACGCTAAACAGGGTGTGGGCTCTATGTAGCCCCACGCTAAATAGGGTGTGAGGTCTATGTTGCCCCTATGGGTGTGTGGTCTAAGTAACCACACGCGTTGCCTCACACTCTGTTTAGCGTGGGGCTACATAGACCTCACACTCTGTCAGTGTATTAAAGCTGATTAGATCTGATTAAAAGGTGATTAAAAGCTAACCTGATTGAAATCTGATTAAAAGCTAATTAAAGATGATTAAAAGCTGATTAAAGATGATTAAAAGCTGATTAAAGATGATTAAAAGCTGATCAGCAGTGAGGAGGAGCTCCATCGTGTCCTAGTTCTTTCTTTTTTCTTTGGCCTTACATCCCTCATAGAAATGTTGCCTCCAAAACGATCCTCTTCCAATCCCTCTCAACCCTCTGCCGCACTCCATTGTTTAACTTTCAACAATTTCTGGTCCCTCTCTACGTCTGCATTTCATCGCAGTTTGGGTCATCCTACGGACCGTTTTCGGACATCTGACTTCCTGTACTGCTTGTCGTTTCCTCTTTTAGTTTATGGTGTGCTCCTGGTCTATATAGGGTTCTTACATTTCTTGTACCGAAGGTCCACTCCTTGTTCTTTATCCTTTGGTCGTGTAATCCAGTCAGATATCCGAGACGTTTGTTTTGAATTCGTAACTTGTTTTTGCGAGATAGGGTTGTTGGCCCTACGCGCAACCCCCTTTTCGGAGGGCCATTTCTTCCTCTTTCATTCACTCTGACCTGATCTTTCATGCGGGTTGGTTACCGCATCTTAGACCAGGTTGCTTAGGTTTACAGGGTTCACCACCTATTTGAGGATTCGTGCAGGTGAGATTCGGAATTGTGTAGGAGAGATGTGAGGAGAGATGTGAGAGACAGTGGTATACATGCACTACCCTATTAGAACCCTCCGGTGCTTTACCGCTTCTTAATTTCTTGAATGTTGTCTTCATTACCTTACTTTCATTAGTGCAATAGGCACTGACCCCGCCTCTTGATGTTACACAAGTATAAGATCTGTATAGGAGCCCAGATTTTAACGTGGAAGGCGAGCCACTATTAGGGGAGGTTTTCGAGGCAAAGTTTTTACTATGATGACTTTGCCACAGCCATGCGCAGAATAACACTGGCTTATTTGTCCATATTTGTGTTCCAGCATTCAAACCGAGGATGTAGGGCTTGGTATTCTGACACCTTAACTAATAGGCCACCACTAATAGGCCTGTCCGCTCCACCGCTGTCTTCATATCTTTTTCCGTAATTTCTCCTTATCTTCTGTTATTGTGATATCCATTTCCGTTTCAACCTCTTCTCTGTTTTCCTTGTTCGAAACCATTTCTTACTCAAGTTATTTAATAAACTTGGGGCTAAGCGGCTAAGGCACTCAGTTCGGATTTAAGAGCGGCACCTGTACACGATAAGCAACATTCTGCCTAAACACATTGGTACAAAACTGCTATGACCAAAGAAAGGAAATCTTCCTGTGCTTCATCGACTAGGACTGAAAATCGTTCGATAGTATCAACCACGAACGTCTCATCGAATATCTAAAAAGAGCTGGATAGATGAAAAAGACGTAAGAATAATCCAAAACCTGTACTGGCAACAATCGGCCAACGTCAGAATCAACAACCAATTAACGACAGAAGAAATCGAGATAAAAAGAGGTGTACTTCAAGGATGCATAATATCACCAATGCTATTTAATCTCTACGCTGAACAAATATTCTCAGAAGCCTTCGATGGTTTACAAATCGGAATAAAAGTGAACTGTACCACAATAAACAATATAAGATACGCAACCAGCAACACCTACAGCTACTAATGAACAACATGAACAGAGAGGTTCAGAGGCCGCACTAAGAATGAACAGATCCGAAACAAAATTCATGATTATAAGCCGAAATAATCAGGCAGGGGCGTCCATCGCAATAGAGGGGGAAACAATCGAAAGAACTTCGAGCATGAAATACCTAGCCACACTAGTAAACGACAGATGGGACCCACTACAAGAGATACAAGCCAAACAGGGTAGAACAAGACAGGCATTCAAAAGCTACGTCCCTTGCTATGCGATAAAAACCTAAATTTAGAAATCCGCTACAGAATGATCAAATGCTAAACAACTCAAATACTGTATGTAGCAGAACGATAAAAGTAGCATCCATTAACAAGATCGAGGTGATCGAGATGTGGACACTCAGAAGAATGCTCCGTATTCCAAGCGTAGACCACATTACCAACGAGGTGCTGAGAAGGGCAGGAGTGGAAATATTATTATTCAATACCACATACTAAGGGGGGCAAAATATCGATTTCCCCAGCTCATACTTGAAGGAAAGATAGAAGGCAGAAGGGGCATCGGCTTAGGAACAACAGGAACTGGACCGGAATAAAAAAGTTTGCTGACATGTACCAAGCAGCAATAAACAAAACATTAACAATTATTCAATAAATGATAATTTAACACCTACCTACAACAAGAAATACCTGTCACGCAACCTGAAACTTAAGCACTACACATCAGTCTTACGACCAGAAGCCCTGTATGCCACACTCCTTCCTTGAACCGAAGAGGTCTCGTAGAGAAATTAGAAAACAGAGAGAGGAGAATGCACTGGAAGATCCTAGACCCGGTAAAGGAAGATGAGCAATTCCGAAAGCATAAGACATAACTCTGAGCTCTACGAACATATTGAGGCTCTCTGACTGTGAAAGGAAAAGAAGGGTAGCTTTCTATGACCACGTTGCAAGATTGCCTCCAAACCCACTAACCAACCGTCTGTTCACCTTCTAGCAAAACAAGAAGGTTCGTACCACTTGTTTGACAGAAACCGAGAAGGATATTAAAGAACTGGGAATAAAAAATCTCCAAAACAGTCTGTGAGACGCACCCTGAAGGAAGTCCATGGATTTCAGCAAAAACACCGAAGAAAAGGTACCCCCTGGACAGAAGAGAGAAAGGAGTTACACCAGCAGAAGATGCGACAATACTGGGCAAAGATCAAAACCCAACAGTTGAACAAGCATGGTCCAAAGTAGGTCAATTCGAAACAAGAAGAAGAATAAATGATAATTCGACAACGCACATAGGTGTAAGGCAACAGAAGAAGAAGAAGATCCGTTTCTTCTAATAGTTCTTGGAAATGCCCCTTCCATTAATTCTTTGTCTTCATTTATTATGTTTCCTTGTTTATCAAAGAGCTGCTTCAGTATTAATTGTTTCTTTACTTTTCTTACATTTGTTTAGTGTATTGTAGAATAGGGGTTCTTAAACATATGTAGTCCGAGGACCCCCTTTTGAACAAATTTTTATTAGCGGACATAGTAGCGAATTAGACATTTTTATTAGGACCGCAAAAATATTTTTCTTTGAATATAGAAAAAAAAATACATAAGATGAATAGAAATAGTAGTAAAAAGAGCTAAAAAGTGTATAATATATCATCGTCTTCTAGAATTGTTTCCAACCTTTTTTTTATATCTCGCGATCTCGAGGACCATCAGCAATGACTACGCAGACCTCCAGGATTTCGCGGACCCCAGTTTAAGAACCTGTGCTGTAGAATACTGTTTGATTATCTCTGTTTAAGTTTACGCGTGTTTCCCAAATCTCCCATGTCGTCTGTTTTGCTGTGTTTATTTCTTCTTTTGTAAATTTTCTTTGTTTTATGTAGTCTTCAAAATCTTCCACATTTTTGGAATTGAGATATTTTTTCCATTTTTGTTTCTTTTTCCGAACGCGTGTCCACAAATGAGTTTGCTTCTTGTTGTGTGTATTATTTATTCTTACAATTAGAACAATTTAAATCGATATAAAAGAAAAACATTAACTTTCTTCAATATTGGGGTGAAACAATACTAATTATAGATACATACCAACTTATTAAAGCGAAATCTATATTTCTTAAAAGTTATATTTCGCTTTAATAAGTGTCGTATGTCGCCGACAGGTCCACAAACACCACCCCCGTTTTTCCTCTCTTTTCAAACCAGTCCTCTATATGTTGGGTGAGGTTCAAAATCTGGCCAGTGCAGGATTTTCCGGGTCTGAATCCAGCTTGTTGTGTATTAGTTGGTTTTCTATATGTGGGCCTATCTTATTTAGGATGAGTCGTTCATAGAGCTTTCGTTCATCGTTCATAGAGCAAGAGGGAGCATAGGACGGATATTGGTCGATAGCTCTTGGCCTCGTCGCGTGGTTTTCCCGGTTTGGGGACTGCAACTACCCTGGCTTTCAGTCATAATTTCGGAATTACCTTTCCGGTCCCGATTCAACTGCTCCTCCAACTGGATCCGATCCAGTATTTTGCCAGTGGTCCTAGGTTTTGGATGAATTCAATGGCTATATCGTCTGGGCCTGGAACCTTTCTGAGTTTCAGTAAGTTAATTGCCATTTCTATTCTGCTATGGAGAAATAAGATTCTTGTCCATTCTCCGGGGATCGGGCTCTTTTGTAGGTGGTGACCATTCTAATGTTTTGGTCCGACTTCCCATTCAGGAGGAGCTGGTGTGTAATTTGGTTAGCAGTTACATCAACCCTATCTCTAGGGCCCGCTGAGTTGTTGGATAGTTTTTTGATAAGGCTCCAAACTTTCCTGCTACTATGTTTCATATCCAGGCTCTCTATAGTGTTCTTCCAATTCTCTCCTCTCTTACTGCTCAGGGATTCTAGTACTTGATTACCCAGTTGTGTTGTTTCATCGGAAAAAGGGTCCCGGCTGTATTGTTCCAGGTATTCGTCGTAGGTTGCTTTAGCCTCATCGGGTAACCCAGGGACGTAGAAAGTTCTACAGCCCCTAGAGATAGACTGTCTTGCCGCATACTTGATGACTGAGATGAATCTCTCATAGTTTGATAGGGTAAGTTGGAGGGCTGCGATTTTCATGTCCAGGGTTAAGGCGAATTTTCCCCATTTGGCCTTTGTGAAGTTTCCGCCAAGTTACTTTTTGGGGAATTATCACCGGCATAAACTTCAGCATGATTGCTCTATGTTAGGTGTGTGGTTCCAGGATCGAGGACCGTTTTGATGCAAGTTCCAGCTAGGGACGTGGACACGAAGATGAGGTCCTGGTTACACTCTCTCCGCCATCTTCCACACTATTGCAAGAGGCGGGTTGCTTCTAGTCATGGATGAGGCTTAGTTCGTTCCCCTCAGCTTTCCAGAAGTTCTCCGTCCGCGTGTCTCCTGATAGCCCCACGTTTTGCCGTGGCAGTTGAAGTCTCCTATTATCACATGCGGGTGAGTGACCTGCTGGTTGAAGGTAAAGCTCTCACTCGATATAGGTTTATATATAGAGGAGGCTGTGATCCCTCCGATGGTGGCAGTGATAATTTCCGTATTGCTGACGGCGGAGGCCGGTATGTTTGTTACTTCAATGCCCGGCCTTACAAATAGTGCGCTTATTGATCATGTGGGCACTCTTTCATGAGGATCATTCCCGGGACATGTGGGCGGCGGCTGGTTGTTCCCCTGTGCGTCTCCTGTAGACACAGGACATCGCTGACTTCTCTGCAGAGATGCCCTATGTGTTAAGAGATATGATAGTCAGTCATGACAAGAAGCGTTTATTCATCTTAGGGTACAGTGGTATCGTGATGTAATATCACTGTAGCACCGTGTAGCACTGTGTAGCTCAGTATGTGGAAAGATTTGCCAGAACTGGGTTAGTTGCCGTTGCCCAGGGGACGCCCGAATGTTCTGGTGCACATTTTTACGAAGAGGCTCTTTCTGTGTCCCCTAAAATAAAGCTTACAGAGTCCCTATCCAGACTGTCTGAGTAGTATAAGGCAAACCAGCTTCGCCCAAATCCAGGGAAAACTCACATGCCTAGAGATGAGACAAGACATGCCTATTCCACCTCAACAACCGGCAAGGGAACAGGGAACTACAAGTGGAATGGAACTCGACCAGCTGAAAGCACTGCCCAAACCCAGTCTACCTAGGGGTAACTTTAGATAGAACTCTATCCTACAAGAAACATGTGGAGTAGACTAGAGCAAAAACAAATACAAGGAATGGTGTCATCTGCAAGCTTGTCAATTCCCATTGGGGAGCCCACCCAGGTATACTACGTTCAACATCCCTTGCCATCTGTTATGCCTCGGCTGAATATGCTTGCCCTGTATGGTCCAGATCAGCAAATGCCAACAAACTAGACCCCACCGTAAACGACATTTGTAGGCTGATTACGGGCTGCCTAAAACCAACCAATCTGAATCTCCTGTACAAATCAGGCGGCAAGCCTTATGTATGGCAGACGGACACGGATACGGACACAAGCCCCCTGCCCCCAGACATAAATCCAGGAACAACACCATCAAGTCAACAAACCCGCTAACACTACCCGACTCTAAATCGGCAAGTAAAGAATCAATGTGGAAGCAGAGGTTAACAGATAACAATACTCTAACCTGGAATCCTACAGAAAGCGTCCCTAAAGGATCACAACTAGACTGGAAAACCTGGAAAAGCCTCAATAGGATCAGATGTCAAATTCAGAAAAAATTCAGAAAAGCATTTCAATGATATGTTTGCTACACCACCGGACGTGCTCCTTGCAAAATTATCTGATACTAAGAGCAAAAACTGGTGTAACGAGAAGATCTCAGAGCAGGAAGTCGCGGAAGCAATCAACAGCCTGAAAAATAGACATAGACAAATAGGCATAGACAGCATAACGAACGAACACATCAGGTCTTTATACCCTCTGCTAGCGGACTGGTGGTTCAACATATTCAACATCATACTGGAAGCTGGAAGCATTCCAAGCGCATGGAGGACTTCAAAAATTAATACACTATACAAAGGCAAAGGGCGCCTCAACGATCCAAATTGCTTTAGAGGAATTGCGCTGCTAGCAACACAACTAAAAGTCCTAACAAAAATACTCAACAACAGGATCACCGCCAACATCGAGGACCTGCTACCCACCGAGCAATACGGCTTCCAAAAGAACAGGGGGTGCGAAGACGCCATAGACCTACTAGTGAAAAATATAAAAACAGCAATTAGTAGACCAAAAGGAAAACTATATGTAGCTTTTATAGACTTCCACAAGGCTTTCGACTCAGTAGATCGGAAAATAATGTGTGACAAAATGGCGCAAATCGGCATTAAAGGCAAAATCTTCAACTTAATCTGTGACCTCCTGGATACAAATTACATTAGAGTCGACAACGGCAAAGAGCTATCCCAGGTGATCTCCCAGGTATGGGGTTCCACAGGGCGATTCATTAAGCCCAACCCTCTTCCTGACGTTTGTCAAAGATCTACCAGAGGCAATAAGAACACCAGGGGTACAGTCTATAATGTACGCCGACGGCTTAGCGATATACTCCCAAAACCTAGAACAACTTCAGGAAAGCCTGGACCTCCTCCAGATCTGGTGCACTACGAACAAACTACACATCAGCCACAGCAAGAGCCAGATAGTGGAATTTAGAAGAGGGGGACGACTCGGAAGAACAGATAAAGCATACCTAGGCGGACACCAATTGGAATTCGTCAACGAATATGAATACCCAGGCGTGGCTTTACAACCCACGCTCACGCTCACAAAACACATCAACTTAAAACGGAGAAAAATGGCACGTGCAATCGGAATGCAAAAGCGTCTCCAGAAACTGGATATAAATATAGCAAAGGCAATCTATAACATTATGATTTGGCCAGCCGCGACCTATGGTTTTAAATCGATGAGCACCCTCCTGACTGCGAACCATATGTTGCTACTGGATAAAATGAAGGCCGGCTTCTTTAGAAAGGTCTTGGGCCTACCGATAAATGCATCCAATACGTTTACGTTTCACCTGGCTGACGTCAAAACTATGGGAGAGGAGATACTAAACAACTTTAGAGGTATCACAGAAGAAACGAGGCAAGAATACATAAGGGCGATTGACGAGAAGAATATGAATTTCGTGGTGGAAAGGTACACCGACGGCCCAGCCTTTGCATGCAACTCGTGGAAAACATCAAACCAACAAGAAAGACACCTTTTAACTTGTTTGACGCTACATGGATACAATCACATAATATGTAAGAAAGACCATTTCCACCCCCCCAGACGAAGACTGCATCTGCCGTCTATGTGGCGAAGTAGCAAGGAGATATCACACGCTGACCTGTCCAAGAAAGGGAAACCAGTCAATAGCACAGTTTATTCGTAGCACTACAACTACCTGACGATTATACATGTAAAAAAATTTGTAAAATTAAAATTAATTTAACTTTTTGTCTGTAACGATGGTTACGAAATAAAGATATTACAGATGTCAAATGGGAAGGTTCGGGGAAAATTTGTTAAGATGGGATACGCCGAGGACGACTCATGCACCTGCGGGGAGATCCAAACGATGGAACACCGCCTGACCTGTGCATCCCTATAGACCCCAGCACAATTCGGGACCTGTGGAAGGCTAATGACACGGCGGTGCAGTGTGCCAGACATTGGAAAGAGATATGAGCCACTAAAACAAACCAATCCTAACTGGCGACGCCTGCGAACGTCGTACACACAATTTATCCTATTATTGTAACGAATAAGTGTAGTTCAAACACGATTAAATAAAACATTCTTGGTTAGTAAATCGTTCGAAATAAACATTAACCCATAGCAACTAAACTATACATTTATACAGGAAATAAATTTTAATAGGTAGATACAAGCAATGATATATTGTAAAGAAAGAAACGCCCGCCGTCTACTTTGTCTACCTTGTTTTACATTTTTTGTGTGTAAAGTTTGCCATCAACCAATTTCAAGCCGCATTATAATTTCTCGCCGAAGGTCTACAACTTTTATGTAGAAATTTAGCGCAAACCGCCACAAGTTTCATTCCAATAACTCTTTCCCAATCATCATACTCGCAACACTTCCTTCTTTAAAACATATAAAGTGATATTATTTCTGTTGGTATATATAACAACAAAGTTAACTAGACGTGGATTATTTAATAAGACAAATTAATACCGAACCTCATCAAATTTAATTTACAAATATTCATGTGCAATTCTTACAATATTATATATCCGGATAGCTTCGGAATTTTAATTTGCATAAATTAAAAATTGTTGCAAGATCATCAAAATAACAAAAAAGTTATTAACTTAAAACAAACGGAACACAGCCTGAATATATAAATATATTCAGCCTTTCCGGAGCTCTATAAAAATTATTGAGTCTTTTTAGGACTACCAAAACAAATCTCACATGAAATTTGTAAGTTATTTTACAGCTTTCAGTCCACTTTCGTGGCACTCAACAAAAACCATAACATTGTTTTTAAGATCATGTCTTTCCGATACCTTAAGTGGATCTGTGGAAATTCATCTGTGGACGCCTTTCGAGATTTATCTCTCATCAGCACAGCTTTGCTTCCATGAACAATAATTTGTAAACCACTCACTTGAAAACCCATGTGGTGTTTAGGGTTCGATGTTTATAATTTTGACATTTTGTGAGAGACACAAAAGAGAAAGAAAAAAGTTATTGTTAGACACGAAGTACACGCAACTGTAAATTGAACAATTATTTACTAAAATAATTTATTAATAATTAAATTGAAAAAAATAATTATATATCTAGATTTGTATACACAAATTTAAGGATATCCAATAATTGTATTTCCAAATCAAAAATCTTACTCTTGTTACTTTCCTTTTAACGTGTCAACGAGATATTGTGCAAATCCTATTCAGTTTATACCAATCTTGGATCGATACTTAATTATTAAATTTGTTAATTAAAAGTTTTAACAAGAGTGCATAACGGCTAGGAAGCAAAGTGGAGTAGAAGTAGCCTAATTAAAACTATGAACTAGATAGTTACGAGGAAGGAAGTAAACCGATATTTAGAGCGTTAAACCGTAAAATAAACAAACCGAAATTAAATCAATAAACAGATGCAACAATAAAATTATCCACTCGAGAAGATCGAGAAGTGTTGACTAACCAGCAAAACCGTCCGCCTCTTACATAACCCGTTTTTTTTCTTCGTTTGTGCAGTAGACGTGGGATAATTTGCAATAACAATATTATCGAAATGACAAAGATTTCTGTCCGTCCCTCCGGAGATTACGTAACGTTGAAGGCGAGAAAGAGTCTCCTCGAGCGCGGCGCGGAATGCTCTCTGAACGTTATGCAACGTTACGTAAGGGGGAAAGGGAAAGTAGACCACGTCCCGCATTCGGAACTTTACTCGTTTACTCTTCCGGGCTGCGGCCTGCATGACCTACAATATCCGTGCGAAAACGCGCGGAATTATTCTCTCTCTCTCTCTGCATGGTCTAATTACATCTAACGCGTACACATTTATACACCCATTTCGTTTCGCAAATATGAACACTAATTCGCAATTTATTCATTAAAAGATGTAAAAACCTCTTGAAAGTTAACTAAGTATATTTTGATGCTAGGTACAGTTTAAGTTTTTATATACTATCTAATATTTATGAATGGATGCTTTCTGTTATAAAATATCAAACCTGTTATTTGATGATAAAATACACAATATACGTTTAAATATTAACTTTTATTGAAGTTATAGAATTAGGTAATTTCCGACAAAAGTATGTGATTAATTATTAATCACAACTTCAAAAAAATCAGGGCCACAAGACAAGGGCAATCGAGATAAATTACAGAAATCGCTTTTTAACAGATTTTATTTTAATCTGCCCGAAAATGGTATATTATTTTATGCAAATAAATAGTTTAATTCAATTCAGAAAATTTAGTGTAGTGAGGGTGCAGTGATGAGGTCTTGCCCAGTACTCCGAAAAGCTAGTTACGGCCCCACAGAAAATACACAATATCTTTCGGCAATCGATGCCTGCTTGAACTAGTTATTGCAGCCCTTTTTAGAATCTTTTTGAAAATAACGTTTGAACAATACAAGCAAGACTTTAATAAACTTCTAAAACCAAATTAATTTATAGTTCCATGTTTGAAAGCATCTGAGTTATACTGTCTTCAATGCGCTTATATATTCGTTATACTTGTTAACAAAAGTTGGGTTTTCAAGAAAAAATATATATTTTATTACTCATGCAGGCACTTCTTGACGCACGTTTTTTAGTACGAGAAATGTCACTTCTCGTTGCATTTCCACATAACCTGGGTAACGCACGCAAATATTCAATATAGCTAGTTTAGATCAAATAAAAAACCGGCCAGTTGAGTAACCCCAAAAAGTGCGAGTTGTGACTCGCGCACCGAGGGTTTACAAACTTGTAAGCACATTCAGTTAACTTGACAAGTGGCCCTCCTGAAATCACGACCATCTTAGTACCGCTGCAAGCATAACCTCAAGATGTCGCTGTCGTACGATAGAATTCTACCCTATATTTTAGTACCATACATCCCCTATTCACTATGAGTGTTTAGGGGTTCTGGAACTTCACTATTTGTTTTTACTGCTCAATTTTGCCTGTATACCTATATACCCTGTATAAAGGTATACAGGGTATTTTTTTTTAAATAACGAGAAAATTTTTAAACATATAAAAAGAAAACTTTATTTTAGTATTACACTTATTTACTAACTTATATTAAGATCTAACTATTTCTAGATCTAATATAAACTAATATATTAACTATTTCTAGATCTATTTCGAAACTCTTAACATTCAGTTGTTCAATTGACTGCTTTTGGGCAATTGACTACCAACAAATATAGGGCGTACGTGATTTAAGTATATGTAGATTATAAAGAAAAATTAGACGAAATATAATATATACAGGATGTTACGGGACTTAAGTGTATCGCATGTCGGTTATAAACAAGCTAAATTTAGACATAATATATACCCTTTATATATTATGTATATAGAGCGTACGTGATGAAATGCATAACGAATATAAACAAAGAAAATTCAGAATAAACAGCTTGGTGCCAACACATACTTTTTAACCTTGGGACCTAACCGAGGAGGACCTAACTGTATGCAACCCATATGCTTCTGGAGCCTGACAATAGCACTACGACAACATTAGTGTATTTTCGTAAGTTTCTAATAGTAAATTCGCATTTTTCTTGTAATTAAAATACATATTTATGGTTTTCAGATTTTTCCCTTTACTTGTGCTGTAAGACACGACTTCTTGCCAAATTTCATGATTCTAGGTGAACGGGAAGTAAGTAGCCTATAGGTTTTGATTCCCTTGTGAAATCGCAAAATATGAGACATAAACGGTCATATCTTTTGATCGCGTTGACTTATAAGTTTGATTTTTTCACAGCTGAAAGAGACCGCAGACCCGAGTATTTGTTATAAATTTCAACTTGTTACCCCTACGCATTCCTGAGAAAAATGGTTTTGACAGACAGACAGATAGACGGACAGACATACAGATAGACAGACAGACAGACAGACAGACGGAGAACAAAGTGATCCTATAAAAATAAAAATCAAATAAATAAATCAAATCACAATCAAGACCTCGATATTAAAAAAGTGGGGTGAAAGTGTTTTTTCATTAAGTACATTTTTTTTTCATTACAAAATAATAAAAATTAAAGAAAACTTTTTAAAATGAGTGTAAATTCTATGATGATACCGGAGACTGAAGAAAGTTCTTATGGAGAATCCACATCACCGGAGACAATTGAAAAAGCAAATTCTTCCTTTGTGATTCCTTTTTTTTGGGCCCCGCAGCCCAAACTTGTAAGATATGTACCGCATGAGCAATAAAAAATATTGTTTGTAACACGGGCGGTATTGTCAGTTGCTCTCTCGAGCGAATGTGCTTCGTTCGTGCGATAAATTTCGTTCTCGCGTCAAATTGACAACTTACCGCCCTAGTTACAAAATATACTATTTTGCGATTAATTAATAACCGAACTAATATGTTGAATCTAATGGTGTAGTCTCATATCAAATTGAAGATATATTGTACCTTGAAATCGGTGTCGGACTATTTATATAGTATTTACCTACAACCCAATCAAGTTATTGCTTAATTAATTTTATTAAAAGTGAAATTTAATCGGGTCAAATGTCACTACTAAAAATGAAATCAGCAGATTGGAAAGACAACCGCCATAGGCACCACACACCCGTCAAGATGTCAAGGACTGAGATGATTCAGACCAGGGGTGGGCAAACTATCAAATGAGAATAGCCAAGTTGACAATAACGCGATAACAAAAGTATCAGAGATCCAGATGTTTTCGAAAATATAATTATTTTATCTGAGACATTTAAAAAAAAAAAAGCTTACATCTCAGTTAATTCGAATGCAATTTTATTGTATAATACCTCATTTTGTAGATCATTTAATTTAGTTTTAGCACATTATAAACTCATTTAAATATTGTTAATATGTGAGGAGAAATAAGGAATTTGCGAAATTGTTACGTAAGTATTAACACTACATTATTATATAGTATTTTAACGATAATTCAATATAGTTTATAGGTTATATTAACTCATTGCAAAATTTCTTAAGTTTCCAAAAATATTGAAATTTTTCTCTGACATAATTTTAATGACTTTTAGAATTGGTGAAACCATACTACATTATAGATAATCTTAATAAAAAATATAAAAAGACTCATTAATGTTATTGAGCTGCGGAAAGCTTGAATATATTTATATATTCAGGTTGTGTTCCGACTTTATGAAGTTTAATGACTTTTGTTTAACTTGTATCTTAGATAGTTCTTAGTTAGTTAATTGTTATAGGTTATATATCATTTTGTAAATAATTTAACCTATTTTTCGAAGATATAAGTAATTTACGAAATTGTTACGGTTGCGTCAGTCAATTTTCAAACGCCAATTATTATCTAAGTATTAATACTACATAGAAGTATTATATATGATTTATAAGCTAATTTAATCTAGGGTACTTACGTATTAACGTCACCACTGGAATATATTGAATCGAGAGTTCAATATATGAGTAAGTTGTCTTGATTTATCTTAGCGGTGGGTAACCTAATCTGACCGGGGTTGAAAAATATAGTATTTTGTGTTTTAAAAATGTTTTAATTTTAATTAAATTTTTTTATTTTTTGATTTATCACAAAAATGTTAGGTGTAGATTGGCGGTATTTAAAAATGTATCGGTGATGGCGTTAATACGTAAGTACCTAATCTAGTTTAGGTAGTATTAGTAGTTATTACTATTATGTAGTATTAGCAGTTATGCGTATTAAAAATCTAAAAAAGTACGCGAAACTTGACTGCTTGGACGAACGGCAAGGAAGTGTTTCACTTTGAAGAGCCGCAAATGGCTATACAAAAAGTAACATGCGGCCTGTAAGCCGCAGTCTGCCGACCCCTGTTCTAAACAGAACTATTCAGAGACATAATGCTATAGTGTGAAGGTTTACTACCTTGGTGAATTAAAATTTATTATTCATTGTTTTTGATTTATTCTATTTACATTGAGATTTGTTTTATTTATATTGGGTTCTATTTATATTTGTTTCTATTTATATTGGACTTTAAAATACAATGCAGTCTAACGGAATTATCAATCAATTCGGAGCGAAAGAGAATAAGAAATTTATTTAATTATAAAACAGCCAAGGGATTGAGTAACTGAGTAATAACTAATCTAGTTAACGAGAAAAACAATCTAATCTTTCCAAAACCTTTTAATCTAACGCAATCGTCTCCAGATAAGTCTCCAACTAGGCAACTACAGACAGCCACTTCCCATCCCCACCATTTAGTATAAATTCAATCTCATCAATTTGTAATCCACTTGAAAATGACCTTCAACAGTCGAAACTCGAGTTGTGTAAAGTATGTAGACTTATATAAATTCACAAGTTATATAATATTTTCACGAAAATTAGTTGTCAAAACTTGAAAAAAATGGATATTCTCTGGAATTGCGTTTCATGTAATTGCAGGTGAAATTACTAGGTTAATTAAGGACTGAATTAATCATTTAGTGAGCAATAAAGCGCTAAATTTATCTTATAACATAAATTTGTTCTTGATGAAATACCACATGAAATGAATGCATTGCAAGAAATTGATACAATTAAGGGTTCTACTATATTTGTGGATGGACGAAAGAACCACTGTAACTGGTAACTTATATATTTTGTCGCACCTCTGGTGAGTCCTTTCAAATTTGTTTGTTGTTTTTAGGGTTCCGTACCGAAAACGGAACCCTTATAGGATCACTTTGTTATCCGTCTGTCTGTCTGTCCGTCCGTCCGTGTGTCTGTCAAGACCATTTTTCTCAGGAACGCGTACAGGTAACAAGTTGAAATTTGTATCAAATACTCGGGTCTGCGGTCTCTTTCAGCAGACCCTCTGCGGTCTCTTTTAGCTGTGAAAAAATCAAACTTGTAAGTCAACGCGATCAAAAGATATGACGGTTTATGTCGCAGATTTTTCGATTTCACAAGGGAATCACAATCTATAGGGTACTTCCCGTTGACCTAGAATCATGAAATTTGGCAATAAGCGGTGTCTTACAGCACATGTAAAGAGAAAAATCTGAAAACCGTAAATATGTAGTTTAATTACAAGAAAAATGCGAATTTACTATTAGAAACTTACATACACTAATGTGTTGCGTGGTATTGTCAGGCACCAGAAGCATATGGGTTGCATACAGTTAGGTCCTCCTAAAGATACCTTACTTACAAGTTTGTACGGAACCCTCGGTGCGCGAGTCACAACTCGCACTTGGCCGGTTCTTTTTATATCTCATTAGACAAGACGAAGTCTAATAATTAATCATTAATTTTCATATTAATTAATTAAAAATTTTCATATTCCCACTGAATCTTGGACCAATATATATATATATATATATATATATATATATATATATATATATATATATATATATATATAAATGTATATATACATATATATACATATATATATATATATATATATATATATATATATATATATATATATATATATATATATATATATATATATATATATATATATATATACGCCAGGAACAAATAATTTTTTTAATTTCCTATTATCTTGTTATTACATTTATCTACGACCACTATTGTAAATGTCCATTATTATACAGTTCGTGGACTATGTAAATACATCATACCACACACATATGTAACAATCCGCGATTAATGTTATGTAATAATTCAAAAACACCCATGACCGTTTGGTTTACGATTCGTTGATTGGTTGAGAGCTGCCAGTTGATACTATTTTTAAATTTAGTACTCCGTGATTTCCAAACAATCATTAAACGTCACATCATTCACATAGAAGATGTCATTCATTTCGTTTTTTCACAGCTAAGCCATCGAACTGCTGTATAATACGACAAGTCAACAGACTCAGATTCAATTTCTTCGAGGAAAGATCGAAATTGGCGATGATTGAGTGCACGTGATTATCTTGTTATTACATTTATCTACGACCACTATTGTAAATGTCCATTATTATACAGTTCGTGGACTATGTAAATACATCATACCACACACATATGTAACAATCCGCGATTAATGTTATGTAATAATTCAAAAACACCCATGACCGTTTGGTTTACGATTCGTTGATTGGTTGAGAGCTGCCAGTTGATACTATTTTTAAATTTAGTACTCCGTGATTTCCAAACAATCATTAAACGTCACATCATTCACATAGAAGATGTCATTCATTTCGTTTTTTCACGTTTAAATCCAAAAAATAAGTAACAACAAATAAGTACTAAACAAAAAGGTATGTAAACATTAAGAATGTATTTCTTTTCATTTCTATCAAGTTAAATAAGCTCGAAGGTGTTACATCAAACATATTTTTGGCATTAAATAGAAACAAATTAGTATGGTCGTAGATAAAGTATAGTACATGACTCGAGGTGTGAGGCAATTACGTACTCGCGGAATTACGCACTCCCCGCGCACTCTTTCGTGGAATTACGCACTACGCGGTAATATGCTTCTTACAACTCTTGTCACGTAATATACTATTACGTTAAACAAACTATTTAAGCCGATGTAATTAAGGATATTTTAGATTTTTACTCAAATATTTCTTTTGCGGTCCGTAGGAATCTGAACTTGCATCGGGTATTCCCCTGATTTAAACTCATAACCTACACGCTAGCAAATATATTCAGGAGGGCTCGGAATATTTTCTGTTGCTCCTTGGCACACGTTGCTCGAGATACGTTGTGGCTCACTTGTCACTTGTGTTCGCTGCGTCAAAGTGAGTAACAAGAACGGTCAAGACCTAAAATTGTCAGGGCCTGAAGGGCAGCAGTTTATGAAGCACTAAAATAAACAGGAGTAAAATATGTTAGAACAGAGGCGTCCAAACTTTTGGCTGCGAGGGCCAGTTTGGTATTTAAATTCATTAGCGGGGGCCAAGCATTGTAAATATGTGAATTAAAAAACCTTATTACAAGTAAAGCAGCACTGAATTTTATTTTTTATAGTAAATTACAGCTATAACAATACTAAACAAACATGTCTAAATTATATTATTATAAAATTATTTCATGCAATTTTTAATGGGAATGGTGGAACTGGGTTTTTTCCTGGAGAGTTTCTTCAAAGTTGGGATTCAAATCGGAAACACCAATTATTAGCAATGATTGCAAATGATCATCCGATAAATTTACAAATTGCCTTATATTTAGATTTCAGATACTTCATCCTGGAAAAAGTTTGTTCGCACATATAGGTAGTGCCATACATAGAAATAAATTTACCAGCCAATTGCTTTAAATTTGGAAACTCTTTTGCGTCCAAAAATTTGTAAAAATCGATTAAGTTTCCTTCCTTGTATTTGTTCTTGATTTGATCGCTAGCTTGAAGATCAATTATTTCCATTTGAAACTGACTTGAAACGTCGCCAACGTTGCAGTCATATGGATTTTGAAACAGCCGAATTTCCCTTGAATTTATGTCAAGATCAGAAAAACGCTTTAGAAATTCTAGTTTTAAATCCGCGATTACTTTTACTGCAAATATGGTGGGAAATCTTTCGTCAGTTTCTGTACTAAATTTTTCACAGCACGTGAAATGGGAAAAACTACATTCATTCATATGACTTTCGAGCAATATCAGCTTGGCTCTGAATGCTTTGATTTGCTCGAATAAATCACAAATTAAGTTGTTTTTACCTTGGAGCTTTAAATTAAAGTTATTTACGTGTGTCACAACATCTGCAAAAATGTTGACAACTTCCAGAGCCACTCTGCATCCGATAAAAGCGGTTCAGGGTGATTCTTTTCCGCAAGAAATATTTTAATTTCCTTTCTGAGCTTGAAGAACTGCAATAACACTTTTTCACAGCTAAGCCATCGAACTGCTGTATAATACGACAAGTCAACAGACTCAGATTCAATTTCTTCGAGGAAAGATCGAAATTGGCGATGATTGAGTGCACGTGATCGAATAAAGTTTACGACAGAAACAACTGGTTTCAAAACGCAGCTCATGTCGACATGTTTTACACATAGGGCTTGTTGGTGGATGATACAGTGCAGAAAAATTGGTACTGTTGCTCCTGCGCTTTCACAAGCTTTTCTTATTAGCCCAACCACCCCAATATTTGCACCAGACATGTTTCTTCCTCCGTCAATTGTCACACCTTGGAGTCGATTCCAGTCCAAGTTATATTGGGTCAACGTCTGTTGTAGTTCCTTAAAAATATCTGCTCCAGTTGTAGTGCCATGCATGCTGTTAACCGATGCTAATTCTTGGGTGACATTAAGATCGTCGTCAACTCCACGAACAAATACTAAAAGTTGTGAGGTGTCACTAACGTCGGTCGATTCATCCATCGCGATAGAATAGTGAGTGAAACGCTGTGCTTTCCCAGAAATCTGGTGGAGTATATTATTGCCAATGTCGTCAATTCGACGAGCAACAGTATTGCGGGAAAGACTTATCGTTTTGAAAAGTTTCACCTTTTCCGGACATAATACCCCAACAGCTTCCATCATACACTCTTTAACGATGTTTCCATCCATAAAGGGTTTCCCTTTTTTCGCCAACAAATAAGCAACTTTCATGCTAACTAAAGCCAATGATTCATTTTCCGAGTTTGCCTTCCTAAATAAATTTTGCTGAGAAGACAAACTACGACTCATTTTTTCAAATTTTTCAGTACGCTGCTTGTCCTTAAATTGTGAGTAAGCTGAAGCATGTTTTGTTTCATAATGTCGACGTAAATTGTATTTCTTCATTACAGCAACAGTGTCATTGCAAATTACACATATAGCTTTGCCATTCTTTGACTGCGATTGCAAAGAAATATTTGAATCCCCATTCTTCTTTAAAAACGCGGCACTCGTCATCTACTTTTCTTCTTTTTGTTTCCATGTTCAACTTTAAAAAATAATATTAACATAATAATTAAGTTATAATATATTAAATATAAATCTAAACAAACCAATTTACAGTATATCAACTGTAAAGAATGTAAATAAGCTCCGCGGCCGACGAATTTTTGGTTTGTCGTGGACAATCTCGTAGCTTTGCAGGCACTGCAGTTGAGTGCAGTCTGCCGCTCCGCGCCGCGTACGTACAGTCAGAGTACAAAATCATTCATGTAGTCGAGCGGCCGAGTCGCATCGCCGACTACCGAAAAAACTTGAATACCAGACTGTACTTTTTCGAGCGTGATACCGTGCTCATTCTAACCGAATGCGCTCTTCATCTGCGCGAGATCTAATACCGACGCGCCACGCTACATTTATATTTTACGAAATTTTTCAAAATCCTTGGCGGGCCGGATAAAATCGCCTGCCTGGCCGGGTTTGGCCCGGAGGCCGTAGTTTGGACACCTCTGTGTTAGAAGATACAACCGGGACATCAATCTCAGCTTTCCGAGCCCTCCTGAATATATTTGCTAACGTGCAGGTTATGACTTTATCAGTCTTTAAATTAAATTTCATCCTACTTTGAGTTTTTGGATTTTTTATTTTAGGGTATTCTCCTGTTTTATGCCCTTTTATACATAGGCGATTTAGTTTATATTTGTATTCCTTGTATGTAATAGTATTATATTATAGCTCATTGGCGCTAGTCCAATAGTTGACAGTATATCTTAATATACACAATATTTATTTCATAGCGCAAATTAGTAACAAAAAGGTAATAATGTCTCGAAAAATCCATTTCATTTAATAAAATGCATTTTCTTCAGGAACTTTTGTACTCATAAATTGGATAAGTTATATATGATTTGTAATTGTAAATTAAATGTAGAAATTTTGTCTCGGCAAATTACAGCTCTGTTTTTACATTCACACTATTCATTCAATCCTGCGTAGCCCTGCAAGAACTGTTTGCCAAATGCGATATAACTTTGAAGTTCAGTTTTGAAGCTGTGAACTCCAAGGAATTTCACGCAAATAAAATTAATGTATCAAAGAAATATACAAATTTACAATGTAGATCGATGGTTCCTTTTGTGTCGTAAGCGGTAAATAAGGAAAGTAATTACTATTCTATGCTATAGTTAGTAGCATTAATATTTATATATTAGTACACATGACTTTCTTGAAATCATAATGGTTAATTTTGTAAATAAAATATAAGTAAAAAATAGAAAATATTCAACCTGTTCGTAAATCTACAAAAATTAATTAATTAAAAATTAATTTTCAATTATAAAATATAAGTAGAAGCATAAAATGGAAATCCTTTGTACTTTCTGTACTCCGCCTTCCCGGGGAGACACTTTGGCTAACGAATAGCAAATGAAACTGTTGTCTCTCTGACTGAGTACTTTAGTATAGGAGGAAATTATATCGATAAAGATGGTAGTTTAATAGCTAATTAGAACACCATCCAACAAATGCACTGAGAGTTACAACTCGCTTTAGAAGATTTTGATAAATCCAAATACAATCATCAATGAGAACTCAATACAACACAATAGGAGAATAGAACACAATATAAACATATTAAAGACGAAATATAGCTTGCATATATAAATAATATGTTCAACCTGTCCGTAGCTCTATAATATTAAGTCTTATTAAGACTATGAACAAATCTCATGTTGAACAAACTACTTCCTGGCTAATACCACATAGGATATTGAATTATACAACAGACATTTGCATGCTATTACTACTACCAGTACATTGTCATGTTATTAACAAGCACTAGATAAATAACATTGTTTTTAAGATCATTTGTTTCCATTTTAAATTAAGTGAATAGCCATTTGCAGACGCTTTTCGTGATTGATCTTTCATCAGTGCAGCTTTTCTGTTTATATATTTAAACTATATTTCGTCTTTAACCCCATTCACCGCCATTCCGGGAGGTGTGACCCGGGGCCCTGAATTCATACAGCGCCGTCCCGGGCGATGTAGCCCGGGGTTTCTTTTTGTACCAGCGCCATCTAGTGATAAAACGCTGAGACTATTTAAATTTTAAGAAATTTGTGAAAATTTTTTTTAGAGGTTTTTTGAAAAAATCTCCCCGCGAAGACTACAGGCCGCGGAACGGCAAAACTCGCAGTCCGGATAGAAAAAAGACCAGGCTACACGGTGAAGGTGCCATTTTTCTGGATAAACCACGTCTTGGTGATTTGCGGGCGTGTTGAAAAAAAAAGGCAAAAATCTCGAGAGTACCACTGTCGAGAGTGGTACCAAAATACGCGCAGCGGCGGGCGGTATCGCCCCGTGCCGCAAAATTCGGATTCGGGGACGCGGCGAGGGGGGTAAATGTAAAAAGCCGGGCAAAAAAGGGTGATGTTTTCCAACGTCGGCAGCTCGACGGGGACGGCTCGGATCGCGAACCCTTAAATACAAAAGTGGCGCGGGAGTCCGTGCGCCCAGAAACGGCGAAACTGCAGCGGTTAGACTGACTGTGGCGGGCGACTCCCTGGTCGCAGCAACCAAAATGCGCGTCTCGGCGGGGCCCACGTGCCGCTCAACTTGGAATGTCAAAAACGCGACATCCTGGTGCCCCAAATTAACATTCACGTTTTTCTCTGTGCCGATTAACAGTTATAAGTGGGCGTCGCGACGCGATTCCGCGACGTCTAATTATTGGTGCGAAAAGCCAACGGACATTCACCGGGGGGCTACAAAAATATGGACGTTTTATTTTCGTCATTAGTTTCTTGCTATAGGGCGAGATTGGTCGGCCGTCGCGACGGTTGCAAACGATGCAGCGCAATGCTTGCACTGCAAGATAAAACGTTCAATTCTCTGCGGAAATCGCCCAAAATTGTTACCGCAGAGCTTAAGTTGGTGATTTTGCGCGAGTTTTCCCGGACGTCCATGAAACGTCGTTTTATGGCGTCGCGATGCATCTTCAACGGAATCTGTAATAAACTTCCAAACAAACTAATAAGTTCTATGTCCGATCGAACGGCGCCGGTTCCGTTCCAATCCGCCAGTTGGTTCGGGCGTTCTAGGTACCACCGCAAAACGCCTCTGGTGTTTTTTCACTTTTTGCGCATTTTTCTCTTTAAACTGCCGCAGATTCGCAAAAAGTCGTCGCATTTTAAAAATTCATACCGGAATAGTTGCGGGCAAATGTTCGTAGGAGAACGAATCCAATCGGCGACCTGGAACCCTTTACATAAGTGTAGGGCGTCAATGGAAGTGATTGCAAAATCGGCAACAAAAAAAAATTCTTGCACGTCGCAGACGTCGCAGCCAAAGCATCACAAAAATGTACAATCCCATTTGCGCCTCTGCCGCCACTTCCGTCGGGCCGTTTCCGCAAAAACTTAAATTTTTGTGGGGTTTTGACCCTCTAAAGGGGCGCGGCAGATGCACAACGATGCACAACGTGCGGACGGACATGCGCAGTTAAGGCACAGAAGACGACAAGAGGAAGCGGTTAAAACACCGAAAATCTGCCTCTTTCGGCAGCGGCATAAAAAAGCCGAATTTGACCTTTTCAAAAACCCACGTGGTGCGGACCCATAGATGAAATCCGGGAAACGCCACATGTCAATCGTCTCAGAATTGATTGAAATTTGTGATTCCGCCGTGATCTGGCGATTCAGGCAAAACACTTCCCCACACGGACCCCAAATGTCACGGCGAAGATGGCCAGGAAAACAGAAATTCACGCAAGGATTCCGGTAGAAAATTTCGAGACGCGTGCTCCGACACCACTCTCGTCGCTGCGCAACTTTTGTGGACGACGTTCTTCACATTTTCCTGCGAATCCGGGTCCTCCAACTTAGACAACGCCTCCAGCGGCCCCCTCGCTCTGACATAGTCGGTGCATCAAATTCTTGAAGCCAAAGAATAGACGAACGAACCCACGTATGACGATTTTCGATGAGACTTCCGAATCGCGTAGTTTAGTTTAGGCGACCAAAAATGACAATGAAATGAGTTTTTTGCCCTTCCCAAAAATTTTAAGCAAAATAATCGAAAATTGAGGTAAGAGACGGACGTGTGGAGGCGCTCCGGACACACCGACACCGGAACCACGTCCTTGCGACGAAAACTGTCCGAGTTGTGGGTGAAAAAGTGGAATAAGCTTAAAAATTCGCCCAGCCACCCCCGAGACGGCAGATGAATGAAATTATTTTTAGAAAATACTTGAATCTTTTTCAAATCAGTTGTGTTAGATTTCGAGTCGTGAAACAGTTTATAAATTTTTTTTTTTTAATTAAAAAAAAAATCATGTATTTTGCCCCCTTATTTTTTCAGTGACGTTTGATCAATAGGTGACTTATCTATGTGAAAGGGGTTGCATAACTACCGACATTTTTATAAATATTGGCGCTGTGTGTTATTCCTTATAATTGACATGGCAGTGAAAGGGTTAATAAGTTTATATGATTGTATCTATTATTAGTATGGTTTCACCAATATTCGGAACTTAACAAGATTTTCATTATAATCTGTAAAAAAGATAAGGGTTTTCTTACAATACCCGTATGGTTTATAAGTCTGACATTGTCCTAATTATTTCGTCACATCCTTGTCAAGTGTCGAGACTAATCTAACGATATTATTTTGTCACAATTGGCCCAGTTATTTGGGTACCAGAATAATACCAACAATTCAGACATCCATACACGGATAAAAGTACACTCTACAAATTACAGTTTAAATAGTAGCATCGGCCTTACGTTTTTACCCTTACTTTTTTTTCGAAAAAATATGTTGTATTTGAGGTTTTCACGGATAGATACCTGTGTTGTATTGTTTTCTCGGGGATTCCGCGTTGATGTAGAGGGTTGGTTCTGAAAAGAACCGGATCCTCGACGTTTCGGCGAACTAACATTCGCCATTCTCAAGAGATATATGCGTCCGTGCGGGTCAACCGTTAGACGCATACTGAGAGCTCGTTCGTGCGATGCGACTACTTATAGCTGTCTGGCTTCGGGTCATGCGCGTTGTGTGCGGTGCTTCGGTTCGGTTGTTTGTTTGTCTTGTTGGTCGTACATGAGTCTGGGATTGCAATTTGAGGGTGGATATGATCGGTCGCCATGCTGGGGGCAGTCTCAAGGAATCGTCTCTCGTGTTCATGCAGTAGTCTCGTCTTTCTATCTCTATGGCTTCTCTGTATACTCGTGACATTTCGTGGCTAATACCTTGCGGGACATGTGAACGAACCAACGGAGCTTACTATTGGTCGTAGTGGGGCTCCATCTTTGTGGGTGGTTCCATCGGTGTCCCAAGATATATGGTTTACCAAAGATGGAGCCCCACTACGACCAATAGTAAGCTCCGTTGGTTCACCGGTCCAACTTCTTGCGAAACATTTAGCAAAATGTTTACAACCATACGCCGAAGATTGTGATTCCTATGTCCGCAATGCTGAACACTTCATAGACATACTGAAAAATCATCAACTCCAGCCCGGCCACCTCCTTGTGAGCTTTGACATTGTATCTTTATTCACAAAAGTACCGGTCTATGAGGCCTTAAACATCATAAGATCAAAATTAAAACCAGAAAAGTATGTATCAGATCTGGCAGAACATTGTTTAAAGAATACATACTTTAGGTACGATGGTCAAGTATACAAACAAGTCCTAGGAGCACCAATGGGTTCACCTCTATCCCCAGTAATAGCCACACTTAAACCTACACTCTGGTTAATATATGTTGACGACACATTTGTAATCTGGCCCCACGGCAGACCAGAGCTGGACAAATTCCTTACCCATCTTAACTCCCAACACGACCAAATTAAATTCACAATGGAAATAGAAAAGCATCAACGACTTCCTTTCTTGGATGTTTTGGTACAGAAGAAACCTGACGGCACCTTGATTCACAGTGTACCGGAAACCAACCCATACAGACAGATATCTGAACACTTCTTCGCACCATCATCCCAAATGAATGTTCTAAACAACTAGCATCTGTAGTCAACACTCTTACCACCCGATCCAAAAGACTAGCCGACCAGCTTAACTTACCGAAAGAATTGAGGAACTTACGAGAAGCTCCTTCTTCAATTGGATATCCAAACAGCTTAATATCCAGAGCTTTCCGTCGTACAGAGAACAGTAGCCAAAGAACGGAAGAACGCCAGAAACCCGCTAGCACAGCATACCTACCATATGTTCATGGATCAACTGACAAAATCGCCAGAATCCTTAAAAGACACAACATCTACACCATTTTCAAACCTAACCAGAAAATATCCTTCATGCTACGCAACGTTAAAGACACCATCCCGTTAGAATCCCATGGAATTTACGAAATACCTTGCGGAACATGTGAACGAACCCACATTGAACGTACCAATAGAAAAATATCTGCTAGGATTCAAGAACATGTAGTTTCAGTCAGACACAGAGACAAAGTTTCATCGGCACTTGTCCAACACACAAACACCGGTCACTGGATGGACTTTAGAAATTCAAGGACTGTTGCACAGATTAGCCACGAAATGTCACGAGTATACAGAGAAGCCATAGATATAGAAAAACGAGACTACTGCATGAACACGAGAGACGATTCCTTGAGACTGCCCCCAGCATGGCGACCGATCATATCCTCCCTCAAAATGCAATCCCAGACACCCCAGACTCATGTACGACCAACAAGACAAACAAACAACCGAACCGAAGCACCGCACACAACGTGCATGACCCGAAGCCAGACAGCTATAAGTAGTCGCATCGCACTAACGAGCTATCAGTATGCGTCTAACGGTTGACCCGCACGGACGCATATATCTCTTGAGAATGGCGAATGTTAGTTCGCCGAAACGTCGAGAATCCGGTTCTTTTCAGAACCAACCCTCAACATCAACGCGGAATCCCCGAGAAAACAATACAACACATATTAAATAAATATATAATAAAAAAGTGACGTGAATGTCAAATTAGTAATGAAATTTTTTTTCATTACAAAATAATAATAAAAATTAAAGAAAATGTTTTAAAATAATTGTAAATTCTATGGTAATACCGGAGACTGAAGAGAGTTCTTATGACGAATCGACACCACCGGAGACGATTGAAATTTGCACTTTCGAAACAAAACATTTTTTTTTTCCTTTAGTAGAACTTCGTCTTACGATGAAAGAATGACACTTTCCACTAAAATTCATCCAAATCGAAAGGGATCGGTTCCATTTATTTGTTCGACTTGACTTGGAATCACCCGTCTTATATATTATTTCTAATTGTTTACATTTATAACTAAGACAAATTTATTTATTCAACTTAAAACTTCTTTCACATGTTTTAAGCACATTTTTGTGATCAATTAAACTTTTTACTATAATTTGCAAGTAAGTGGAAACCAATAAAAAAATTAACTCGAGGGAATACTAACACAACGTCAGAATAACTAATAGCTTTTTCTAGAAGTCAACAGAATTTTATTTGGAAAACCGTCCATCCACAATTAAACCTGTAATTATCCCCTAGATGCCAATAAATGACAAAAAAGTTAACTGTTCACAGCAGTTTTGTTTAACTTCACAGCAGTGCGACGTGCGGATCAAAGTAAATGCATGATTAGTATATATGTGTGTGCAATTAAAAGTCTCATCTTCCTTCTTGGCCTCGTTTCCTATCTCGCACAGAGGCCGATTACAACACTAATGGAACGGCGACGGATGAGACTCGCTCGACGGTTTCCCATCCACAGAGTTATTCAATGTTTATGTGAGTATGTGCAATTGAGTGCATGAGTTGCGATGCGCGGTGAAGTAACACCTACGACCTTTTAGGCAATTCGGGACGATTATATAATCGCGGCGATTTTATGTACGGCTTGCTCGTCGTGGGCACACTTTCAGGAAATTGCTTTTACCATTCCAAATTGGTCCACAGAATGAACAGTAAATAGCAATAAGTTAAATTATCTATATAATCTAGATGTTTATCTGATCTAAACTAATCAACGGTTTAAGAATATTTCTTCGTATGTTTTTGAAATGTGAATCATGTTATAATTTTAAAACAAGGAGATACATTTGTAAATATTTCCTATGAACTCGATTATTTTTTAGGAAATTGCCTTTTCCATTACAAATTGGTCCACAGAATGAATAATAAATAGCCATAAGTTATATCATTTTTAGATATTTCAATTTATAGTTAGGTATACAATAATCTATATAATCTAGATGTTTTTCTAGATTCAACATATTCAGATTATTCTATAATATTGGCCGATATCCCTTTGTATAAAGTATATACTGAATATATTCTCTCTCGTTCTCTATAATATTTGAAATGTGAATCATGTTATAACTTTGAAACAAAGAAATGAATTTGTAAATATTTCCTATGAACTCGATTATTTTTCAAATATTGTTATAGTATTTGTACAAATATTTGAAGAAAATATGTAGAATTCTCACAAGCTACTCGCTAACAATTAGGTAGACTTTCAAGGTTAAATAAGTAAGAAATTTCAAATTATATAATATTTTTTTTTGTGTCTGTGTCACAATATTATTTCACATTCTCCCATTCAACATCTACTTATATTTGTCATTATTAACTTTCAACAATAAATAGAAACATTTTTTTTTAATTTTAGTTTTTGCAAATCTCAGTTTCTCGAAAATATAATATTGCTATTATAATGCCAGAATAATCTTATTATATATTAACTATGAACCGATTAGAATGAACCGTTCTCTGTATTACCTTACATATTATTATAAAAGATAACGAAACATTATTTCTAAATTTGAAATCAGTAGAAATAAACAGAAATGCCATTAATCTCAGACAAGCACAAACAGCTACTAGGCAAATTTAAAGACAGAAAGTAGTCGGACAATAATCGACACACTTTGGAACCGTTCATAAATTACGTAAGGCATTTTTTAAGCTAATCTAGTACCCCCTAACCCCCTCCCCTCTTGTAAGATATCGTAAGATTTTAATAAGCCACCCCTCCCACCCCTTGAGTAAGAGGTTTTCGTAAGAAATGGACATTTCAATAATAAAAAGAACCGATGAATCAAATAATGTTATTTTTAGGGTTCCGTACCGAAAACGGAACCCTTATACGATCACTCTGTTGTCCGTCTGTCTGTCTGTCGGTCTGCGAAGACCATTTTTCTCAGGAACGCGTACAGGTAACAAGTTGAAATTTGTATCAAATACTCGGGTCTGCGGTATAAACTTGTAAAGTAAAGTAAAAGTAAACTTGTAAGTCAACGCGATCAAAAGATATGCCCGTTTATGTCGCATATTTTGCAATTTCACAAGGGAATCAAAACCTATAGGGTACTTCCCGTTGACCTAGAATCATGAAATTTGACAAGAAGCGGTGTCTTACAGCACATGTAAAGGAAAAAATTTTTCATTTAATGAAAACCGTAAATATGTAGTTTAATTACAAGAAAAATGCGAATTTACTATTAGAAACTTATGAAAAGACTCTAATGTTGTCGTAGTGGTATTGTTAGGCTCCAGAAGCATATGGGTTACATACAGTTAGGTCCTCCCCGGTTAGGTCCGAAGGTTAAAAAGTATGTGTTGGCACCAAGCTGTTTATTCTGAATTTTCTTTGTTTATATTCGTTATGCATTTCATCACGTACGCTCTTTATACATAGTATATACAGGGTATCTATTATGTCTAAATTTTGCATGTTTATAACCGACATGCGACATACTCAAGTCCCGTAACATCCTGTATATATTATATTTCGTCTAATTTTTCTTTATAATCTACATACCTATACTTAAATCACGTATGCCCTATATTTTTTGGTAGTCAATTGCCCAAAAGCTGTCAATTGAACAACTAAATGTTAAGAGTTTCGAAATAGATCTAGAAATAGTTAATATATTAGTTTATATTAGATCTAGAAATAGTTAGATCTTAATAAAAGTTAGTGAATAAGTGTAATACTAAAATAAAGTTTTCTTTTTATAAGTTTAAAAATATTCGCGTTATTTAAAAAAAAAACCCTGTATACCTTTATACAGGGTATATAGGTATACAGGCAAAATTGAGCAGTAAAAACAAATAGTGAAGTTCCAGAACCCCTAAACACTCATAGTGAATGGGGGATGTATGGTAATAAAATATAGGGTAGAATTCCATCGTACGACAGCGACATCTTGAGGTTATGCTTGCAGGGGTTCTAAGATGGCCGTGATTTCAGCAGGGCCACTTGTCAAGTTAACTGAATGTGCTTGCTACGTCCTCCACAAAAAAAAGATACCTTACTTACAAGTTTGTACGGAACCCTCGGTGCGCGAGTCACAACTCGCACTTGCCCGGTTTTTTTTATTGCAATTTTGTTATAAGCACATATTGATGTTTGCCTAAATAAGTTCAGTAAATACTGAAGTATTTTATCCAAAATTTAATTATTATTTATCCATGATCAGACTAACCAGTCTGATATTGAGTAAATGACTAGGATGCCTGGTTCCTGATTTGGTTCTTCAGGTTCTTTCAATGTTTCAATATCAATTTCCTCATTATCGTATTACTCGACATCGTGAATATTATTATTGTATGAAGTAACAAACTCTGTCCAGCTCGACGACGGTATCAATTTAATTGGTTGAAAACCAAACCAAAATCTCTAATCGAAGCAATTTTTTTTTTTTAATTTGAATGAATTTTATTTATCTTAAATTGTTTGGTGTCAAAATTGGACGAAAACGTCAAAATAAATTGCAAAAATTGCCAATTTAAAAAAAAAATATCCCTATTTGAGTGGACAAACTTAGCGAAATTGTCAAAATAATTGACAAAAATTGCCAAATTTAAAAAAACCAAAATCTTTATACGAAACAAAATTTGTTTTATTTTTGTTAATTTGAATGGACAAACCTTGCAAAATTCTTTTGTTTTGTGTCAAAATTGGACGAAAACGTCAAAATAATTTTCCAAAATTGAAAAATTTTCAAAAACAAAAATCTCTATTCCAAGCAAAATCTATTTTTTTTGTTGATTTGATTATTCAATGTTACTATATTTAGTACTAATAATACGGAATTATTTAAGGTTACTGGGGCCGACAAAACAAAAAACCAAATGTGCCTTTACACACATTTGTGCTATAACTGTACCATATCAGTTCAGTGTCAGTGAGAATATCTGTTTCTTTTCACACATCCGTATAAAATCATCAGATATTTTGGAAATGAAATATGAAGTTACGGAACGGATACGGAATAGACACTGATGCCAAAAATAAGGTATTATTTACGGTTACTAGAGCCGACAAGACTATAAAACCAAATGTGCCTTTACACACATCCGTGCTGTATCAGTTCAATATTAGTGAGAATATTCATGTTTCAGTGACTACTTTTCACCTATCCGTATAATCAATTTTTTTCATTAATTTTTTAATGCAATTTTAGCATCTTTTCAGAGAATCACGATCATTTCAAGATTAAACTAATAGGGTTCTACTGACCAATATTGATCAAACTAACTGTATATATCTAGAATTATTTACTTTAAATATTAATATTTGTCATTATTTATGTGCATCCATAGTAGGGAAAGATGATATGTTCTAAAACCACCACCTCCTTATGGGATTTACATGTAATCTAGCCCCTTATGGGGGAATTACATGTAAAATCTAGCACGATGCCCCTTATGGAGATTTACATGTAAATCTAGCACGAAGCCCCTTATGGGGAATCCTATGCAAAATAGTTCTGAACGCGTCCGAGCAAGAATGTCTAGATGACGCTGCAAGATACGTGTACGTTGGATAGTGGGAAAATTCAAAATGAGGGGTGAGGGATGAAAATTCAGATAGGGGGTGTTTCAATTGAGATTATGGGGGACCATTTCCGGAACTTCCAGATGCGCGGAAAAATTCAAAAAATAGACGCGACTCAGGGAAATTTAAAATTAGATCCTGTTGAGACAAATGATGTGTGAAGTTGGTTGCATATATCAACGAGACTAAATACATGAGACTAGACAGACGGGGCTAGATCCATGAGACTAAATACATGAGACTAGATAGACGGGACTAAATACATGAGACTAGATAGACGGGGCTAGATACATGAGACTAGATAGACGGGGCTAAATACATGAGACTAGATAGATGGGGCTAGATACATGAGACTAGATAGACGAGGCTAGATACATGGGGCTAGATAGACGGGGCTAGATACATGAGACTAGACAGACGAAGCTAAATACATGAAATTAGATAAGACTGAACTAAAATATATAAGGGATTGTTTAATTTAACTAAAATATATTTTCAATTGTTTTTTTCGTTTAACTTAATAAAAATAATAAAATTTGAATTTATCAGTAGTCAGTTAAGCATAGCAGGATGTTTGTGTATGTCAGTGTAATCAATTTCTTAGATTTGTTTTTCGTATTTGTTTTTATTTCGATTTACCGCCCGGCTTGGCGATTAGGCGCAGCTGGCCGTCTAGCGCTGATAACAACTCCTGCTATCTTATCAGCGGTGCGCGAGCACAATTCACAATGAGTTGCAAGTGGGTAGCGGAAAATCGTGTATGCATACATAATTGATTGCAAACATATTACGGATTGATTCAAATGAGATTGAATAAAGTGCGCTTCATGCCTAACCTCACGTAGCCTAACCTAATGCTAACCTATCCTAATGCTAATATAACTAACCTAGTGAGATTAAAGCTGCGGAAAGTGGAAGGAGTGGATGGAAAGTGGACGGAGTTTAGTGTGGGGTTACATAGACCTCACACTCTGTTTAGCGTGGGGTTACATAGACCTCACACTCTGTTTAGCGTGGGGTTACATAGACCGCACACGCTTTTTAGCGTGGGGTCACATAGACCTCACACCCTGTTTAGCGTGGGGTCACATAGACCTCACACCCTGCTTAGCGTGGGGTTACATAGACCTCACACGCTGTTTAGCGTGGGGTCACATAGACCTCACACCCTATTTAGCGTGGGGTCACATAGATCTCACACCCTGTTTAGCGTGATGAAAAGTGGATGCAAGTAGATGAAAAGTGGATACAAGTAGATGAAAAGTGGATGCCAGAAAATTAAACTCTTTGGTGTTCATATAAATGAAAAACATTAATACGATCTGGGTCACAGACAAGTTTAAGAAATTTCGCTTACTCATAGGAAATTATTCGGATAAATATGTATAGTCTTGTCCGTTCTTATTCGACCTTGTTCGGTATTGTCCGATCTTGTCCGGCCAAAAACCAATAATCTCATTTGAATCAATCCGTAATATGTTTGCAATCAATTATGTATGCATACACGATTGTCCGCTACCCACCCGCAACTCATTTTGAATTTTCTCCGCTCGCGCACCGCTGATAAGATGGCAGGAGTTGTTATCAGCGCCACACGTCCAGCTGCGCCTAATCGCCAAGCCGGGCAGTAAATCGAAATAAAAACAAATCTAAGAAATTGATTACACTGACATTCTCAAACATCCTGCTATGCTTAACTGATTACTGATAAATTCAAATCTTATTATGTTTATTAAGTTAAACGAAAAAAAAAACAATTGAAAATATATTTTAGTTAAATTAAACAATCCCTTATATATTTTAGTTCAGTCTTATCTAATTTCATATATTTAGCTTCGTCTGTCCAGTCTCATGTATCTAGCCCCATGTATCTAGCCTCGTCTATCTAGTCTCATGTATCTAGCCCCATCTATCTAGTCTCATGTATTTAGCCCCGTCTATCTAGTCTCATGTATCTAGCCCCGTCTATCTAGTCTCATGTATTTAGTCTCGTTGATATATGCAACCAACTTCACACATCATTTGTCTCAAAAGGATCTAATTTTGAATTTCCCTGCCTCGCGTCTATTTTTTTAATTTTTCCGCGCATCTGGAAGTTCCGGAAATGGTCCCCCATAATCTCAATTGAATCACCCTCTATCTGAATTTTCACCCCTCACCCCTCATTTTGAATTTTCCCACTATCCAACGTACACGTATCTTGCAGCGTCATCTAGACATTCTCGCTCGGACGCGTTCGGAACTATTTTGCATAGGATTCCCCATAAGGGGCTTCGTGCTAGATTTACATGTAAATCTCCATAAGGGGCATCGTGCTAGATTTTACATGTAATTCCCCCATAAGGGGCTAGATTACATGTAAATCCCATAAGGAGGTGGTGGTTTTAGAACATATCATCTTTCCCTACTATCCATTATTATTTATTAGTTTTTTTTTTATTAAGGCTTCATGTACGATGTATGTATTGTAGACTATAAAGGCGTATGTTACACGAAAAAAGAGATTAATTCTAGCCATTATATTCTGTGTGTCTAATATATCAACATTAAACATATTTTAAAATAGTTGCGAGTCACATGCTGTATTTTTAAAATAATCATATTATACATTTATAATTAAACTAATACGTAACATCTAATCTATTTCTATTAATTTTTTTGCATCTTTAAAATAGTTTAGAAATAATATCATCGTGGGAGAGTAATATTTAACAGTGAGTCAGAAGTAATGTCCTGCTTTCAAAATATTGGACCGGATGGGAGAGATATATTAATGATTTTAGGCATTTCCTCCAGCTAGTTTTACTGCATTTATAAATAACGAGAATCAATCCGCTATTTCCGCTCACCTGTTGACTGGTTCTTGCTGGTAACTTGTTCATTTTATTAAAAAGAGAGAGAAAAAAGAAACAGAAATCCAAAAGAACAAATTGGATGCCGAGCTAATTATCTCCCGGGCAATTACGATACGTAAAAATTGAGAGGATATCCTTCTTAACTCCGAATAAAAAAAAAAAACAGAAAAAAGAAACCGCTATTAGTAACATTCTATTCAATTCTAATAATCTTGCGTCTATAATTAAATTACTAAAATAATAATCAGCTTTAGTTTCAATCTTTTTTTTTGCTTGATAATTATAATATAATAAAGATGACTTATGAGCGAGCTTCATAAAAAATACCTCCCACATTATACCTGGAGGTTAAAACATCCCCACGTTTGGAAAAAGGGAGTGCGCGCCAAAAAATTCTTAAGTCAGCCCCCGAATGTCTTACGAGAGTTTTTCCCACAGTTGATGACAATGGTGACCATATCAAATAGCGTCTTGTATAAATGGCAATTGCATAAGTCTATTTCTACCTAGGCACCTGCGCCCACAATGGAAGAACCCAGTTTGGGTTTTCCATTGTTATTATCATATATGGACACACATCGAACATTTTTATTTCCTTTCATGCAGAGATTTAAATGGATTCTTTGAATTTGTTATTTTTTGCTTTATAAGAATTTAAGAAAATATAAAGTTATGAAGAATTTATCTGTAAGTGTATTATTAAAATCTTTGAAGCAATTATGAAGGTATTTTTGTAAAACTGTTTGAAAGGATTGTAAATCGTTATTATTTTTTTTTTACTGTAGATTGAGTTCAATTCAATTAAAATTGTACGAGAAACCTTGAAAATCGTAATTTGTGTTTGTAAGAAGTTATTTTTTTATAAATTATTATTTAAAATTGTGAAATATAATACAATTCATTCATAATTTGTATTTTGAAATTTTCTTAATAGTACGCCATTATATCTCATTATTATCTTATATTAAATGAAAACATTTATTAAATGAAAACAAGTTTTCTTCCTGTAATAGGTTTCGTTACTTTTCTAAAATGTCTATACATTATAGATCTATCCAGAGGTCAAAGTAAATTAGAATTGTTAGGAAGGCCGTTCTGGTTGAAAGGATTTATAGACGAAACGCCGTTAAACAAATTAAACCTAAACAATTTGTTAAATATTACACAAAATTGTGAAAACTGTTATCTATATATTATTATTTTAAGTAATTGTCAATATGATTTGCGTATTATTTGCAAAACGATTTTGTACTACCTCCCCTATATTTATGTTTTAGGATAGTTGCAAGCTTCTTGCATTCTATTATTTAAATATATGGAGATTGAACTGTTGCTACCTTAAAAAATATCTGCATGTAAAGGGTGACAAATTAAGAGTATCCTGATTTTAATCTGCAATTATCAAAAAAACGAAATAAGTTGGACACCGAATTTTTTTCTTAAACAATGTAAAGTGAAATCTAAACTTTCATTATCCTAAATTACACCAAAAGTGTAACAAGCCGTCAATGAACAAAAAAGGTGGCCTTAAAACACGTTTTTTTTTTGTAAAATTTATTCACAATATTTATAAAACACTCAACGGCTCGAACTCTCGCCCAACTCATTTGCAAAAGATTGAAATTTTCTAAAAATGTGTGAAATAATTTCACACATCTACCGTCTCCGGGGGCGGCTGGGCGAATTTTTCAAGCTTTTTCACCCACAACTCGGACTGTTTTCGTCGTACGGACGTGGTTCTGGTGTATCTGAAACGTCGCCACACGTCCGATTGTCACCTTACTTTTCGACATTTTTACTTAAAATTTTTGGCAAGTGCGAAAAACTCACTTTTCTGCAAAAAATTATCATTTTTGGTCGTCATTTTTGGACGCCTAACTGACGGGACCGGAGCCGTTCGATCGGCCATAGAAGCTATTAGTTTGTTTGGGAGTCTCATCAAAAATCGCCGTACGTGGGGTAGTTCGTCTATTCTTTGGCTAGAAGAATCTGATGCACGGACTTTCCCAGATTGCGCAGGCCGCCGGAGGCGGCGTTTTAGTCAGAGGACTCAGATTTGCAGAGAAATGTGAATAAAGTTAAAAGTCGCGCAGCGATGAGAGTGGTGTTGGCAGGACGCGTCTCAAAGTTTTCTACTAGAATCCTTTCGTGAATTACATTTTCCTGGGCATCTTTGCCGTTTTAATTTTTTTAATGCAAACTTTAGGGATCCGTGTGGGGAAGCGTTCGGCCTAAGTTCCTAAGCGTTCGGACGGATGTGTGTAAAGGCACATTTGGTTTTCTTCTCTTCTCGGCTCCAGTAACCGTAAATAATACAGTGTTTTAGGCATCAGTGTCTATTCTGTATCCGTTCCTTGACTTCATATTTCATTTCCAAAATATCTGATTGTTCTATACTGATGTGTGAAAAGAAACATAGATATTCTCACTGACACTGAACTGATATGGTACTGTTACAGCACGAATGTGTGTAAAGGCACATTTGTTTTTCTTATCTGGTCGGCTCCAGTAACCGTAAATAATAAAGTATTTTTGGCATCAGTATCTATTCCGTATCCGTTCAGTGACTTCATATCTCTCTTCCAAAATATCTGACTGTTCTATACGGATGTGTGAAAAGAAACATAGATATTCTCACTGACACTGAACTAATATGGTACTGTTAGAGCACGGATGTGTGTAAAAAAAGGCACATTTGGTTTTCTTGTCTTGTCGGCTCCAGTAACCGTCAATAATACCGTATTTTAGACATCAGAACTGACACCGAACTGATATGGTACTATTACAGCACGGATGTGTGTAAAGACACATTTGGTTTTCTTGTCTTGTAGGCTCCAGTAACCGTAAATAATACCGTATTTTAGGCATCAGTGTCTATTCCGTATCCGTGCCGTGACTTCATACTTCATTTCCAAAATATCCGATGATTCTATATGAATGTGTGAAAAGAAACATAGATATTCTCACTGACACTGAACTGATATGGTACTGTTACAACACGGATGTGTGTAAAGGCACATTTGTTTTTCTTATCTTGTCGGCTCCAGTAACCATAAATAATACCATATTTTAGGCATCAGTGTCTATTCCGTATCCGTTCCGTGGCTTCATATTTAATTTCCAAAATATCTGACTGTTCTATGCGGATGTGTGAAAAGAAACATAGATATTCTCACTGACACTGAACCGATATGGTACTGTTAGAGCACGGATGTGGGTACAGGCACATTTAGTTTTCTTGTTTTACCCGCTCCAGTAACTTTAAATAATACAGTATTTTAGCCATCAGTGTCTATTCCGCGTCCGTTCTGTGCCTTTATATTTAATTTTCAAAATATCTGATGATTCTATACGGATGTGTGAATAGAAACATAGATATTCTCACTGATACTGAACTGATATGGTTCTGTTACAGCACGTATGTGTCTTGTCTTGTCGGCTCCAGCAACCGTAAATAATACCGTATTTTAGGCATCATTGTCTAATCCGTGCCCGTTCCGTCACTTCATATTTCATTTCCAAAATATTTGATGATTCTATATGGATGTATGAAAACAAACATATTCTCACTGACACTGAACTGATATTCAATTAAACGTTTTTAGGAAAAAAAAAGAGATTATGTTATTCTAAATTTAATCAGCTAACCTATTTCTAATTTTGGTCACCATGCGGGAATTTGGTTTCTAAGATATAGACTAAACACTAAACCTCATATTTCAATCAATTTTTCATCGATCAATTTTCCGGGGTGTCTCAACAAAAACTGCCGAAATTTTAGAATTTATCAAAAACACATATAGTTAAGTAATTTAGTTATCTAGGTCTAGGTACAAATTGCATCTACTAATTTCACCTAGCTTAGAAGTTATCATCGAGAAACTAAGCCAAGTCTAAAAGATTTTGTTCTATGTTTACCTCTTAATTTCAGACAAACTAAATATATACAAATAAGGTCGGATACTTTTCTAACAGACCACGTTAGAAAAGTATCCGACCTTATTTTTTAGTTTGAAAACCTGATGGATTTGAATCAAGTGCGCCTGCATGAGCCGACCTTGAACCTTCATGCGCATGCGTCATTTTTTTCCCCGCCTGTAGATAGCGTCAGTTGCTGTCGAGCAGTGTTCGAGTGACAGTGTTCGAGCACTACATACTACTAGTGCTCTCGTCGGTTTTTCAATGCAAGTAAAATTACGACAAGTGAAATGAGGGATGTCCTACGTCGCCTTCGTGATGCTGTGCGGCGCAAGCGACTGGAGTTGTAGTCAGCAGGAAATTGGCGACTCCATCACGACAATGCTCCAGCACATTCTTCGCACTTGGTTCACAATTTTTTGGCGAAAAAACAGACTCCCCTGGTTCGACAGGCCCCTTACTGTCCTGATATGACCCCCTGCGACTTCTGGCTATTCCCCAAAGTCAAGAGGCCGACAAGATGGCTGCAACGACAGCCGAGCTAAAGTCGATTCCGAAAGAGAGTCGATTTCGGAATGCTTCCAACAATGGCCGCACCGCTGGGAGAAGTGTGTGGAGTCCCAAGGAGACTACTTTGAGGGTGATTAGGCTTTCAACGCTCCAGGTTTGTTTTTTTTTACCGGCTAAAGGTCGGAAACTTTTCAAACAAACCACGTATAGACAAAATATACATATAGTCTTGTCGGCTCCAGTAACTGTAAATAATATCGTATTTTAAGCATCAGTGTCTATTCCGTGTCCATTTCGTGACTTCATATTTAGTTTCCAACATATTTTATGATTCTATACGGATGTATGAAAAAAAACATATTCTCACTGAAACTGAACTGATATGGCACTGCTATAGCAAGGATGTGTGTAAAAGCACTTGTCAATGAGAATATCTATGTTTCTTTTCACACATCCGTATAAAATCATCAGATATTTTGGATATAAAATATGAACTCACGGAATCGATACGGGTGCCTATAATACGGTATTATTTACGGTTACTGGAGCCGACAAGACAAGAAAACTAAATGTGCCTTTACGCACATCCGTGCTGTAACAGTACCATATCATTTCAGTGCCAGTGAGATTGTTTATGTTTCTTTTCACACATCCGTATAGAATCATCAGATATTTTGGAAAAGAAATATTAAGTCACGGAACGGACACGGAATAGTGATGCCTAAAATACGGTATTATTTACGGTTACTGGAGCCGACAAGACAAGAAAACCAAATGTGCCTTTACACACATCCGTGCTGTAACAGTACCATATTAGTTTTGTGTCAGTGAGAATATCTATGCTTCTTTTGAAACATGCGTATAGAATCATCAGATATTTTGGAAATGAAATATTAAGTCACGGAACGGATACGGAATAGACATTGATGCCTAAAATATGGTATTATTTACGGTTACTGGAGCAGACAAAACCAGAGAACTAATTGTGCCTTTACACACATCCGTGCTGTAACAGTACCATATCAGTTCAGTGCCAATATCCATTTCAGTTCCTATTATTATTGAATATAATAATAGGAGATAATAATTGAACACTATGTGAATAATTGTCTTGAATAAATATTATGTGCTTTAATATTTTATTTTTATTTAATATTATAGCTGCACGAATTACCCATCCTCACATATGGTAGCGAAGCATGGACGCTGACCCAGAAATCGGAAAAGATGCTGGAGATTTTTGAGCGAAAGATCCTGAGGAAAATTTATGGGGCAATTAACAGCGAAGAGGGCTGGAGAATTAGGATGAACTTCGAGCTATATCAGTTATACAAAAGCCCAGATGTGGTATCCCACATAAAACTAAGCAGGCTAAGATGGGCGGGACATGCGTGCCGGATGGCTCCAACAGCAGTGCCGAGACAAATACTCAGAGTGCCGGAAGGTAGAAGGAAAGCGGGCAGGCCAAGGGCGAGATGGGAGGAAAGTGTGAAAAGGGATGCGAGAGAGATGCTGGGGGTGCGGAACTGGCGGGCGGCGGCAGAGGAAAGGGAACGCTGGAGACAACGTTTGGTGGAGGCCAGGGCTCGCTTCGGGCTGTAGTGCCATTGGAGGGAGAGCTGCACGAATTAATAAAGAAACTAGAACAGATTGAAAAACATATGTACCAATGTTTACGTAAGCTTGGGAGAGGGCTAAGAGCTTTGCTTACTTTTGCTGACGACAGGGAGGGGGTGGGGGTTAATAATTGCAAAAAATTGCTTCCGTAACACTTGAACGGCCTCAGTTAAACGGCCAACGATAGTTTCTTTTGTTAACGGGTAAAGATGTAAGATTTTTGCACTGGATTTAGTTATTTGGCCATAACTTGAATACTAAGTAGATTTAGTAAAGGAAGCTTTATTCTAGATTCATATAATTAAATTATCTAATTATTTGCGTTTACAAAATTCCGACAGTTTTTGCTCAGACACCTTTTAAGACCAATTAAGGTGTCACCCATTAAACGATGAACAATTTGATCAAAATTTAAAGAAAAGTTATGAGGCTTAGTTTTTAGACAATAACTTAGAAACTAAGAGTCTGCAGATGATCAACGTTAACTGATCAATTTTAATTGATTATATTAGGCACAAGGTGATGTCTTTTGTTTTGTGTTTAGTTTGCCTAAAATTACGAGGTAAAGTCAGAACAAGCCTTATAGACTAGGCTTAGTTTTTCGATGATAACTTCCAAGCTAGGTGAAATTAGTAAATGAAATTTCGACCTAGACTTAGATAATTAAATTACTTAGCCATATGTGTTTTTGAAAAATTCTAAAATTTCGACAGTTTTGTTGAGACCTCTCGGAAAAGTGAACGATGAAAAATTAAAGGAAAAATTATGAGCTTTATTTTTAAATTAATCTGAGAGACCGAGAGACGCATGGAGATCTAAATTGGAAATAGGTTGTTGGCTGATTAGCCAACGATAGTTTCTTTTGTTTTGCCTAAAAACATTTAATTTACTTAGAATTAATAGGCAAAGTCGTAACAAGATTTTTGGAGTTAGTTTATCGGCAATAACTTGAAAACTAAGTAGAATGAGTGGATGAAATTTCTACCAAGACTTAGCTAATTAAATTATCTAACTCCTTGCGTTTTTGTTTTTATTTAAATTTACAAAATTCAGACAGTTTTGAAACAGAACAATGAAAAAATTGATCGAAATTAAGAGAAAAGTTATGATTAGGTATAGATATTAAGCTATAACTTAGAAACTAAAAGGTTGAATGATGATCAAAATTGGAAATATGTCAGTTAATTAAATTTGGAACAAGGTAATATCGCACACGTAGATCTAAACAGCAACAACTTAAAAAAAAGAAAAGGTGAAAAACTGATTACCGTGTCTTTGTGGACTGCATGAGTTTCATGTATTGATCAATACCTTTTAAGTGCAGATAGAAGCAAGTAGTTACAAGAATTTTTGTTTTAATCATATATTGGGGCTGAAAATTTGATTTTTGTATTCTTAACAAATGTTACAAATTACATGTTAATAAATGTTACAGTTATTCCCGTATTGCTTAACAAATGTGTGTATATTTTTTTGTTATTTGAAGTTGAACCTGTGTTGGTGAATTTAGTTTTTAGTTGGCACTCTTTTGAAGTCAGTAAAATTGAGGCAGTTGATCCTGGATTTATATAAGAAAAGGGATATTTGTCCCTTTGGAATTTGCAATACTGCCTGTAGTCGTAAACTGCTACGATAGTATTATCGGTCCTATTTTTGTCGTTTTCCTCTTCAGTTCTTGCGAAAGCTTTTTATTTCAGATGCTGTTCATATTCTTGGCTTATCTTGCGGTTTTCTTCCACGTCTGAGTTCTTGTACCTTTCGCACATATAACATTAATCTTTTTTCGGTACGAAAAAGAAAATATTGAATTCGGTGTTGAATATCCTGTTGAATGTGGAAGAAGTGGCAAAAGCTAAACCATCCTGTTCCTTTTCATTATAATCTCTGAAGATATCGGCCAACGTTATATCACTTGAAATAAATTCTCTTGTCGTTTAAGCTCTCAAGTAATGAGATTGAATTCTTGGAATAGAATTTATAAAATCTATAACGCTCTGTTTAATTTGTGGATTAATAGTTGGTTGATAGCGGTGTTTTCCTTGTATGACTCCTAATTCCGACTTCTTGGAAAGTACCGCCAGCTTGTATTGCTTTATAACTCACGTCAAGAGTGGATTTAAAAAAAGGTTTGCATACCCTAATTTTGGATCCATCAACTGAGTATCGATATTTAGGCTTTATTTTTTTGTCAATGTTGCACTACAAATTCTCTCTGCCTTTCAAGATTGCCAAGTCCCCAAAACGCATCAAAAAGCTGTTGGCTTGATATTTGATCGACCTTATCTTTACATTTTAAAGGACATTTTTCTACACAGGGGGTCCAACTCTCTGTGACTTGCATCTTCGATTTCGACAAAGGCTATTAAGCTTTATCAGAATTTCTCAGCACTTTTGAAAATTTCGATTTCCACATCGTTGTTTTTCGTACTCTCTTTTTGACCATTTTTCTTCTATCGCGGGGTCTTGGCCATTAATTTCAACAACCATAGCATTTTGGGGGTCAAGTTTTTCATGTGCACTGTCATCTTCGGCGAGCTACTAGAACTTGAAGAGCTGCTACTGCTGGGGCCGGACGAAGACAACGATGAACTAGAAGGTACGACCTTAGATGGTGTTTTACTTTTATGAATCAACCGAAAAAAGTCGTCAATGTCACTTTCGTCACTTCGAATTTTTGAAATGTATTAATTGGTGTACCAGTCTGCTGTTTAGACGTGCTCGGAATAGATTTATCAACCACGGATAAGGCGGCATGAGTTTCCTTAAGTGAGTCTTCATCGCCTAATGAGATGTAGATTATCGAATCGTCGATCGAGGTCATCTTCTAGCTGTGGCCTATTTACTATTACCGTCTTCTTCTGTGTTACTATTCAAACTTATTGTTTAAACTTCTGTTCTAAAGGGCTAGTATCTGGTTGAATATGTTCATATTGAGTCAGTTCAAACTGACAGCTCAAAATTCAACTCAAAATGTAGCTTTAATTTACTTAACACTAGCCATCAAAACGGCGACCACTCGAAAGTATGTACTACAATTTCTTGGTTTTACTCAATAACACGGAATTAACTCATATAGCTCTAATTTGTTTAAGACGGACACGTGCGTTCCGCTTGTAATACTGACTGCAATTAACAATGTCTCTGTTTTGGTGGAGAGGAGCGCGGCTCGCTTGTACAACAAAAGGGGCTTCTAGCTTCATGTAGTGTTGAGTATTGGAACTATTTTCGTATTGGAATCTGTTTTATTGGTCGCTAGGTACTGAGTTAAGGAATTCGATGGTATGCTCAAATTCAAAAAACTCAATTTTTTAGTTAGCTCTCTTTAGATGTAGGTGTGCGATATTGTGTTTCGCCTAGACATCTTTAATTTGACTGGAATTAATAGGTAGATTTGGAACAAGCTTTTGAGTTGATTTAGTTTTTCGGCCATAACTTCAAAACTAAACGGAGTTAGTAGATGAAATTTAGACCGAGACTTAGCTAATTAAATTATCTAAACACCTTCTTTTCAGGTTTTAACAGTTTTTTACATAAACACCTTAGAAAAGTGAGCGATGATTTTTTTTTCAAAATACAAGGAAAAATTAAAAGGTTTAGTTTTTAGACTATAACTAGGGAACTAAGCGTCATATAGTGGTCAAAATTAGAAAAATGTTAGCTGATTACATTTGAAACAAGGCGTTGTCTTTGGTTTTGCCTAAATACTTTACATTTTCCAGAAATCAAAAGGCAAAATTGATTGACGAAAAACACACAGATGTTCATATGCATTATTTTTTTTAATATTCAACATTTTAAATGACCGGATGTTGTATATTCAATCTTGATGTACAATGTTATATAGTCAATATGAATATATCAATTCTTCCATTTACGCAGTTTCATTTACACTCGATTTGCACGATTTCATTCTTACACGGTAAAATCATTGCATGTATGTTCTTTTTTACACGGTTTTTAAGCGAATTTTAAGTTTTTTTCTATAGATAAGCGGAAGAAGAAAAAAATGACACGTGTTTGGATCAACGCCACAACAAGTTTTCTATACGTTGCGCTTGCCTAGTCTTGGAAAACCGTTCACAAGATTATTCTTAGCATTCATAGCAGAGCATTCTTCTTTCCATTGCACTTTGAGTTATGATGAGTCTTTCTGCGCTTCCTCTAGTTAGGGTTGTAGTCTACATGCCGTATGTTGTTAATGGTAATATGTAGGTATCATAAACTTTCCTTTTTAGGCTAATAGGGATGGTTGTTGATTTTAGAAAATAATTTAGCTTGGCGAATGCCGCCCAGCTCATCTTTATCCTTCTAGATATTTCTGCAGTTTGGTTTGGTTTGCCCATCTTGATATTATGGCCCAGATATGTGTATTCTTCTACCACCTCTAGGAGTTCTCCATCTATGTTTATTCTGATGTCTTCTTTGGTCATTATCTTCGTCTTGTTTATGTTCATCTTCAGTCCGATCTGTTCCGACTTTGCTTTCAGTTCTTCAGGAATTGATTTTAGTTCGTCACCGTCGCTACTGATCAGCACGATGTCGTCCGCGAAGCGGAGGTTATTTAGACAAGTTCCGTTTATGTTGATGCCTTTGTTTTCCCAAGCCATACATACTTTTAAATACATCCTCGAGAGCACCTGGTGTTACCCTTCTCTAATTTGATTTTTTTCTGTTACCATGTCCTAGTCTATGGCTATCTGCATTGTAGCATTTGTATATATGTGTTCTATGATCTTTTGGTATCGTGTGTCTATTCTTGCACCATCCAGTGCCTTCAGAATCGCCCACGTATCAACCGAGTCGAACGCCATCGCATAGTCCACAAATGCTAAAATTAGATGAACTTTGTATTCTGTCCATATTTCAATCAGGCTACGTTTCGCCTGGATGTGGTCGATTGTGCCGAATCCTTTCCTAAAGCCGGCTTGTTCGGCAGGTTGATAGTAGTCTAGTTTGCTGGTTAGGCGATTGGTTATAATCTTGGATAATATCTTGTAGGTGTGAGTCAGGAGGCTGATCGGTCTATAGTTACCGATGTCGTTGGTATCCCATTTCTTGAAAATCAAACTACTTCTGCGTTTAGCCAAGATTCGGGGACTTTTCCTTCGCTTATGCATTTGTTTAATCGGGCGAAGAGAGCTTCTTCGAGGGTTGCCCCTCCCATTTTTATCACTTTTGCGGCAATTTTGTCCTCTCCCGGTGCTCTCCTGTTTTTCATTTGCTTTAGCGCGTACTGTAATTCTGCCCGTAAAAATCGAAGGTGGGAGAAACAGATGAGATTGAGGAGGGAGAAAAAGTCATTAAGAAAGTTGATGAAGCAGCTATTGAAGAGAAGAAGAAAATGAAGACGTTGTTGAAGAGGCTGAAGAGGTTGTGAAGGACATTGAAAGAAATGAGGCTGTGGTTGAAAAAGTTGAAGAGGATGTGAAGGGAATTGAAAAAGTTGAAGCAGCTGAAGTGACTGTTAAGAACATTGAAGAAATAGTTGAAGAAGCAAAGGGGGTTGTTAAGGAAGAAGCAGAGAATGACAATAGAATTAAATTAAAATAAAGACTTAAAAAATAGAATTAAAATAAAAAGACAGCCGAAGAAGTAGTTGAAGATTTAGTAGTAGAAGATTTAACTAAAGCAGAAAGTGAAGTAGTACTTTCTAGGGAGTTCCTTTTAGCATCCTCAGCCAGAGGAGGGTGAGATTAATGAACATTCATTGAAATCAAGTTAAGTTACTCTTAAATATTTCAGTCCAATTTTCATTTGGAGAGCTGGGTCAGATGGAAGGCAGCAATTAAAACTAGCTTCCAGTTCCCGAAAGCAGCAATTCAACAAGAAATATTCATATAATGACAAAAATTTCATTACAATTTGTTGGATTACTCCGACAGTTCTGCTTTCATATGGAGGCAATGGAGAACTCTTCGGATGGGATTTACTTGACAATGACTCAAACAATTCAGAAATTTCATACTAGTTAAAACCAAGTTTATTAACGTCCTATTTAGTGGTTTACAGTCTAAATTGATTCATAACGATCATGCTACACATCTCTTCTCAATAGCAGCTCCAATCAAATTAACAAAAGAAATTAATATGAATTTAGAAGAAAATAAACATTTCATAATTTCTGGAATGTCTTCCGAGCCGACGTTTTGGATTTTGCTGCTGTCTCTGTCTTGTTTCGGTATGTCTGATTTATATAGATCTTGATATAAATTTTGGATTGTATCTGTAATTCTTTGCTTGTCTGTAATTACATCTCCTTTTTTGTTCTTATTCGAGTACAACCCAATGTACGCAATGTCAATTTCCGTTAGTTTGAATTGTGGCACGGAGCGCGCTGAACGTATAAGCGTATACGTAGTAGCAGCTCTCAACCAATCAACGAATCGTAAACCAAACGCACGTGTGTGTTCAATCATATGTGATCAAATGTGCATCAAATCAATCATATTTTATCATAAATTGCGGACTGTTACATACGTGTGTATTATGATGTATTTACATAGTCCACGAACTGTACAATAATGGGCATTTACAATATTGGTCGTAGATAAAATATTTAATTAAAAATTAATAAAAGGGCATCGTCGCTAATTAATATTCATAATATAAAATCTACAGTATTATATTTTTCAAATAGCTCGTTATTGATTATCGGTGTATGATACTGGAAGCCTTTTATAAAAAAACTCGAATATTCGGAAATAAGCAATTTAGTAAATTATTTTTAAACATTTTACAAAATATTTATGCAATAAAGTCCATTGTCTGTCTATTCTATTAACAAAGAAATACGTGAATTTTAAAACGAATTCTAAATAATAAAAACTTTCTTCAATAGATTAAAATATAATGTAGGTATATTCAAATTTTATTGGCGTGGGTTAAGCAATAATAGCCATTAAATATATTGTGTCATAAAAAACATCTTAGTTATATAACTGAGAAATGATTGAATCGTTGATTTTGAAGTTGATTATAAATTAAAAATTCAAATATCTCAAATATAGTAGGTACATTTTATTACTTTTAATTTATGAAATCCAGCGGTTGAAGATTTTTTTCCAGGAAAAATAGTTACCATAGATAATTTTTTTTGTAAACTTAATACACCTGTGGAGTTAATTATTAAGTAATTTAAAAACTTTTCGGTTTCACGAGCGTGTAAATCGAAGCTTGAAGCAATTTATTCAGTTAGAACAACATCGCGTTGATGATAACCGGGGCGAAGAAAGAGGTAAAAACCACCTAAAAATAAACCCTAATAGATACGTCTTCGGATTGTACACGCTCGGTCTCCGTCTCGTAAGATAAATTATTCCCTTCAGAAATTAAATGAGATCCGGAAATCTGAAACGTAAATACACAATTCGTGATGGATTGCCGAATAATAATAATTTAATTTATTTAAATAATTTCTAGTTGGTATTAAAGACAGTTTCACATCCGGAAAATAATAAATAATAAATTCAAGACGAATTAATTTCTTCGAAGCTCAAATTCTCGAAATTCTGAAGTGGATATTTCCTAGCCGCGTGTTTTCACGTGTCGTCGTCGCGTTCTCCGAAACGGTTCGGTCTTCTTTTTTTCCTTTTCATCTTCCTCCCTTCTGTATATTAGAAAAATAAAAAGCGGGATCGGATTACAGATATGGCGCATTAGGTCAAACGTGGAAGAAATATTTAGAAAACCACATGTTTCTTGACGGGGTTGAAAAAGACGTGTTTTTATTTGATTTTTTTGGAAAAGGAACCGTTAATGTCATCAAAACGCATAAAGTATGAATTTATTACGTTACGGATTAAATATTTGACACTTAATAAAGTACGTCAATATAGAATTAGTGGAAGAGTGTGAATGCAACGCGAATACATTAGTAGTAAATATGTGAGGAATTTCTTTACCGAAAAACCGCAAATTGTAATTAGGATTGCGTTTACTTTCTTGATTTTTTCTGCTGAGTTTTTCCCATAGGAGATGATCCATAACGTGCATAAATCATAGGGGCATAAAATAGCCGGGTCTTCATAATAATAGTGGCCGGGCGAGCGAACTGGCCGGACGATTACAATCTGTTTTCCTCTCTGTCTAGTTCTCGTTTTCTTTCGAACGAGATGTATATGTTGTGTACCTGTGGCTAGTAAAAGCGGAAGTCGTAACTGGTTCCAGCAATCAGCGTGACTGTTCAGGCCCGAAGGACGAGAAATAATGAGCGTTCGGAGGAAATATGTCGTCCGTTGTTGAGATTACGCGGCAAAAACACCCGTTCCGATCCATCGCGCAACCTCCTCCTCTTATTCTCTCTTACTTCTCCTCTTGGACACAACAGTTCATTAGCTTCAAAACAATAATAAATTTGAATGATTTATCCCATAGTGTTTTAACAGGAAATATCAAATATTTATGCCTATAAATCTCATGATTGTGTTTTGTTTTTTTATTGGATTAATCGATTTGTTTTTGCTGACAAGGACAAGGGTTTCGCAATTACTGTGTCTGTCCGAAACCTGATTTATTGCAACATTTATTGACAAATACATATATTTTTATTATTGCGTGTTCTTTATTTTTCACTTGGTATTTGCAGCATTTCTTCAATTAGTTTTAGAAACTTTATCCTTCATTTCACGAAATAGAAATGGAAAGTTAGATAGAGGAATACATCCCTCGCTTTACACGGTAGATACGTTCATGAAAAAATTCAATAATTTTGCAAATATTAATAAAATTTACTCGTAAAGATTATGTATTTTGAGTGGTATAAAGTTCATGGAGAGAGAAATTTAGTGTGAAAAACAAAAAGTTACCATTAGATTGATGTTAGTGTAAAGAAAAAAACGGTTTTTTTTAAATAACGCGAATATTATAAATAACTTATAAACTTATAAAAAGAAAACTTTATTTTAGTATTACACTTATTCACTAACTTATATTAAGATTAACTATTTCTAGATCTAATATAAATTAATAGATTAACTATTTCTAGATCTATTTCGATACTCTTAACATTCAGTTGTTCAATTCACTGCTTTTGGGCAATTACCGAAAAAAATAGGGCGTACCTGATTTAAGTATATGTAGATTATAAAGAAAAAATTGACGAAATATAATATATACAGGATGTTACGGGCCTTGAGTATGTCGCATGTCGGTTATAAACAAGCAAAATTTGGACATAATATATACCATGTATATATTATGTATATAGAGCGTACGTGATGAAATGCATAACGAATATAAACAAAGAAAATTCAGAATAAACAGCTTGGTGCCAACACATACTTTTTAACCTTCGGACCTAGCCGAGGAGGATATAACCGAGGGGGACCTAACTGTATGCAACCCATATGCTTCTGGTGCCTGACAATACCACGCAACACATTGGTGTATTTTCATAAGTTTCTAATAGTAAATTCGCATTTTTCTTGAAATTAAACTACATATTTACGGTTTTCAGATTTTTCCCTTCACATGTGCTGTAAGACACCGCTTCTTGCCAAATTTCATGATTCTAGGTCAACGGGAAGTACCCTATAGGTTTTGATTCCCTTGTGAAATCGCAAAATATGCGACATAAACGGTCATATTTTTTGATCGCGTTGACTTACAAGTTTGATTTTTTCACAGCTGAAAGAGACCGCAGAGCGTTCCTGAGAAAAATGGTCTTGACAGACAGACAGACGGACAGGCAGACAAACTGACGGACAACAAAGCGATCCTATAAGGGTTCCGTTTTCGGTACGGAACCCTAAAAATTGTGCAAAAACAAAGTGAATTGGTTTCAAGGAAAATTAATTTAGTGTCAAATTTTCTTTTTCTTTGTGGGACTTAAAATAATAGTAATATAATAATATGTGGGATTTTAATTTTAATATAATAATATGTGGGATGCAGGAATTTTTGGATTGAGAAAGGTGGAGCGGGAGGAGTAATAACCTCGTTAAAAAACAGAGTTCAGCTGGCCTGGCTGATAGTACTCTGTGAGGGCCCCTACCTAGGGTTACAGATGAAAACTGGTCAACGGCCTGAAAAGCAGAAGAGGAAGAAATTCCCAACGGTGGACAGGGCGGAAGAACAATAAAATCCAGGCGCGTCTGTTCTCATATCGCGGCGTTCTGGTCAGCGACTGTTTTCCCATGTGAGGGGCTGCTGCTTCGATAGCTCTAGGACTTACGATCTTAGTTCTAATCTCGCAAAGTATAACCTACTTTTGCCCAGTCTAATGATTAGACAGTTGTTGCGTTATGGAAAGTCTATACAATATTGAAACTAGTGCAGGTGGTAGCTCGATAGAGGAATCCGCCACGACCAGTGACGCAAGCGTGCCGAAGGGTTGTGGAGAGCCTGCACTACAACACGAGGGGAAGCCGCAGACCCCTGGAAATCACAATCTCAAGACAAAATGCCGTTACTGGTTTGGAACTCTAAATGTGCAATCACTTCTTAAAGTGGGAAAACTCAAAGAGATCCCAACGAAAACTTTGGGAGATCGTGATATCAAGGTCATGGTCTTTCAGGAAACACGATACAGAGATGAGGACCAATTTTAAAGTGGACAATACTGGATATATAAAGGGAAACCAGCCATCAGAGTAGCTAATACCAAATCCCTACCGCTTTTTGGAATAGCGTTTATAGTAGACAAGTGCTTAATGGAGTCTGTGATAGGCTTTGAAAGTTAATCACCAAGACTTTCACTTGTACACTTAGGATGTGGTAACAAGACCTACACTCTCATAAATGCTCACAGCCCGATCAACGAAGATAATCGCAAGAATGGGGTGTAGAGTTAGTTCGCCTCCAAGGGGTACACCCTGAGTAACGCTAAATGAACTAACACAGGAGGCGCCAAACAATCCTTAGATCATCTTCAGATCTCCTGGCAAAAAAAATCATAGGCGCAACTGTTCGCGCCAATTTTAATAAATCTGTATTTTTAATTCAACATTTGAATAGATTTCGGCATCGATTAACAGAAGGGCACAGATGTGTCGACCTGGGCCGAAATCGCGCGATTTATCTATTAATTTACTTCGCGAATTTATATTATTCGGGAGTATGCTTCGAGTGTGAGAAGCGTAAAGACAAGAATCGAAGCGCGAACCAAGCTCGACCGACACGTGCACGCAATTAATAGCGCAAGTTAACCAGGGGTGTAATCACGAGCCCAAAGGGCTGCAGCGGCATTCAACGTCTGGACAACAATTTTAAGGGACCCATTATCTATTTTTCCTCCCTTAAAATAGGCATCGGAAGGACGATCCACACGTGGCGGAGACGCGAGCGACCCTAACAGGTAAGTGATTAGACCAGCCCTGTTTCAAATTCGAAAATTTGATTTTCTTGAGACACGGTCCAAACATTGGTAAAAGATTGGTAAAAGATGACACCATCAATAAATGGTTCTTCTAAAGACCAATTGACAAACGAGCTCGAACCTAGTATACGAGTTTGCCACCTCAATATAGAAGGCACAAGGAGAGCAAAATGAAAATTTCTGCACAGATTTTTAAAAGAAAACGATGTTGACCTGGTCGCAATTCAGAAAACGCGCACTAAAACTGAAGCTCAACTGAGCTCAAGAGGAAAGATTCCAGGTTTTCACCTATTGGGCGCTAACTATGACAGAGCCTATGGCGTGGCAACCTACGTACGAACAAACATAGAAGATGCATCCCTGCTTTCCACCTCCACTGAAAATAGCATCCATGAGGTAACCGTAAAACTTGGCGATATCACAATAGCTAACACTTACAAACCAGCAGCTCTCACCTGGCCTGCCCATGTACTCAACCTCTACGAGCATCCAGCCATATACGTAGGGGATTTTAACTGCCACCATGAGATGTGGAAGTACCGTGACAATGACATAAATGGTACGTCCCTTTTGGAATGGTCAGAGAAACATGGTATCCATCTTCTATTCGACGCCAAAGACAGAGGCACTTTCCGATCTCCAGCCTGGAGAAGGGAATATAACCCTGACCTCTGTTTTATTACCACTGACAACAGAGGCCAACCTTTACCAGCATCAAGAAAGGTCATGCCCGACTTCCCTCATAGCCAACACCTTTTTATTTTAAAATTAAAATCGGGATTAGCATCCCAGTCATGAAATTGCTCCCACGCCAAAAATGGAACCTCAGAAAAGCTAACTGGGCTGCTTTCTAATAATCTCGATAAATGCTTGGGATGGATTCCACCAAAGGGCGAAACTACGAGAGATTGATGGGGACAACAATGACAGCAGCAAAAGCAGCCATACCTAGAAGTCACCGAAAAGAGTATATACCTGGATGGACTGAGGAGATCGAGATCGACTGTATGAAGAATTTTGTGAAGATGGAAGGCAGGAAATTGTAGATGAACTACTCCACAGCATTGTGCTGCTAGGCGCAAAAAATGGACTGAAACAGATGAAAATCTAGACTTTCAAAAATCAAGCAGACAAGCCTGGTCCCTATTCTGAAAGCTCGGCAGTAGCAACCCACTAGATCGCCCAATCAATCTAGTAACGCCAAACTAAGTGGCGTCCCACATAGTGTCTACCTCAAGAGCACCCCAAAACGGGGCACACACAATTAAAGTTAAAAAAGCTCTCAAGATCATCAAGTCCACTTGTGCCATTGAAACAGAATATCCCTTCACCTGTGAAAAAGTCACGGGGGCACTGACCGACATGAATACTGGAAAAGCCCCTGGTTTCGATGGCATCCATGCCGAATTCCTAAAGCATAGCGGCAAATTTACTAAACAATGGCTTGCAAAATTATTCTCAGAGATCCTCAAGACGGGCAATGTACCTTATCAACTAAAGAGGACAAAAATTGTCGCTATTTTAAAACCAGGGAAATCTAATGATACACCAAAAAACTACCATCCAATTGCCCTCCTAAGCATGGCCTACAAACTTTTTGAAAGACTGCTATATAACAGGATTGGTCCAACAATACTGAAACATGTACCGGTGGAACATGCCGGATTTCGCCCGGACCTCAGCTGTACAGACCAAGTACTCGCAATAACTAGCTACGTGGAAACTGACTTCCAAAAGCAAGTAAAAATATATAATGCTTTCATAGACCTGTCAGCGACATACGATACTGTGTGGCGACAAGTAGTTATATATAAATTAATGCGTACCATCCCATGCAGAAAGATGGTTGATGTTATCAATGCCATGCTATCCAATAGATCTTTTCAAGTCATTATGGGTGACAAGACCAGTACAAAAATAAAACTGAATAATGTCCCCCCCAAGGATCGGTGCTTGCTCCCCTGCTCTTTAGTCTTTACAGAGCAGACATGCCCGGAACTACATCAAAGAAGTTCGGCTACGCAGATGACTGGGCGCTCGCTACAAGTAATAAGGAGTTTGAGATAACTGAGCAAATTCTAACAAATGACTTGGCTACCCTTGGGAGATATTTTCGCGACTGGAGATTGTAGCCCAGTGCCGCAAAGACAGAAGTATCGTTAAAATAAACTTTGGAGGCAGACTTCTCGGTCACAAAATGCACCCGAAATATTTGGGTGTCATACTCGACAGAACGCTAAGCTTCAAGAAACACCTTGTGAAGACAGCTGCAAAACTCATAACCACTACAGCAGAGTCTTTCGAAATTAAAACTGGCGTACGACAAGGCGACGGGCTATCGCCAATATTATTCAACTGCGTCTTAGAAAAAGTTACTCGAGAATGGACGAATGGATTTCGGATAAAGAGGCTTTCAGGTTAGGGAGAGGTAAAAAAAGTATAAGAACGGATTGTTTGGCATTCGCCGACGATGTTGTGATACTCACTACCGGTGTTGAAACACCGATAAAAAGGACGTTAGCCAAGAAGACTGGGCTTCAAATTTCTTTTGAGAAGATTGTGTTCATGACTAACAACAAAAACGCTCCTCTCCACTTGGAGTTGAGAGAAGCCAAGATAAAGCGAGTTAAGTGTTTTAAGTACTAACAATTACTAAAAATTACAGGACAATGGGTCGGATAAGGATGCCATCAAAGAGCGGGCGAGAAGAATGGAAATGGCTTATCATCTTACGAAGGATACATACAACAAAAATGGTCTATCTTTTGGGGCTACATTCCGACACCTAGATACTGTTGTCAAATCTGAATGTCTGTATGCAGCAGAAACTAATCAGAAAGCAATCTAATTAATTTCTAGGAAACTTATCTGCTTCTAGTCTGGTGCTGATAACAATTTGTTTGTCTCAACCTGTCTGTGGACACGCACAATATCACCGAACTTCTAACGGATTTTTTTCTTATATGCTGTACACAAGAGCGTGGGGCTAATAAATTATGTATTATCTAATCAATTTCTTAGAAATTCATCTGCGTGTTTATTCTAATAAGCATATTAAAATTTTGATTTACTGTTCGGCTTGTCGATTAGACCTGACCGAATGTCTGCCGTGGATAACAACCCTGTTATCTTATCAGCGGTGCGCGAGCGGAGAAATAATCATCTCGTCGCGATAAAAAATATTTATGTGATGGTTGTTTAAACCCTTTTATCAACTGAATCGAATTTTATGAAACACAGGGTAATCAATTTCTTGGAAATAATCTGCGTTTTTATTTTGATTTACCGAATGGCTGCCGCCGAATGCAAACCCCGTGTCTTATCAGCTACATACAAGCGTGGAACCAATAAATTATGCCGGTCTAATTAATTTCTCGGAAATTTATCTGCGCCTAGTCTGCAGCTAATAGCAATTTGAATTTCTTAGAAATTGTACGTATATTTTATAATAAGCATATTCAAATTTTGATTCACTGTCCGGTTTGTCGATTAGGTGGAAAGTGGATTAAAGCTGATTGAAAGCAGATTCGATCAGCTTTAAACAGCTTTCAATCAACTTTAAACAGTTTTAATCGGATTTAATCCACTTTTAAACAGCTTTCAATCAGCTTTAATCCACCTTTAATCAGCTTTAATCCACGTTTAAACAGCTGTTAATCAGCTCTAAACAGCTTTAATCCACTTTTAAACAGCTTTCAATCAGCTTTAAACAGCTTTCAATCAGCTTTAATCCACGTTTAAACAGCTTTCAATCAGCTTTAAACAGCTTTAATTCGCTTTTGATCCACTTTTAAGCAGCTTTCAATCAGCTTTAATCAGCTTTAATCCACTTTTAAACAGCTTTCAATCAGCTTTAAACAGCTTTCAATCGGCTTTAAACAGCTTTCAATCAGCTTTAATCCACTTTCCACCTAATCGACAAACCGGACAGTAAATCGAAATTTGAATATGCTTATTATAAAATAAACCTACAATTTCTAAGAAATTCAAATTGTTATCAGCCTAGGCGCAGATAAATTTCCGAGAAATTAATTAGACCGGCATAATTTATTGGTTCCACGCTTGTATGTAGTTGATAAGATACGGGGTTTGCTATCGACGGCAGACATTCGGTAAATCAAAATAAAAACGCAGATTATTTCCAAGAAATTGATTACCCTGTGTTTCATAAAATTCGATTCAGTTGATAAAAGGATTTAAACAACCATCACATAAATATTTTTTATCGCGACGAGATGATTATTTCTCCGCTCGCGCACCGCTGATAAGATAAAGGGTTGCTATCAACGGCAAACATTCGGTCAGGTCTAATCGACAAGCCGAACAGTAAATCAAAATTTTAATTTGCTGATTAAAATAAACACGCAGATGAATTTTTAAGAAATTGATTAGATAATACATAATTTATTAGCCCCACGCTCTCGCGTATAGCAGATAAGTAAAAAATCCGTTAGAAGTTCGGTGATATTGCGCGTGTCCACAGACAGGTTGAGACAAACAAATTCTTATCAGCACCAGACTAGACGCAGATAAATTTCCTAGAAATTAATTAGATTGCCATGCGTTTACGGCAAGTTGGGAATGAACGGCCCTCCTCACCACATCTACGCTCGGCCGTATTCAGAACTACTGATAAATCGCGGCGCAATCTACACATACTCGCTCGGCCGCGTTCAGAACTAGTAGGTTAGGTCAGGGTCAGATCAAGATCAGGGCCAGAGGTCAGGGGTCAAGGTCAAGGGTCAAGGTCAGGGATCAAGGTCAAGGTCGTAGGAGGAAAAGGGTCGAGAAAGTGATATATATCCCTACTAATGAGAAAAAGGAGAATACAGTTTTATGGGCACTTGACTAGGTTGAACAGTACCAGACTGGCGAAGAGGATTTTTGAATTCTTCAGGAAGAGGAAGACCGAACCGAAATGGTTTCGGGAAGTGAGATTGGACTTGGATCGGATGGGGGTGAAAAAAGAAAACATAATGGACAGAGAGAGATTTAGGCGACTAATTAAGGAGTTTACAGGTTTCCAGGAGACAGGGGAATTGTCAGGGAGAAGAGGAAGATCCTACACGGAGGAACAGAAGAAGGAAGTGGGAATGAGGATGAAGAGAATGAAGAAAAGGAAGAGAATGAAGAGATGTTGGCAGAGAGCGAGGACAAAAAAATAATGTAAAAACTGTCAAACGTGGTCCATAGTTGGCCGTAACGAATAAAAAAAAATAATTTGCAATACATTTTTTTTGTCGGACTATATTACTATAAACACATTAAGAACTCTAGAACTCCCCATCAAGAACTGAAATGTTACATCAAAAGTCTGTTTCATGGGAAAAAAGTCTTGCGTGAAGATGGGCTCCAAATCGTTTTCTGCTCGATTTCTGTCCGAAATTCCCCGAAACTATTGCAATTTTCCAGCAAGAACTCTTAAAATAGTCAAAATTCCCCAAACCTTAATTTTCAAGCGTGGATTCTAAAGCTATTCGAAATCTCACAAGAGCTCTAAAAAGTTTTCGATTTATGGAAAATTCGGGGACCAACTTCCCGGGAGTTGTTACACGGCATTTATTAGCAAAATATACTTGTATGAAAATATTCTTGTTTTATTTCTAGACAGAAACTTATCAGTCAGTTTTTTTTGTTCTCGAAGTCAATATTTAAATAATTGTAAATTTCCGGAAACCGCATTAAAGGAAGTTACGTAATTCCACAAAGAAAACACACAAAAAAAACTTTGTCTCTGAATCTAGTTGACCATGAAACTATAAAGTTATAAGATTCGATCTGAACGTTAGAGCGTACAGTCTTATCTAAAAGAAAACTTCCCGATTTCACTTCCTGAAGCAGTCACTGTGTGATAAATCCCGATGTATATTAATCAGTAAAAATAGGAAATTGTTTGTGTTGGAAGCGTAAAGTGGACGTTAAAAAACAGCCAAAAAAATATACACCAATAATAGAACCACCAAAAATAAACAAAATGAAAATAGCCGTTTTATATCCCATTTAAGCAAATAGTTTTTATTTCTTAGTTTAGTATTACACACAATTAAGAGCAGATACGGACGTTTGTAACGTTTTTTAACGAGGAGACCACTTTTCAAAGACGTTTATGTTCCAATAAAAGCGTTAATATTAGAATGCACGCGTCTCAAAGTTGCCGAAAAAAATGCCGGACATCGAAACTGAATTACGAACGACGTAAACTCTCACAGTCCCAGATAAGAAAGAACAAACGTTTGTTTGCCGAAATTCAAAAGATAAAAATGGTAGTAAGTGCTATTGAGATTGGCATCTATGCCGACGAGCAAAAATGGTTAATTTACGAAAGGATACTTTTCAAGAATTTTAATTAAAGATTAAAAAGCTTTTTTAACTATTTTTTTCAATTTGATCAAGTTCATACATCTAGTCTGTATATGTATGAAATTACTTTATTAACGATAACTTTATTACACCGTAGGAAATTGTAAAAACTACAAAAAGTATGAGAATTATGAAAACTATAAAAATTAGGACAACTATGGTATAACATTTATAAAAACAATAAAATTATGAAAATTATGAAAATAATTGTATGCTTGTATGAATAATAACAGTATGAAACCTGTCTAAACTTTAAAACCTTTCAGAACTATTAAACCTATGGAAATTATAAAACTTGCCTCAACTATGAAACCTGTCAAAACTATGAAACCTGGCAAACCTATGAAAACTGTCCAAGCTATAAAACTTTGCATAACTATGAACCCTGTCAAAATTATAAAACTTGTCAGAACTGTGAAACCTGTCAAAACTATGAAACCTGTCGGAACTATGAAACCTGCCGAAACTATGAAAGCTGTCACAACTATGAAATCTGTCTAAACTATCAAACTTTTCAGAACTATGAAACCTGTCAAAAGTATAAAACTTGTCAGAACTATGAAGCCTGTCAAAACCATGAAACCTGTTAAAACTAGTCTAGTAATACACTATCTAACTAGTGTGTCTAGTCTTGCCTGTCTAGTCTTGTCTGTCTAGTCTTGTCTGTCTAGTCTTGTCTATCTAGTCTTGTCTGTCTAGTCTTGTCTGTCTAGTATTGTTTGTCAAGTTTTGTCTGTCTAGTCTTGTCTATCTAGTATTGTCTGTCTTGTCTTGTCTGTCTAGTCTTGTCTTGTCTATCTAGTCTTGTCTCTCTAGTCTTTTCTGCCTGGTCTGCTCCGGCTAGTCTTGTCTCTTTTCTTTTAATTTTATGAGGACGTAGCTTTCTGTTCACTTGGAAAGTGGTTCTCCTGAATCGCGAACATCTCGGTACCACTAGAAGCATAACCTCAAGATATCGCTGCCGTGCAATTAGCTTATGCTCTGCAATGTTTTTCGTCATACGTCCCCATTTCACTTTGAGTGTTTATGGGTTCTGGAAGCCCGCTTTTCATTTTTTATCTTTTGAGTCCTTTCGTAATCATGTACTCAGGGGAGGATGTCCAGTGTTTTTCAGATGTAAGCATTGCATCTACTAACGTATTTATTTCTAGCGATGGGTTCGTCTCTTTCATTCACTTGTCTCTTTCTGGTATCCATGTTTCGCATGCAAACACGGTGTGTTGCGCCGTGTTTGCGCTCCCACAGTACAAGGTCGTCCGGGGCTCTGCCAATTCTACGTGGTCTGTTAGAAAAGTATCCGACCATAAGCCGGTAAAGAGAACTGGCATACCTGGAGCGTTGGCAACCTAATCGCCCTCTAAGTAGTCTTCTTGGGACTCCACACACTTCTCCCAGCGGTGCTGCTATTGTTAGAAGCATTCCGAAAAAGCCTCTTTCGGAATGAACTTTAGCTCGGCTGTCGTTGCAGCCATAATGTTCTCTCTTGTCTGAAATCGCGTTCCTTTCAATGGCCTCTTGACTTTGGGGAATAGCCTGAAGTCGCAGGGGGCTATATCAGGAAAGTAAGGAGACTGTCGAACCAGAGGAGTCTCATTTTTCGCCAAAAAATTGTGAACCAAGTGCGTAGAATGTGCTGGAGCGTTGTCGCGATGGAGTCGCCAATTTCCTGATGACCACAACTCCAGTCGCTTGCGCCGGACAGCATCACTTAGGCGACGTAGGACATCCCTATGTTACTCCTTGGTGATTGTTTGACCCTGTGGTGTGTACTCGTGGTGTACCATTCCGCGGGAGTAAAAGAAAGCAGTCAGCATCACTTTGACGTTGCTGCGCACTTGACGGCGCCTTCTTTGGTCTTGATGACGTGGAATGCTTCCACTGTGACGACTGGAATTTGGTTTCCGGGTCGTACCCGTACACCTAGGACTCGTCACCAGTGATTATGGTGTTCATGATGGGTCGGGGTCACTGTTTATGGAGTCCAGCATGTCTTGTGAGACATCAGCACGAACTTGCTTTTGCTCCGCCGTCAGCAGCTTCGGCACGAATTTTGCCGCCACTCTCCTCATGGCCAAATCGTCGATCACAATGGAATGCGCCGAAAAAGTGCTGCAGCCCACTTCTTTCCGCATCACCACAGCGTTCACTTTGGCAATGACAGGGTCATTTCGGCATGTTGATGGCCGACCAGAGCGTGGATCGATTTCCACCGATGTGCGACCGTCTTTAAACCGGTTGTACCACTCCTTAATCTGTCTTGTGATGCCCATAGCATCGTCATCTAAAGCCGTCTGAATCTTCCGAATGGTTTCCACCTGGTTGTCGCCCAGTTTCTGGCAAAATTTGATGCAGTAGCGCTGCTCCAGTCGTTCCGTCATTTTACTTGCATTGAAAAACCGACGAGAACACTACACACTACGTCACTCGAACACTGCTTGACAAGCAACTGACGCTATCTACAGGCGGGAAAAAATTAACGCATGCGCACGAAGGTTCAAGGTCGGCTCATGCAAGCGCGCTTGATTCAAATCCATCAGGTTTTCAAAATAAAAAATAAGGTCGGATACTTTTCTAACAGAGTAGTATACAGGTACTCCCTCAAACATCCGTGGCCGATGAGAGCTTGGGTTAGATGGTAATTGGCAACTCCATGTTGGCGAGTTGCCCATACTTTCACTTTAAGTATCAGTAGTCTCGTACAGGGTCCTGATTCAGACGCGGTCCAGTTATTTTGCACTGTTTCAAACTAGAGATGAGCGTGGGACGAGTTTCTCATCTCAGATCCCATCCCGTGGGACGTATCCCTGTCACTATCCCATCCCACCACATTTTCGTCCCACTGTCCTATCCCATAAACGTAAAATTTTCATCCCATCCCATCCCGGTCGCGCCCCGTCCCTTTCATCCCATTTTTCCCATACAGCAAACTTTATTTCCGGTTTGTCGACAATGAGTAATTCTTTTTCGTCAAAAATACAGTGATTTGTATTCGGAAGCCTACTTGTGTCTACTAACAAATGAAAATAATGAGATTCTTATATGAAAGCAATTAATAATGCACGAACTAGATTTACTAGATTATCAAAATCCGTCCCACTCCGTCCCATAGAAAATTGCCGTCCCATCCCACGTGACGTTCATACCACTGATTCCATACCATGAGACGATGGGATCCCATGCTCATCTATATTTCAAATCGAATCTTCCCTATTTGTCCGGTTTCGGGATGTGTACAGATCAACTTTTTCACGTATTAGGCATCCGACGAGGGCAATACCGGCCATAACTAGCATGGCGTCCCTAGAGGTCGTTCTGTATGCACTGCTCACTCTAATTGCCATTTTCCTTTGTAAGGAGACTTCTACCAGACCCTGTACAGCCAGTCGGTCCAGCAGGAAAACCAAATAAAACAAAAACCGACCATCTAGAACGTGGGCTCAGAAGAAATTCTCGAAATAGATTGACCTGGAGAGGACCGCGTAACGAGCGAAATACTAAATAGATGAATCGAAAACACTGGAAAAATCAATGTTTAAATTGCTGAACAAATGTATCGAAGAGAGCAAGATCCACAAAATGTGGCAAAATGCCGAGGTAATACTTCTATTTGAGAAAGGTGACCCTACAAGCGTCGAAAATTACCGTCCAATCAGTTTACTAACTACATTGAACAAACTGCTGACGAAGATGCTAACAAATCGCCTGGATAGAAAATTCGACTTCTAACTACCTATAGAGCAAGCCGGTTTTAGGAAAGGGTACAGCACAGTCGACCATATCCAAGCAGTCCGCAAACTAATAGAGAAATGCACGGTATATAACGTGCCTCTGCATATGGCATTCGTTGATTATCAAAAGGCCTTCGACTCTATTTGAGATACGGGCAGTGCTGGATGCCATGAACAGGGCCAAAATCGATTCTAGATACTCGGACTGAATCGAACATATTTTAAAAAATTGCAACGTTCCAAGTTAACATCTACAAGGATGATCATGATACAAACCGAAAAAATTAACATCCAAAGAGGCGTGCGGCAGGACGACACGATTTCCCCAAAACTTTTCACTCTGGCACTAGAGGACATATTCAAAAACCTGAGGTGGGAACAAAAAGGTGTATAGACGGAAATTACCTAAATCAAGTATGTTTCGCAGACGACATTATAATTATGAGCCAAGATATAAACGAACTGGAGGGAATGATAAGTGAACTTAAGCAAGTTTCAGAAGATGTTGGCCTGCAGATGAACTTCAAGACCAAAATCCTCTCTCATGAAAATGTCCAAATAACATTAGGTAACCACCACTTGGAAACCGTGGAGCTGTACATCTATCTGGGACATAATATTAAATTGGGCAGAGACAACCAAACAGCGGAAGTCGCAAGGCAAATCGGCTTGACTTCGGCTGCCTTTTGAAAACTAAACCATATTCTCAGAGACCGTAAACTCCCAATCTGCCTTAAAAGAAAAGTGTACGATGCGTGCATTCTCCCCGTTACAACTTTGGCCTAGAGACCACCACTCTCACGGTGAACAACATAAGCCGTTTAAGAGTCTGCCAGAGAGCAATCGAGCGAGCGATGCTGGGTAGCAGCCTGAGAGATAAAATACGCAAAACGGAAATTCGTAAAGGCACTAAAGTATCGGATGTCATAAAACGAATTGCAAGATTAAGGTGGCGATGGGCAGGTCATGAGATGACGTGAAATGGACCAAGAAAATAATGCAGTAAAGACCCAGAGAGACAAAAAGAAGTATTGGCAGACCCCGGCGAGATGACGGGATGACCTACAGCTGCTAGTCGGGAAGAACTGGTTGCACAGCGCTCAAAACAGATCGACCTGGAAAAAGATGGAGGAGGCCTATGTTCAGCAGTGGACGTTTAACGGCTGAAGAACAAGAAGAAGGAGGCAAGCATATTTCTTGATTTGACTTGTAGATTGCTCTGACCCAGACCGGGGCACCATAGAGAATGGTCGAATGGGCCACCGAGCAGAGAAGCCTCCTTTTACCTCTCTTCTCTTACAAGTTCACTGGTGTTAGGCATAAGCTTTTCCAGAGCTGATGTAGTTTGTAGGGCCTTTGCGGTAATTTTTTTTTACATGTTCCTTGAAGAAAAGCTTTTTATCGATAGTGATTCCCAGATATGTAATATATTCTTTGGGTGCGATCACAACCTTAATTTTGAAATTTGTAGGCCCTACGGTTCTGTTTTCTGTTAGGAGGACGGCTTCTTTATGTGGGGCTAGTTCTGAACATTTTCCTTCCAGTGATTCATTTACTTGTTTGATGGCGGTGTTGGTGTATCACATTATGTCGTTTTCTGTCTTTCCCGTTGCGACAATAGCTAAGTCGTCGGGGAATCCTATGATTTATGCAGCCCAAGTTAAGTTTAGCCTCAGCACCCCGTCATACAGGATGTTCCACATTGTAGGATCCAGGACGGAGCCTTTTGGAACCCCACTGCATATCTCGTATTCAACGACTTCACCGCCTGCTTGGAGTTTGAAAAATATTGGAATTGAAAAATAACTGCGAAGTAGACGCAACAAGTATGAGGGAAATCTTCTGTTTGTTAGTTCCTGTTTGATGTTTCTCCATGCTGCCGAATTGAACGCGTTTTTGACGTCCAGAGTTATAAATGAAGCAATTCGGAACCTGCGGGCACGGAGGTTCTTGGTTCTGGTTGCAGCTGAGACTTCTTCAGCTAGCCTTGTCTGTTCTGTCAAGTTTTATCATGATTTTTTTTTAATTCAGCTGTTTTCTACCCTTTATATCCAAAGGGTAGAAAACAGCTGAATTCTTCCCTCTTAAATTAAAAAGTAATTTCAAATGTCTCACTCTTATTTTGCCAGTTGTCACGATTTTGTGCCACCTGGTACCATTTTAGTCCTGCCGCTCGTTTCAAGTCGTCGCTCCATCTCATTTGCGGTCTTCCTATGCTCCTTTTGTTGCTCCATGGTCTCCATCGAATTAGTCTCCACTCCACTTATCCTGGTCTCTTGCGACGTGTCCCGGCCAGTCCCATTTCTGAGCGGCGGCGCGTCGCACGACATCATGAACCTTTGTTCTTCTCCTGATCCATTCATTTGTTTTCCTATCTATTAATGATATCCCAAGTATTCTCCTCTCAATAGCTCTCTGGTTTACTTTAAATTTGTCAAGTATAGCTTTCGTCAAGGTCCAAGTTTGTGACCCGTAAGTAGTTACTGGTAAGATACACTGGTTGTATAATTCGGTTTTAATGTTATGTCCATATTCAAGATGTCTTTTATTTTGGCATATGCCGCCCAGGTTTGCCGTATTCTCTCATTTATTTCGAGTTCTTGGTTAGCCTTGCCTATAGTGTTTGTCCTAGGTATTTGTATGCAGTTGCTTTCTCGATTCTGTTGTCTCCTAGGGTAATATATCAATCGTCATCTACGTTTGACGTCATGCACTTTGTTTTGTCAAAGTTGATTTCTAGGCCTATGCGCTTCGTGGCCCTGTAGATGTCATCGATAAGTGTGGCCAGTTCTTGTAATATGCCTCTGTTTTGGAGGTCGATTATTTTTAGTGCGTCCTCCAGAATTACTGTGAAGAGCTTGGGTGACATAGGGTCTCCATGGCGCACTCCTCTGTAAATTGCCACTTTGTCAGATTTTTCGTGTAGCTGAATTTGCAGAGTTGCGTTTGTACCCATATTTCCACCTTTCTAAAATCAATGAATGCGGTACGGAAAGGTATATTGTATTCCACAGCTTTCTCGATTAGTGTTCTCATCGTTTGCAGGTGTTCTGTAGTTCTAGTGATAGTTTTGTTTGTTTCGTATCATAGGTACTCAGTCTCTGCTCTTTGAATCTGCTTCCCAGGTATATTTGGAATTTATTTGGGTCTTGTTGGAGTTTCTCTCTATCAATCTGTTTGTGTATCGACTTTGTGATTTTTTTGCAACGCTCTAGTTTTTGGTTTATGCTTATCCTTGCCCTCACCAGACGATGATCACTTCCAGTATTAAATATGTTCAATACCTCGACGTTTTTTACAGTTTGGATGTTCTTCGTTAGAATATAGTCGATTTGGTTGAAAGTTCTCCCGTCTGGGCTTGCCCAGGTCCATTTGCGGTTGCGTTTCTTTTTGAAAGAGGTGTTATCGTTATAGAGATGGTCTTCTTCCAGAAAATCACCAATCATTAAGTCTCTGGGATTTCTTTTGCCTAGCCCGTGTTTGCCTACGTATTTTTCCTCTGGGTCTGCTTGGCCTCCAATCTTGCAGTTGAAGTCGCCGATCACTAAAACTTGTGATGTTTTATTGCTGCGCATTCCTTCCGAGATACCCTCGTAGAATTTGCTGACGTCCTCGTCTTCGGCGGTGCTTGTGGGAGCATATGCCAGAATTATCTTTAGAGTTTCCAGTCTATTTATTTGTATCGTTACGTATATCACTCTTTCGGATATAGCTTTGAGCATTTTTACGTTGTCTGTTAGTCTCTTGTGTATCAGTATGCCTGCGCCTCCTAGACTGGAGTTTTCGTGTCCTTTGTAGTAGAGCTTATGCCCAGATTTGAGCTTGGTGTAGCCTTCGCCTCTTTTCCTTGTCTCACTTACGCCCATCACGTCCCATTTGATATTTTTCAGTTCCGCTTCCAGTTCTGTCGCCAGTGATCTAATGTTGTACGTAGCAATGTTAATCTTTGTGTGGCAGCCTGATATCTTCCAGTTATTCTTCGCACCCTCTGTCCTTCCATTCTGGCTACAGCTGCTGTTGTATGGCTGCTGGGGACTGATGGCCTTTGCTTACTGTTACTGTTATATACCTATACCTATGTTACTGTTCATTTAATCTATGGGGGGAGGGAGGGAGGAGGTCATTTAAAACACCACGCTTGCTTAGCGGGTTGGTGAGTTTATATTTCAGCCGCCCCTCTGGGGAACAGACGCTGTTTATAGCCGCCCATTCTGGGTCAGACGCTATTGTCCTAGTTTTGGTCCGCCCCGGGTATTTCATTTCCCCGGTACCACCTATATCTAGGAGGCTTTCCCCTATCCGCGACCTGGGGAGGCGCCCGATGGGGACTAGCAACCCCGCACGAGATCATTTATAAATCTTACTAAATCAGTTTAAATCATTAAGTTTAATATTAGTTTAAATTATTAAGGAATTAAATGAGTACAGTTTGTATAAAGCTTTTACTGTAAATCTCAAAAACTAATTTTGAAACAAGTTTTCTTAATCCCTAAGCTACATTAAATTATCTGTTCGAATTTACCAATTTCACTAATCTAGTCCACATATTACAGAAGCAATTAATGTGTGTATTTAATATATTTGGTGTAATTTGTAACTAAATAGTTTGTAAATTTATAAATTCTAATTGAAAACGCTAAAAATTTCAACAATTTTGAGAATATTATGAAAAATATTTATAACCAGTTTAGTTTATGCAAAAAAAGAAAACCACAAAAAGGGCTCAAAATCTTTAAAACTTTTGAGAATTATTTTTGTTAACATGAGAAACTAGCTGATTATATTACAAGAATCTAAATCATTATTAGAATGTGTTACATCAAACAGTTTATATGCATATGTGCCTTCTTCTTTCCTTCCTATTTATTTCCAAATTTTATTTATTTACAAATAAATTATTTATTTAAAAATAAATTTTGGTACAAAACAATTTATTTCCATGCAAGTATCCAAATAAGTGGATAACTCGAAATTAATTTTCAATGAACCTGATAATTTGAAGAGAAATCAATGATTTTTTTTTCAGCGGTTCAACAAGTATTATTTGTTAAATACTAACAATTTGATTTTAAATATAATTTTACAGTAAAGTACTTAGCGTCGTGAAACCCAAGGATAACAATAAAATAGAGGAAGTAAAATGTGTAACAGTCAATGCAGCAGAAACAGTAACAGTCTATTTAAAACCGAAAAGAATGAAATAGTGCGCATGTTTAGCATCCATTATAATCTATTTACATTTCGATGTCAGTGTACTTGAATCGCCTCTCTTTTAATTAATAGAAATACATATCAATTGCGCTATTTATTATGGCAGACGATAAGCAATTCGAATAAATGATATGTTTATTATAAGCCTGGACCTCCCATGAATACAAATTGAAAACGCAAGTGGATTTTAATGTCTACGCGTATGTTTCTCTATGTTGTATATACAACAAATTATAGAATTGCATAAGAATGACTCTTTATTTTATGAATTATTTATATAACGCGCTTGCAAAACACGTTGTATTTGTCTAAACAGCTATGAATTCGTAAACACTTTGTAATCGCATCCTCCACAAACACACACATGAAAATCGTAATTAGGATCGTTGAAATATCGTTCGCACTTTTTTGGCTGTTTTGTGGAATTCTTAACGCGGATGTGAATGGTTCGATATTTGTATTTATGTCTGGCTAATGGCTTTTGAAATTGACGGGGAAGCCTGGGAAAGGTCATCAAAATATTTAAATGTTAAATATATATATATATATATATATATATATATATATATATATATATATATATATATATAGGAAAGAATATCCTCCTACGAAATTGGATCTGTTTATTAATTCAGAGAAAAGGATCTATTTTTTTAAATTTTAATTAATAATATGGCTAATAAACATTCCTGAAATTTAGAAAATATTTTTCTTATTTCATAATTAAGTTAGATTTGGAAACAATTTATTTAATAAATTATAATGTTAATAGGAATAAATATTTAGATTGGTATTTATATCTGGGCGAGTTCTTCCAATCAATTGCCTTTAATTAACATACATTTATTGATTTTCTAAGCTATGTGGTCTGTTAGAAAAGTATCCGACCTTATTTTTTATTTTGAAAACCTGATGGATTTGAATCAAGCGCGCTTGCATGAGCCGACCTTGAATTCAATTTCATTCGTGCGCATGCGTGATTTTCTTCTCGCCTATAGATAACGTCAGTTGCTGTCGAGCAGTGTTCGAGTGACGTAGTGTGTAGTGCTCTCGTCGGTTTTTCAATGCAAGTAAAATGACGGAACGATTGGAGCAGCGCTACTGCATCAAATTTTGCCAGACACTGGTCGACAACCAGGTGGAAACCATTCGGAAGATTCAGACGGCTTCGATGCTACAGGCATCACACAGATTAAGGAGTGGTACAACCGCTTTAAAGACTGTCGCACATCGGTGGAAAGCGAGCCACGCTCTGGTCGGCCATCAACATGCCGAAACGTCGCCTACGTGATGCTGTGCGGCGCAAGCGACTGGAGTTGTGGTCATCAGGAAATTGGCGACTGCATCACGACTATGCTCCAGCACATTCTTCGCACTTGGTTCACAATTTTTTGGCGAAAAAACAGACTCCTCTGGTTCGACAGGCTCCTTACTCTCTTAATATGGGCCCCTGCGATTCTGGCTATTCCCCAAAGTCAAGAGGCCATTGAAAGGAACGCGATTTCAGACAAGAGAAGATATTATGGCTGCAACGACAGCCGAGCTAAAGTCGATTCCGAAAGAGGCTTTTTCGGAATGCTTCCAACAATGGCAGTACCGCTGGGAGAAGTGTCTGGAGTCCCAAGGAGACCACTTTGAGGGTGATTAGGTTTCCAACGCTCCAGGTATACCAGTTTTTTTTACCGGCTAAAGGTCGGATACTTTTCTAACAGACCACGTATATACTGGTTACGAAAAAATCCAAAGCACCAGCTCCGCAAATGAGCTTAGATTTCAAATACAAAATGATTGTTTCCCATAGACACCATTCCAATATGGAGAAATGAGAGCGTCTACAAAGTAAAACCTTTTACGGAGGAAGAACTTAAAATAGCCTGCCAAAAAAACAAAAACGGAAAAGCCCCTGGACCAGACGCTATACCGGCTGAGATCATCAAAATGGTAGTGGAGGCGGAGGCAAAATATACATTGGAGGTACTAAACCACACATTAGAGAAAGGAAGCTCTCTACACTTGTGTCTAACATCAAGACACCAAGCACCAATACCAAGCAAGTGTAGGCTGTGGGAGGATGTTCAGGTCCTTCTAGGACTGGAGCACCATTAAGAAGAAGCTCTCCAAAAAAATGGTAACACGCAAGACTAGTGCTAATAAAAAAACAGGACAAGAAATGAACCACCCGGCGGGATATAGACCTCTGTACATGCTCGGCACAATGAGCAAGCTACTAGGGAAATTCATCTGCATCCGACTAAAAAAGGAATTGGAATAAAATGCTCAGTTGTCAAACAAACAATTTGGCTTTACAGAGGGAAAATTTACCATCAACGCCGCCAATATGGTTCTTCAAGCTGCTGAAGAAGAAATAAAAATATCGCTTAAAACCAGGAAACACTGCGTGCTGGGTACGATTGACGAAACGCATTCAACACCGCGTGATGGCGAGAAATAGTAACAGTTAAAAAATAAAGAGTTAAAAACAGAAACCTATCTCCATATTTAATAAGGATAATTGAAAGTTATTTGGAAGCAAGATACATAAAGGTAGATGAAGGCGTATGCCACCAAATAACAACAGAGATACCTCAAGGATCCGTGCTAGGACCACTCTTGTGATATGTCTTATACGACAGAATCTTAAAGCTAAACCTCGAAGGGGCCACAACATGCCATCATGGGCATGATTTGGCATTAGTGGTCAAAGGCAAAACCTAAGAAGAACCAAGAAGTTTAACCAACGAAGCCTTAGACAGATCAGCAAATGGCTAACCGAGAAGAACCTACAAATGGCGCCGGAAAAAAACGGAAGCTGTACTATTAGTAGGAAGAAAAAGATGTGAACCTCTAAAGCAGAGGTTCTCAAACTGGGTGCCGCGGCACCCTAACGTGTCGCGAGAGTATGTATACATAAAGGTGAAGAAATCTTCAAACGAAATTTGTCTAAAAAGTAAAAATTTGTCAAAAAAGAAATCTGTGCGGCGAAATTTTTGTAGCCCAAAAAGGGATTTTTTAGCTCGATAAGGGTGCCGCGGCAAAAAAAAGTTTGAGAACCACTGCTCTAAAGCTATATGTGCAAGGGAAAATTTTTGAAACGCAGAAAGTGTCTCGGAATACCTCGGAATTAAATTTGATCAAAGGCTAACCTTCGGCGAACACATTAGGGGAGTCAATTGCTCTAAGCAAGCTGATGCCAAATATAAATGGTCCAAGCGCAAAACATTAATACTGTTGGGTATGATAGTACAATCAATCTTCTTGAACGGAGCAACAGTCTGGCAAAAAGCTCTTACATTCAAAAAGAACATGAACATGAGTTGGAGTAAGTACAAAGAAGATGTAATGCGAGAATAATCAGTTCTTATAGAACTATATCCAAAGAAGCGTCAGAAGTCGTAGCAGGAATACAACCAATTGACCTTTTAGCAGAAGAAAGGATAAAAAAACATGAGAACCCAGAAATGAAGACAAATTCCTTAAAAAAAGAAACGATGGAGATCTGGCAAACCAGATGGAAAGCGGAGACAGAAAAGGCAACATGGGCAAGACAAGTAATACCAAATGTAACCACATGGACAGAAAGAAACCAGGGCGAAACAAACTATTATCTAACCCATTTCCTCTGTACTGTAACCAATGTGATACGGTTGAACATACACTTTTCAACCGTGAGAAATGGGAAGATCATTGCCAAAAGAAAATCAAGAAACCGGACACCAGTTAACGCCAGCAAATGTGGTACAAGTAGTGCTGGAAGATAAAGATAAGTGGACAGCTGTAGAAAAAATGATCTATGAAATAATAAAATAAAAAGAAGAGGATGAAAGAAAAATCCAAAGTGAAAAAATGGAAGGACTAAAACCAGACAAAAACTCGAGCTGTAATGCGTAAGCGGCAAGGCGCTATATCTCTTTCCGTTAGTTGATTCATTATTATTTTCCAATTAGCACTGTTAAAAGCGTTTCTAACGTTTCTAACCGTTGTGGATGCGGTCTTTTGCTTTGGTGAGTTCCTCCTCGGCAAATAGCCGTATCTCAATAACCTCTGGTTGTTTCCAGACAAAAGGTTCATGTTGTGGGAACGGTACATCTACAACTCGTTACAGGTCATTCATTGGCATTTGAGTGTTTTGGCGGTAGCACTTTGTTTCTTCTTGCATAGCTGGAAGGCATCTCCCCACATGTCATTGTCTAGGTCCTCTCCTGAGTTTTTGTCAATGTGATTCTTTTGGCTATGGCTTGTCTCTTTTTCTGCTACTATATAGGTCCGTTAGCGTTTTGAGCTTTTTGAGACAAATAAGACTAGACAGACAAGACTAGACAGACAAGACTAGACAGACAAGACCAGACAGACAAGACCAGAGAGATAAGACTAGACACGTTTTTTACGTTTGCCTCTGAAAAAGTCGTCGGAATGATGAAAGAGTGGCAAGTCCTGAAGAGGGAGTCACTGAGTGACCACAATTCGAATAGTTTTATCGAATAGGGCAAACCCCAACTAATCCTCCCCGTTACAGCAAATGCAACACGGGCTGGTCTACAAGGATAAACTAGGAAAACTTCGGAAATGCCATGGAGAAAATATTTAACAACAAAAATCCCAAAACAGCTGAGAACATGGTTGCTGCGCTCACACAGACATGTAACGAAATCCTACCACCCAAGAAAATAATTGACAGACAAACACTACTGGTAGAATGACGAAATCGTGAGGCTGCGGGCGTCCTGTTTTTCTTTAAGACGCATCTACCAGAGGACGTTTAAGAAACTTGTCAACAAAGACATTGAAACCGCCATAAAAATGGCACATACCAAACGAAAAAAGAATAACTAAGAAGGAAAATTCAAGACGCGAAGAAAGCAGACTGGAGTGAGCTCTTCCAGAAGCTAAATGATAATGTCTGGTGGGATGCTTACGCTATTGCCACTCGGCACCTCAAGCAAAGATTCCCAAATCAACACATCCCAATGGAGAAGGCACTGGAGCTGGTGAAGCATGAGAAAATGAAATGGCAACAACCACCAGTAACTGAGTTTGAAGAATTCGTGGCAGAAGCACTCACCAGAGCCGGTAACCGACTGCGCAATGACAGAGCCCCTGGTCCTGATGGACTACCACCTGAGGCCATAAAAATAGCAGTATCCAGATGCCCACAGCATATACTAAAAGTAATGAACAACATAATGATCGACACAAACTTTCCAAACGTGTGGAAGAGGGAAAAACTAGTACTGTTGAAGAAGGTGGACAAGTCAATAAAAGATCCCTCGTCCTTCAGGCCCATATGGCTCCTCGATACCGCTGGCAAGCTGCTGGAACATCTCCTGCTAGCGAGGATAAAGGCGGAACTCCAAAATGGCTTTAATCTGTCAGAAAAGCAGTTTGGGTTCAGGGGCGGCAGGTAGACAGTTGATGCCATTATGACAGCGTTGCAACTGGCAAAGCAAGCTACAGAAGGAACACGTAGGACTAGAAAGATTGACATTTTAATCACATTAGATGTGACAAATACGTTCAACTCGGCGGCATGGGAGGATATCATGCAAGAAGTAAGAATGAGAGGCTTCCCCCCATATCTACTGAGGCTAGTGCACAGTTATCTGCAATGTCGAAGAGTGTGTATAGAAGCGGATGGACAGACTGCGGAACACGAGGTGTACAGCGGTGCCCAACAGGGCTCAGTAATGGGACCTACCCTGTGGAACATCCTGTACGATGGACTCCTGAGATTGAAACTGCCGCACGGTGCGGAAACCATTGGCTTAGTTGATAATCTTCCCTGGTGGTGGTGGGGACAACCGAAAAAGGTGTAATGAGGCGAGCGAAGACGGCTATAGTTCAAGTAAATGAGTGAATGGGAAAAAGCGACTGAGCCTGGCCCCTCATAAAACGGAAGCTGTGCTGCTCACAGGATTACCAAAAATTGGCAAAATACGCATTGTAGTGGGGGGCACCACTGTCGTGCCAAAAGACTCCATGAAGTACCTCGGAGTAAACATTGACAGACGGCTGTCCCTCAAAAAGCACGTGACAAACGCAACCCAAAAAACTATTAAAACACTTGTGGCACTTGAAAGGCTGCTGCTAAATATTGGTGGTCCACGCAGCAGCAAAAGGAAACTGCTGTGTATCGTTGCCCAATCGATAATGCTGTATGGGGCACCAATCTGGGCAAGTGCAATACATATAAAAACGTACCTGCATAAGCTTGCCGCGGTGCAGAGGAGGATGGCCCTGCGGGTGTGCAGTACTTACAGGATAGTCTCTAGAGATGCTATTCTTGTGGTCGCAGGAATAGCTCCAATAGAGTGCATGATTGAGGAAAGGGCAGAACTCTATTGGACCCGCGGCAGAAAAGGCGACAAAACAAACAAAGAGAAAAGGAAGCAGGTTCGTGGCATGGCAAAGCCACTAGAGTGCCGCAGACAAGGGACAGTGGACCAAGCTGTTAATACCACAACTTGAACCATGGGTGACACGAACGAACGGGAAGGTTAACTACTACCTCACCCAAGCGCTCACCGGCCACGGATGCTTCCGTGACTATCTGAATAGCATTGGTAGAGCCCCTGATGACCTATGCGAATACTGCGGCCTTGTGGACAGTGTCGTGTACACGATGTTCGAATGTGACAGATGGACCCCAGAGAGAGAGAGAGAGAGAGAGAGACAAATGAACAGATACGACGCACACCAAACTAGAAGCGAAAACTCTAGTCCAAGAAATGCTAACGTCTCAAGAATCCTGGTTGGCAACGGATACCATGAAAAGGGCAATATTAAAAACACCCCTAATCCACCTCCTGAACCCCTTATCACCCTGTGTGTAAGAGGGAAGTAAGGCAATATATTTACGCTAACACTATAATGTGAGACGCCACCATCCTGATGTTATGCGAGGTGCAGTCCCGGGATGTGTGGGTTCCAGGGGGACCACTTGCTCAAGTTAACGAAAGTGCTTGCTACGCCACCCCCCCCCCCTCAAAAAAAAAAAAGATAAGACCAGAAAAGACTAGACAGACAAGACTAGACAGGCAAGACTAGACAAACAAGACAAGACAGACAAGACTAGACACACAAGACTAGACACACAAGACTAGACAAACAAGATTATACAGACAAAACAAGAAAGACAAAATCAGACAGACAAGACTAAAGACAAATATTTCTAAATCTTCTTAAATTTTATATTTGCCGTTTGTTGCTCTTGAATAACTGTTTCTTCAAATGTAAACTTTTAAAAGGACATAGAAAGAATTGTTATCAACATGAAACATTTTTCTCACATAAATTTTGAGCGTAGAAAATAATGTCTCTTAAGCGATAAGATAAAAATGAATTTACTGAACGGTTGTCTTTTGCAGAACCTCATTTGTATTTCCTTGCCTATACGCTATTTTAATTTGTCACAAGATTTCCTGTTATTCAAACTATGATTGTAATAGCAAAATCTATAAATTAATAAGCTTGAGGTCTCTGCAATTAATCAAATAAAACTAAGAACAAATATAATTATTCCCCGTGCTCAATATGTTTTATTCATTCGGGAACTCAACAATCTGGAAAGTATTAAAAGAAATGTCATTACATCGATCATTAAGAGACATTTTTGTTTAATTTAGCTTGAAACTGGCTATCACAAAAAATGTAAAACGATATTTTTCTTAGAAAGAAAACTAATTAAAAACCGTATACAAGTTGATACATTTTTAAAGAAAAAGAATAAATTTACGGCCACAATTTCTTATGGAAACCTTTCCAAAAAAATCTGAAACTGCATTAAAATACTTAACAATTTTTCATCCTTAAAAATATCTAACACTCACTCAGTTAATATAATTATATATTAAGAATTCCTAAATGTCGCAACGATTACATAACGCGATTATCATTTCCTGTGCCTTTAAAAGGCCGAATTTTTCCTTTTTTTCGAATTACACTGCGTTGTCTGTTATGGGCCGGTGATTTCACGGGAGGTAATAATGGTCCCATTTTTCAGCTGATATTTTTTTTGGCTGATTTTTCGTGGAGAGAGAACCCGGCGGCAGGTAGACAGACAGACAGTCAGAGAGCAGGTTTAGGACAAAGAAGGAATTTCGTGTCGGCTCCGCCCTGTTCAGCGTCGGATGCAACCAAGCCGAAAATGCATCGGTCACGTGGATTCCCATTTTATCCCGTTTCTTTTTTAAACTATCCGAGAGTGATAAACGACGGAATGAGAAATAATATAATAAGCTCAGGATTCATACTTCATTGGTTTCGAGGTCCATAAGAAACGTTCATTCAAATAAATATGAGATGAGAAAGGCCTTTTGTGTCCGATGTTTCAGGAAACGTTGCGTAAAAGAATTAATTGTGTTTTTTAGGTGGGATTGATGGTGCTGTCATCAATCATTTAGTTACGGTGTTAAAAATGTAAATTTATTAGTTTTTTGAGAATTAACATAATTTCGAAATGACGGTTCATTTTACTCAGCCAAACTATTTCCTGATTGTTATGAATGATATATCTACAATTATTTAATTGATATCAAATTATTTTCAGGAAATAAATTAGTAGGAAGGAAATGGTTACTTGTAAACTCTTTGATGTTATGATTAATGTTCATTCTTACAACATAATCTATATATACTACTTTATCTACATATATTGTACATATCTGCAAGGGCCGTAACTAGCTTTTTTGGGGCCTTGGGCAAAACCGCACCACTAGACCCCAACTACACTCAATTTTATCAATGGAATAAAGCTACTTATTTGCCTAAAATAATAGTTTTAACAAGTTGAATAACCAGAAAAAAAAAATTGGTCTGAGTTAAACTTTTAGCTATGTGTTTCGACCGATTTTAGCCTAGAATTACAAAATGTACGTGTATTTTTCTTGCATTTTTTACTCCTTTACTTCATTTGCTTTTGCTACTATTTTCAGCCAGGTTCCCAAAAATATGTTGAAAATGATTTTTTTTAAATTCATTACGAATTTTCTGCACTCCTTCCACCTGGGCTCTGGGCACGTTCCCCTGTTGACCCTGCCTAGTTACGGCACTGCATATCTCTCTACATATACTATATAAGCTACTTTCTCAGCTTAACAAAAACTGATGATGGGCAAAATTGATTTTGGCAAATATTTCTGAGTGCTCAATATTTTAAAAGATTTTCAACTCTTTTGGAGGTTTGTTACACAAACTACACTAACTGTAGACCTTTCTATGGACATTTTGAGTCTTTTTTTAAGGCTTCTTCCTGGCTAATATTACATAGGATATTATTTGTGTAGTGCTGTTAGTGACAAGAACATATACTGGGACTAGTAATAACATGCAAATGTCTGTTGTATAAATCAATATCCTCTGTGATATTAGCTAGGTATCAGTTGTTTCAACATGAGATTTGTTCATAGTCTTAAAACGACTAAATTTTTTAAAGAATAAGTTTGTATGATTGTATCTATAATTAGTATGGTTTCACCAATATTTAATGAAAAAGGATTGTGAAAACATTACTAAATCTTCTCAATAGCTTTTGTGATTTTCAGTAGAGGCTTAATACAAACTGGACTAATTTAAATCCTTAATACTTTAATATGTGAACTAAATTAGCCAGTTTTATAAATTTTGGCAAAAAGTTTCATCTAGTTCAAACTAGAGACACATTGGCATTTTTCCAACTAACGACATACATTTTGTGTAATCGACTATTAATGATATTGTTTAGAAATTATTTACGTTTATTAAGCGTTGACCAACGAATCAAAAAATCTACCTATATGACCAGCATGACCATTTTTGAACAATTCTTCTGTATGCTGATACAAATTAACTATACCTCCTTCAAGAAAGAATTCATGCATAAAGTCTCTTCGTATTACTGAAGAAGTTTTAAATGTGCATCTGCCTTTTTCAGGCTTTCACAAAGATCTCATCACTCTACTACATGTACTTAAACATCTCAGTTTATTCATGTAAAAATATTTAGAACTCTACAAATTAAACGGATAAGGATTTACAAAAACATTTTTCAGTTATTGACTTGCCTGAACTAAATTGCCTGAACTAGGAATTGCAATCCGTTGACATTTTCAATCCGGCCGAATTTCCACCAATCCTGCTGGATCCTGGATGGAATTAACATAAAATTAATATAATAAACTAAGATCACAACAATTAGGTATTTGAGCATGCTTACAAGTCTTATTCTTATATTTATGACAGACATCAGGATGAATCTCTCTAATGAAATATAATATCTATTTAACCCATTATCTACCGAGTGTTCGATTTTTCGAACACTGACACTTAATTTATGGATAATCATTGTCATTATCTTATTATTTCAAGTTTATACTTTTAGAAAGTAACTTGTATAATTATTTATTGATAATGGGTTAATTGGTAAATCAATTGTTATCAAGTCCTTTTTATAGAGTTATTTACAAAAATTTATTCACCATAATAAAAAACTTTTTTAACATTTATTCATAATTGAAGTTTTGTTTTTTAATGTCAATGTGACATAAACATATTTTTTTGCTCTCCCCCTTTTTCGGCCTAAGTTATCGGAAAAGAGGGTTAAAGCCTTGCTGATGAACGTTTAAAGCAGCAGATTCGTTTAAAGTAGCAGACATGAAGACAAACTCAAAATCCAGACGTCTGAGTGAAAATCACCGGTACTCTGGTCAGCGTCTGTTAGCTCAGTGAGCTCGGCTGAAAATAATATGTTCCAAAGGCCTCAACAACCTCTGGTCCTATCCGGTCCTGGTATCAACCAGGCCAAACCAATTAAATACAAGCAAACGTGAACTGTGCAAGCAAATTCAACTTTACCCCAGGTGGTACACAATCCACCCGTCGGCAGACGGCAGCTGAACTATCGGATTCTGGGAAGTCCAGACTAGCACAGCAGAGAGCATCTGTTAAACTTCCATATAAGAAGAAAACATTCATCGGAACATTAAACATCAATACTCTAATCCAGACAGGAAAATTACATGATCTCACTCAAGAAATCGACCGACAAAAAATTCTCATCCTTGCTCTTCAAGAAACACGACTGACTGACAATGACATCATGGATTATGGAAACTACCGCATCTTCAAGAGCAAAACAAAACAGAAGGTTGCGAAAGGGGCCCCAATCTTCGGCATGGCCTTTCCCGTACACAAATCCGTGATCAACGCTGTCAAAGAAATCACAGCCATCAACAATCGACTCATGACCATACGCATTCAGAGCGCAAATAAAATATATACGCTCATAAATGCACATGCCCCCACGAACATCGATAATAAAAAAAAAACAGAGACCGTCGAAAAATTTTGGAACAAACTTGAAAAAACCATGAGCAAAATTCAGACGACGTGAAAATCCTAATGGGAGACTTCAATGCCCAACTTGGGAAAGAAAAAACTTATAGTAAAATCATCGGCAAAAATTTTGCACACCAAAACACTAACACAAACGGCATACGTTTGTTTGACATGTGCCAACAATTCAATCTCAAAGTTATGTCTACCCACTTCAGAAAACCCAAACAAAAACAGAAAACATGGCGATCTCCGAACCAACATCTTGGCGAATAACAGACCGATCACGTTGCCATCTCCTACGCCCACTACAGAATCATTCACGACATTCAAGTCCGAAGAGGTGCGAGCATCGATTGAGACTACTACCTCACCCGAGTTAAGGTAAAATTCTCTCCGAAGAGAGTGCACCAAAATAAACCGTACATCCAAAAGTTTGACACATCAAAAATTCAAGAAACAAAGATCACAGAAGAATGGGAAAAATATTTGACAAATAACTGGACGGACTTCTGCAACAAAATAATCATAAAAGCCAAGGGATTAATCCCACTTAAGAAAAAGGCAAAACACCCATGGTGGGATTCCAACAGCGATCAAGCAACAGCAACAAATCGCCGGTAACGCTATAACACTTTCTCGACATCCGCAAAGAGACAAACAGAACCATCAGGAAAACCAAACGCCAATACATAACAGAACAGCTCACATCAATTGAGGATAACTTTAGAAACTACAACAGCAGAAACTTCTATAGAGTTTTTGCAAATAAAATGAAAGGTTACTAATTACAGAATTTGACCTTCAAGAAAAAAGATGGAAAACTTGCACTCACCAACCAAGAAAACTGCGAAGAACTGTCGAATTACTTTTCCGAGCTCCTTAATTGCTCCGAACCATCCAAACGATTCCCACACACAACTTCAACAAACACGAAACCCGACGCTGATCCACCGACACTAGAAGAAATCCGACACCGTATCACAAAACTGAAGAATGGAAACACATCAGGAGAGGATGGAATAACCGCAGAACTACTGAAAAATCTTGGACCACGATCATTACAGGAAATCACAAACATAATTCAGGAAATTTGGCGAAGTGAAGAACTTCCAAACGATTGGAAATGTCCACTCATGTCATCCACCCACTCCACAAAAAAGGAGACAAATCTGATGTGAATAACTACAGAGGAATCTTCCGCCTTTCCGTTCCCTACAAAATCTTATCCGCATGCCTCTTACAACGCGCACAAGAACAAATCGAACCCCAAATTGGGAAATATCAAGCAGGTTTCAGACCACACAGATCATGCGTCGAGAAAATTTTCAACCTGAAATCTATACCCAAAATTCGAGCTACACGAAATCTCCCAACCATATGCACATTTATTGACTTCAGGAAAGCTTATGACACCATCGACCGACAATCCCTGTTTAATATACTTGAAGAAAACAATCTGGATCCGAAAACGCAACGGCTCATCCAACAAACACTAACAAACACAACTTTCAAAATCAAATTCAACGGAAAAATCTCAAAACCTTTCCCCATCAAGACTGGTGTCCGGCAAGGCGATAGCCTCTCTCCGTTACTCTTCAACATCGTTTTAGATAAAGTTATCAAAACATGGGAACAAGAACTGGAAAATCAAAAAATTTGGAGACCCATAAGACTAGGAAAACAACAGGATAACATCAATGTCACATGCCTGGCTTTCGCTGATGATCTCGCGATTCTTTCTGAAAATGAACAAACAGCAATCCATCAGATCGAAGTCCTAAAAGAATGTGCTGAGAAAGCTGGACTACAAATTATGAGACTAGATGACAACCGACTAACAGGGAGAGTATTGAAGTACATACAGAAAATGAAAACGACAACAGTCTGGGTAAAACAGGTCCAAATTGATCTAAAAAACGCCAAAAAACCGACAGACAGACATCGAAAATCGAAAAATCTTTAGACACCAGGTCTACAGCTGGGAAATTATATCAGTGGAAAAACCCAAAATAACGAGCAAAACGGACAGATGAACGTCGAGCTAAACATAGCGAGATGATGAAACAATTCTGGAAGAACAAGAAAAATAAAAGCAACAGGTCATAATTTGCTTTATGTGATCCCTGTGGGTCTAACCAATATAAATAAATAAATAATTGAAATTTATTCTAAAAAGAGTAAAGTTTTAATTTTAATAATTACTTTTCATATACAATACATTTACAATTTTCTAGAAGATCGTAAAAGTACATGTTCGATTTTTCGAACATTGGTCACTTCACAGCATTTTTATTGTCAGTAATCTGCTCGCGAGCTTTGAGAGACTAACTATAAATTTTTCGTTATAAGTTAACTAATATATGTTAATTTATAAAATAGTGATATTTAATATCAAACAAAAATTTGTTTTTGAAAAAGTTATATCTATGTTACATAATATTTATTACTGTAATCTGTGACTCGAAAAAAGATCTCATAATCAGTAAGTTTATAAAATATTTTTATATATTTATTTATAAAAGTTGTACTAACATTGTTGTTTATAAAGTTATAAATTAGTTGAGTAAAATATGGCACAGGAAGTGGTAACAATGATCAACATAATTGACAATTCGGACGATGGCAATAATAATATTGACACTGTTGTGGTTTTACCTTATACTAATGCTGATTATGTAACTAATGAAGAAGATTTTGATGAAGATGTCATACTCATGAATAAAAATTTAAGTGCTTTACAAAAATTATCGGGTTCGTTGGAATTTACTACTTATGTAATAATGACAAATTTGCACTAAAGCAATCAAGTTCTAGCCAGCAAAAAAATATCGTACTTACACTCCTCTGAATAAATGTCGAAATTTATAATCAAATCAAATCAAAGTGGACTAATTATAATCAAAGTGGACTAAGAAAAATAATAAGGCAGAGCAATTCTAATATGATCTTGCTCCTAATTCTAAACCTCTGGATCTTCATCAAAATTTGAAAAATTTGTCACCACCTGAATTATCTGCAAAAATGTTGGAACTGAAATGTATCGTTGACCAATCGAATTTATATACCCAACCACATAATTTAAACTATAGTGACTGAAGTTGAGTTAAAATGATTTTTAGGTATACCTACAATTGATATCAGGATATCATACACTTCCAGCTATTTCTGATTATTGGTCCTAAATTATTGGTTTATAACTCTTGGACTACCCTTGACTCAAAAAAAATTTCGAGTTATAATAAAGGAGCATTTACTTTCTACATGAGACTCAAAAGAAAGTGATTTGTCTGTCGAGATAAATAAAAATAATGATAACGATTACAGACCTGATGATTTAACTCATTTATCAGGTAAGCATATGCTTGTTAAACAAGAGGAAAGAAAAGTGTGAAAAGTATGACATGTGCCAAAAATGTAATAAGTAATAAGCGTATGCACTTCAAATGCTTTGATGATTATCAGAAATAAGTAGTAATTGATATTACTTGTTATGTTTTTCTTACATATTTTCTTATTTTAATTATTGCTCATGTAAGGAGTTATCTGTTTTAAAATAAAAAAGTTTATTTTCAATAAAGAAACAAAAACTTTGGGTTCACCTTATCTGACTAACTTTTTACTTAATGCAAAGTGACCAGTGTTCGAAAAATCCATTTTTCCATCCACCATTTTTCTCAGAACCAACGAATGTAAATTTTTTTTTTCTTAAATTGGACTTATTTTATTATTAAATGGTTTATAACAAGCGGAACTTTTGTTAAAATCTTTTTTTTTTTTGCTCTGGTATATAATGTCTATTTAGTTTAATCAACTTACTATAAGTAATGTTTACCTACAACTTACTATAAGTAATTTGCCGGTGCATAAGGCGCACCCTACAATTCAACCTACTTTTTGTGCGCCTATAACGCGAACCTATGTTTTAGAGCTCAACCTCATCTTCATTGATCTGTCGATGTCTTATTTTCAAATATAGTAACAAAACGCTTTTAGATTTTCAAAATTTGGTATTTTTGGAGAAATTCGAGGTAATTAGATTTTTAAAATTTCACCAAATAGTCTCACAGTAGAGTCTATTAAATATAATTAGATTAGAGTCTATAAATGTTAATTTTGTCAAATCTTAACCTCGCCTTCATTAATCTGTCGTTGTCTTATTTTTCAAAATATTTACAAAACGGTTTCAGATTTTCAAAATTTGGACTTTCTGGAGAAATTTGTGGTTATTAGATTTCCAAAATTCATCCAAATAGTCACACAGTAAAGAAACTAGTGAGAGTCTACAAATGTTAATTTTGTAAAATCTCAACCTCATCTTCATTGATCTGTAGCTGTCTTATTTTTTAAAATATTAACAAGAGGGTTTTAGGTTATCAAAATTTGGACTATTTGGAGTAATTTGTGGTTCTTAGATTTCCAAAATTCGATCAATTAGTTGCACAGTCAGGAAAATAGTGAAAGTCTACAAATGTTGATTTTGTAAAATTTCAACCTCATCTTCATTGATGCTGCCTTATTTTTCAAAATATTAACAAAACGGTTTCAGATTTTCAAAATTTGGACTTTTTGGAGAAATTTGTGGTTTTTCGATTTCCAAAATTCCATCATATATTTGCAACTATTTGATGGAATCTTGGAAACTATTTATGTCAGGAAAATAGTGACAGTCTACAAATGTTAATTTTGTAAAATTTCAACCTGATCTTCAATGAAGATCAATAAGGATTTATGGAAAACAAACAAGGATTGCTATCCGGTGTCATTTTCAATCCGGCCAGATCAATGGAATTAAATCTAACATAATAAACTTTACTTAATCTACTGAGATAACAACAATTAGGTATTTGAGCATGCTAACAAGTCTTATTCTTTTATTTATGACAGGCAACATAATGAATCTGTCTAATGAAATATAATATCTATTTAAATGTCTAATAAAGCGCCACTCTTTGTGCGCCTATAACGCGGACCTATATTTTAGAGGCAATTTTTTGGAAAAAAGGTGCGCGTTATACACCAGCAAATAAGAAAATTATTTTAACTAAAGATTACTTATCACAAAGTCAATTTTGGTTTTGAAAAAACCATGTGGCGCCATGCGCACCACGCATTTGAAGTACCTACTCATGCAACAGCGCGATTATTGTATCAAAAATTAGCATCACCGGATCCGGTATATTGGTACTGGATCCGGTATATTGGTACCGGATCCGGTATATTGGTACCGGACCTGGTAAACGTTTAGTGATGCTGGATCCGCTGGATTACCGGATCCGGTTTTCCAGATTGCAATCCCCAGCCTGAACCCTCCGTCGGATTTAATATGAATTGTAATAGTATTGGGCGCATCTAATCTGTCAAAATTAAAGTATCCTAATGTTTTTAAAATTTGAATTGGGTAACAAAGCTGAAATACACGACATTCAAGAGGAAAGAAAATAGTTCAATTGGATGTTGCAAAAAGCTTAAATTACTTTTTAAAGAAAATCACCAAATGCAAATTTGTATAATGTGGAATGACTTTTTCTTCTTCTTTAGCCATTAGTCCATCCTTGGCTATAGACTTTTAGAATCCGTGCTATTTGGAATTGCTAGACCCGCCGGCTTTGAGGTTATCATATCATCAGCTGGTGTTGCTCTTTCTATTTTATGTTCATGCGAATCATAGAATGGAGAGCCATTATATGATTCGTCTGACATCATCATCAGCCACAACCTCAAATAAGATATCAAAGCAAAAATCCTGCGCTGCTATGTGTTCTCCATATTGTACTATGGCATGGAATCATGGATATTGACCGAAGCAGCTCAAAAGAAACTCAAAGCCTTCGAGAAGCTATACAGAAGGATCCTTAGAATATCATCGGTAGATAGAGTGACCAACGAAACAATACTGGAAAGAATGGGGAAGGAAAAAGAGGTGATGAACACGATTAAGAGAAGGAAACTGGAATATCTCTCTTAAATCCATCTTAATAAACTCTTAAAATCCATCCTCCAAGGAAAAGTATTTGGAAAGAGAGGGCCCGGAAGAATAAGGATATCATCGCTCAAGAATCTAAGGACATGGTATTCAAAAACAACCACAGAAATGTTTAAAGCAGCAGTCATCAAGGTCATCATAGCCAGGATGGTCGCCAATATTCGAAACGAATAGGCACTAGAAGAAGAAAACTCATCTCATCCTATCACTTCTTGCAACGTGAACTGCGAACTGAAGATTGCAATTTTCTCCCCTAGATCGGCGACTTTAGGTATTGCTTGTATTCTTTCGATATCTCTTTCTTTTTGTAATCCTCATCATTGACCTCTCTATTGCTCTTTCTGCAGTTTTTAGTGCGTCGATAATTTGCTTAGTTAGCGCCATATGTCATCACAGGTAAAATAAACTTGTCAAAAACTCTTGATTTTAGGTGTTGAGCTATTTTCCTATTTCGCAGGATGAATGATAGTTTGGCGAAGGACACCCAACCCAGTCTTATTCTCTTTCTTATTTCTTCTTTCTGGTTGGTTCGGTCGATAGTAAGTTTAGGCCCAAGGAATTTGTATTGTTCTGTTCCTAGGTACATTATCTGTTTTTTTTTGAAAGGTTCATTTTCAACCTTATTTTTGGCGAAGGACACCCAACCCAGTCTTATTCTCCTTCTTATTTCTTCTTTCTGGTTGGTTCGGTCGATAGTAAGTTTCTGCCCAAGGAATTTGTATTGTTCTGTTCCTAGGTACATTATCTGGTTTTTTGAAAGGTTCATTTTCAACCATATTTTTTAGATTCACCTTGTAGGTCTGCAATCATTGTTGTTAGAACTTCTAACTTCTACTTCTAGTAAGTGCCAAGAAAATAGTGACTAAGACTAAGAATGACTGGCTTCGATTAAAAAAAGTTTTCATCTAATCACACAAATGACATACACCCGACTTTGGATTAATATATTACGTGAAACATCAAAGATTTGTTTTTATTACTCATGCTGGATAAGTACTATCTTGGCGCCTGTTTTTTTCGTGCGACAAATGGCTCTTTTAGTCAATTAAATTATTACCACATAATTTGGGTAACTTCTTCTTCTTATCATGCCATCTCCTGCCGTAGGTTGGCGATCCAAATGGGGCAATAATAGCTCTGGAAGCTGTAGCACGAAAGATTTCTGCAGACCAGCGGTCGAACCATCTCCTCAAATCTTTCAGCCACAAGTTCTGGCGTCTTCCGACTGATCTTTTCCCTTATACTTTGCTCTCTATTATGAGGAGTAATATTTCGTATTTATCACCTCTCATCACATGACCCAGGTATTGCATTTTTCTTTCCTTGATGGTGTTCAGTAATTCTTTTTATTTGTGCATGCGCTGGAGTACTTCATCGTTGGTGATCCTTTGTACCCATGAAATTCGCAGCATCCGTCTATACACATACATTTCGAAGGCGTCTATTTTCTTTTCAGTCTGTGAATTTAGTGTCCAGCTTTCAAATCCATAGAGTAGACAGAGAAGACTTAGCATCTCATCATTCGAGTTCTGAGTTCCAAACTGAGGTCTAGTGTCTCAGTAAAAAATGATTTCATATTCATGAAGATTTTTCTCGCTTGCTAAATCCTTGAAAGTATTTCCCTTCTCGGGTCGCACTGACTATTGATGTTAGCTCCCAGATATTTTATTGAGGTCCCTTGTTCGATTGTTTGTCCCTTGACACGCAGGTGTGCATTTATTGGAGTCTTAAAAAAGACTAATAATTTAGTCTTGGAGACATTGAGATGCAATCCAAACATCTCGCTATAGTGAACTACGGAATCTATGATGATTTGTAGTTCTTATACATCGATGGCTATTATAGTCGTATTATCGGCGTACCTGATATTGTTTATTGGGGTTCCATTGATCTTGATTCCGTCCTGGACGCCATCCAGTGCTTCTAAATATAGTTTCCGGGTACATATTAAACAGGAGTGGAGACAAGACGCAACCTTGTCGAACACTCTATCTGATTTGCATATCTTCCGATGTTGATTGTTCCATGTCTACTACCGCCTTTTGATGCCAATAAAGTCTTTATATGCCAATAAATTAAAGCCTTTCGATAGTTTATGAAACATGCAAATACATTCACATTCATGTCTCTACACCTTTGTGTCATTACATTTAGGGAAAAGAGTGCTTTACGTGTTCCGAGTCCGTTTAGGAATAAAAACTGGGTGTTGTCAATCTGATATTCGCACTTCTTGTAGATTCTCGTGTGGATGATTCTAAGAAAAGGTTCCAGGACATGGGACATAAGACTTATCATCCGATAGTCATCACATTGTGAGGCGTTGGGTTTCTTTGGCAGGGTCACGAATGTTGATTTAAGGCAATCTGACGGTATCATGCTTGAGCTATATAATCTGTTAATAGCAAAGAACACGAGCATGTTATTAAGTCTAGGCCTCTACTTTCATTATCTGCAATCAGTTTAAGCATTTCAACCTTGATTTGATCGGGACCGGTAGCTTTTCCGTTTTTCTGTGCTTCTATTGCATACACAACTTCGTCTCTGGTTATTTCTGGAGCCTTTTCATTCAATATGTGATATATAGGTGGTGGAGAGCAAGGTCAAAGGCAAGAGTCAAGGTTCCAAACTTGGGTAACGCTCGCATATATTTAATAAAGTTAAAAGTTAAAGTTACATTAAAAAAACAATTGAATAAATAAAATAAACACAATCAAAACCTCATTATAAAAAAAGTGACGTGAAAGTGACATAATTATTTTTTTCATTGCAAAAAAATATTGAACGTTTTAAAATGAGTGTAAATACCGGAGACTGCTGAGAGTTTTTATGACGAATCCACACCAACCGACAATTGAAAAAGCAAATTCTTCATGTTTGATTCTATTTTATTTTTTGGATGGCCCCTGGAGCCCAAACTAGTAAGATAAGTCCCCTCGCATGAGTATTAAAAAATATTATCTGCAACTCGTGCGGTATTGTCAATTGCTCTCTCGAGCGAATGAGCGCACTCCCTTTGTTCGTGCGTCCAATTTCGCTATCGTGAGCAATTGACAATTTACCGCCCTTGTTGCACAATATACTATTCTAATTTGCATAAATTCTGTGAGCAAATTTAAATTTCCATAGCAAGTGCTCAAGTTTCCTACAAGTTCTATATGAAACATTTTTCAAAATATTGCTTAGTTATCGAATCTTTGACAGAAAATTATTAAACAAAATTAAAATATAAAAACAAAAAAATATATATTTTTATATAATATATATAAAAACAAAAACAAAATTTGAATTTGATTCAAAATTGATTATTTCCAACTTGACAGACAAGAAATTAATAAGTAACATGGATTCTTATAGAAAATTAAATTTTCCTCGAGTTGAAATTTTTTCAAAATTTCGCGTACTTTGATATACGAGTATATACGAGTTATTTTCGCATTTTTGAGAAAAAAACAAAATGCAATACAAAATTTGTATTATTACTACTACGGCGAATAAAATTAAAAAAAGGTAGAAGTTTGCAAAAGGAGTTATGTGATTCATAATTATTAGTATTTTGAGTAAGGAATTTGATTCACATGACTTCAATATAATAAATAAATAATAAAACTTTGATTAAATATTTACATTTAACACAAAAAGAAAAAATAATCTTTTATCTCGTAAATGCTCGTGTTCTTAGTAATTCCTATTAGTAAGACTAGATACCATAACTAATTATTTACAAAATATCTCCTTTTCTCTTAATTTTTCGGTTAGTAAATAATATCCCTATCAGGAAAAAAAAACAGTTAGAAAGTCTGTCTGGGCAAGTTAAAAGCCAACGTCTCTCATGTTTCTAGGAACCTGAAAAAATAAATTTGTCTGTCTGTCATGAAACGTTTCCTAGACGATGTCTTTAAAACGTTTCCAAAAGATCTTCCTCTCCGCAACCCACAAACTGTTCGAGCCGCCTTCAAGAATTACACGGATGAATTAAGAAGAACATTTCCCGATGATTTTTAAAAGACCGACAGGAGAAAATAAATAGGTTCGTCTGTCTCAGGATTAGGAAGACAATTGTGAATTTTACGCACATGCCTGCACTAATTAAATTTAATAGATGCAACATGCAATTTCTTTGAGGCCTTTCCAAAAACATATTTTCAAACTAATTTAAATAGTTTTAACGGCCTGTAGTATATTTATCATTAAGACTACTCGTTACTACAGTAGTCTTAATGATAAATATACTACTATATAGAAACAACAGATTATGAAACATATTATTAATATCCTTGATATAGGCACTAAGCTATAACAGAAACATTTAAATATTTTGAATTATACTGGAATGCAATTTATATATTTTAATGGAGAAGCTTTATAAAAGCCAGACGAAATGAATTGATCAACTGATTGAGTTATGTGTAATTGGGTCCGAATGGAAGATTTCTGACATTCTTGCAATAATAAATAAAATAATTAAGATCCTATTGAAGAGATAGTATTGTTATTGAGATATTGCGGGAGGATAAGGCTAATTATGTTAGGAAAAAACCTATTACAACGGAAATTGGTCTTTAGAGCAACGTTTGAAAGTTTAAAAGTACTTTAATAAAAAATCTTATGAAATTAGAGATATTTAAGATAAGAATTTCCGAGCGGATAGACACAGAAAGATGAAAAAGATAGAAGGTCCAAGAAGCAAAAGCAATCTGAAGAGCTTTTTTCCTCGACCGCTCGTTAGTTTTTTTCTTCCACTCTTCACTTTTCTCCGTCTCTCTCACTCCCTCGTTCCGAGGGAAAAAAAGCAGTTGAGTGACTTTTTGGTCGTGTAGGCACATCCGGTTGTGCGGTGGTTGGGAGCGCCGCGCGCGCGTTTCTCGGTTGTTCTTCTCCTTGCAAGGTCAGCGACTGATCCAACACTCACACACAGCATCACCTCTTCTCCCCTTCTTCCTTCCTTCCTCGGGCAGCATTCCAACATTCCCGACCGCGTTGCCAAACCTACACGACCAAAACATCTGAAAAACACTCTTAACGCGGGAACCGAACGAAAACATTTAAGTGGGTAGAAAAATTCATACATCTCTCTCATAGTTATTGCCTCGGAATTCAAATAAACAAATGGAAAGAGTTGTCACAATATTTTATGGGAAATAGTCTTGTCTATCTAGTCTTGTCTGTCTAGTCTTGTCTGTCTAGTCTTGTCTGTCTAGTCTTGTCTGTCTAGTCTTGTCTGTCTAGTCTTGTCTGTCTAGTCTTGTCTGTCTAGTCTTGTCTGTCTAGTCTTGTCTGTCTAGTCTTGTCTGTCTAGTCTTGTCTGTCTAGTCTTGTCTGTCTAGTCTTGTCTGTCTAGTCTTGTCTGTCTAGTCTTGTCTGTCTAGTCTTGTCTGTCTAGTCTTGTCTGTCTAGTCTTGTCTGTCTAGTCTTGTCTGTCTAGTCTTGTCTGTCTAGTCTTGTCTGTCTAGTCTTGTCTGTCTAGTCTTGTCTGTCTAGTCTTGTCTGTCTAGTCTTGTCTGTCTAGTCTTGTCTGTCTAGTCTTGTCTGTCTAGTCTTGTCTGTCTAGTCTTGTCTGTCTAGTCTTGTCTGTCTAGTCTTGTCTGTCTAGTCTTGTCTGTCTAGTCTTGTCTGTCTAGTCTTGTCTGTCTAGTCTTGTCTGTCTAGTCTTGTCTGTCTAGTCTTGTCTGTCTAGTCTTGTCTGTCTAGTCTTGTCTGTCTAGTCTTGTCTGTCTAGTCTTGTCTGTCTAGTCTTGTCTGTCTAGTCTTGTCTGTCTAGTCTTGTCTGTCTAGTCTTGTCTGTCTAGTCTTGTCTGTCTAGTCTTGTCTGTCTAGTCTTGTCTGTCTAGTCTTGTCTGTCTAGTCTTGTCTGTCTAGTCTTGTCTGTCTAGTCTTGTCTGTCTAGTCTTGTCTGTCTAGTCTTGTCTGTCTAGTCTTGTCTGTCTAGTCTTGTCTGTCTAGTCTTGTCTGTCTAGTCTTGTCTGTCTAGTCTTGTCTGTCTAGTCTTGTCTGTCTAGTCTTGTCTGTCTAGTCTTGTCTGTCTAGTCTTGTCTGTCTAGTCTTGTCTGTCTAGTCTTGTCTGTCTAGTCTTGTCTGTCTAGTCTTGTCTGTCTAGTCTTGTCTGTCTAGTCTTGTCTGTCTAGTCTTGTCTGTCTAGTCTTGTCTGTCTAGTCTTGTCTGTCTAGTCTTGTCTGTCTAGTCTTGTCTGTCTAGTCTTGTCTGTCTAGTCTTGTCTGTCTAGTCTTGTCTGTCTAGTCTTGTCTGTCTAGTCTTGTCTGTCTAGTCTTGTCTGTCTAGTCTTGTCTGTCTAGTCTTGTCTGTCTAGTCTTGTCTGTCTAGTCTTGTCTGTCTAGTCTTGTCTGTCTAGTCTTGTCTGTCTAGTCTTGTCTGTCTAGTCTTGTCTGTCTAGTCTTGTCTGTCTAGTCTTGTCTGTCTAGTCTTGTCTGTCTAGTCTTGTCTGTCTAGTCTTGTCTGTCTAGTCTTGTCTGTCTAGTCTTGTCTGTCTAGTCTTGTCTGTCTAGTCTTGTCTGTCTAGTCTTGTCTGTCTAGTCTTGTCTGTCTAGTCTTGTCTGTCTAGTCTTGTCTGTCTAGTCTTGTCTGTCTAGTCTTGTCTGTCTAGTCTTGTCTGTCTAGTCTTGTCTGTCTAGTCTTGTCTGTCTAGTCTTGTCTGTCTAGTCTTGTCTGTCTAGTCTTGTCTGTCTAGTCTTGTCTGTCTAGTCTTGTCTGTCTAGTCTTGTCTGTCTAGTCTTGTCTGTCTAGTCTTGTCTGTCTAGTCTTGTCTGTCTAGTCTTGTCTGTCTAGTCTTGTCTGTCTAGTCTTGTCTGTCTAGTCTTGTCTGTCTAGTCTTGTCTGTCTAGTCTTGTCTGTCTAGTCTTGTCTGTCTAGTCTTGTCTGTCTAGTCTTGTCTGTCTAGTCTTGTCTGTCTAGTCTTGTCTGTCTAGTCTTGTCTGTCTAGTCTTGTCTGTCTAGTCTTGTCTGTCTAGTCTTGTCTGTCTAGTCTTGTCTGTCTAGTCTTGTCTGTCTAGTCTTGTCTGTCTAGTCTTGTCTGTCTAGTCTTGTCTGTCTAGTCTTGTCTGTCTAGTCTTGTCTGTCTAGTCTTGTCTGTCTAGTCTTGTCTGTCTAGTCTTGTCTGTCTAGTCTTGTCTGTCTAGTCTTGTCTGTCTAGTCTTGTCTGTCTAGTCTTGTCTGTCTAGTCTTGTCTGTCTAGTCTTGTCTGTCTAGTCTTGTCTGTCTAGTCTTGTCTGTCTAGTCTTGTCTGTCTAGTCTTGTCTGTCTAGTCTTGTCTGTCTAGTCTTGTCTGTCTAGTCTTGTCTGTCTAGTCTTGTCTGTCTAGTCTTGTCTGTCTAGTCTTGTCTGTCTAGTCTTGTCTGTCTAGTCTTGTCTGTCTAGTCTTGTCTGTCTAGTCTTGTCTGTCTAGTCTTGTCTGTCTAGTCTTGTCTGTCTAGTCTTGTCTGTCTAGTCTTGTCTGTCTAGTCTTGTCTGTCTAGTCTTGTCTGTCTAGTCTTGTCTGTCTAGTCTTGTCTGTCTAGTCTTGTCTGTCTAGTCTTGTCTGTCTAGTCTTGTCTGTCTAGTCTTGTCTGTCTAGTCTTGTCTGTCTAGTCTTGTCTGTCTAGTCTTGTCTGTCTAGTCTTGTCTGTCTAGTCTTGTCTGTCTAGTCTTGTCTGTCTAGTCTTGTCTGTCTAGTCTTGTCTGTCTAGTCTTGTCTGTCTAGTCTTGTCTGTCTAGTCTTGTCTGTCTAGTCTTGTCTGTCTAGTCTTGTCTGTCTAGTCTTGTCTGTCTAGTCTTGTCTGTCTAGTCTTGTCTGTCTAGTCTTGTCTGTCTAGTCTTGTCTGTCTAGTCTTGTCTGTCTAGTCTTGTCTGTCTAGTCTTGTCTGTCTAGTCTTGTCTGTCTAGTCTTGTCTGTCTAGTCTTGTCTGTCTAGTCTTGTCTGTCTAGTCTTGTCTGTCTAGTCTTGTCTGTCTAGTCTTGTCTGTCTAGTCTTGTCTGTCTAGTCTTGTCTGTCTAGTCTTGTCTGTCTAGTCTTGTCTGTCTAGTCTTGTCTGTCTAGTCTTGTCTGTCTAGTCTTGTCTGTCTAGTCTTGTCTGTCTAGTCTTGTCTGTCTAGTCTTGTCTGTCTAGTCTTGTCTGTCTAGTCTTGTCTGTCTAGTCTTGTCTGTCTAGTCTTGTCTGTCTAGTCTTGTCTGTCTAGTCTTGTCTGTCTAGTCTTGTCTGTCTAGTCTTGTCTGTCTAGTCTTGTCTGTCTAGTCTTGTCTGTCTAGTCTTGTCTGTCTAGTCTTGTCTGTCTAGTCTTGTCTGTCTAGTCTTGTCTGTCTAGTCTTGTCTGTCTAGTCTTGTCTGTCTAGTCTTGTCTGTCTAGTCTTGTCTGTCTAGTCTTGTCTGTCTAGTCTTGTCTGTCTAGTCTTGTCTGTCTAGTCTTGTCTGTCTAGTCTTGTCTGTCTAGTCTTGTCTGTCTAGTCTTGTCTGTCTAGTCTTGTCTGTCTAGTCTTGTCTGTCTAGTCTTGTCTGTCTAGTCTTGTCTGTCTAGTCTTGTCTGTCTAGTCTTGTCTGTCTAGTCTTGTCTGTCTAGTCTTGTCTGTCTAGTCTTGTCTGTCTAGTCTTGTCTGTCTAGTCTTGTCTGTCTAGTCTTGTCTGTCTAGTCTTGTCTGTCTAGTCTTGTCTGTCTAGTCTTGTCTGTCTAGTCTTGTCTGTCTAGTCTTGTCTGTCTAGTCTTGTCTGTCTAGTCTTGTCTGTCTAGTCTTGTCTGTCTAGTCTTGTCTGTCTAGTCTTGTCTGTCTAGTCTTGTCTGTCTAGTCTTGTCTGTCTAGTCTTGTCTGTCTAGTCTTGTCTGTCTAGTCTTGTCTGTCTAGTCTTGTCTGTCTAGTCTTGTCTGTCTAGTCTTGTCTGTCTAGTCTTGTCTGTCTAGTCTTGTCTGTCTAGTCTTGTCTGTCTAGTCTTGTCTGTCTAGTCTTGTCTGTCTAGTCTTGTCTGTCTAGTCTTGTCTGTCTAGTCTTGTCTGTCTAGTCTTGTCTGTCTAGTCTTGTCTGTCTAGTCTTGTCTGTCTAGTCTTGTCTGTCTAGTCTTGTCTGTCTAGTCTTGTCTGTCTAGTCTTGTCTGTCTAGTCTTGTCTGTCTAGTCTTGTCTGTCTAGTCTTGTCTGTCTAGTCTTGTCTGTCTAGTCTTGTCTGTCTAGTCTTGTCTGTCTAGTCTTGTCTGTCTAGTCTTGTCTGTCTAGTCTTGTCTGTCTAGTCTTGTCTGTCTAGTCTTGTCTGTCTAGTCTTGTCTGTCTAGTCTTGTCTGTCTAGTCTTGTCTGTCTAGTCTTGTCTGTCTAGTCTTGTCTGTCTAGTCTTGTCTGTCTAGTCTTGTCTAGTCTTGTCTGTCTAGTCTTGTCTGTCTAGTCTTGTCTGTCTAGTCTTGTCTGTCTAGTCTTGTCTGTCTAGTCTTGTCTGTCTAGTCTTGTCTGTCTAGTCTTGTCTGTCTAGTCTTGTCTGTCTAGTCTTGTCTGTCTAGTCTTGTCTGTCTAGTCTTGTCTGTCTAGTCTTGTCTGTCTAGTCTTGTCTGTCTAGTCTTGTCTGTCTAGTCTTGTCTGTCTAGTCTTGTCTGTCTAGTCTTGTCTGTCTAGTCTTGTCTGTCTAGTCTTGTCTGTCTAGTCTTGTCTGTCTAGTCTGTCTAATCTTGTCTGTCTAGTCTTGTCTGTCTAGTCTTGTCTGTGTAGTCTTGTCTGTCTAGTCTTGTCTGTCTAGTCTTGTCTGTCTAGTGTTGTCTATCTAGTCTTGTCTGTCTAGTCTTGTCTGTCTAGTCTTGTCTGTCTAGTCTTGTCTGTCTAGTCTTGTCTGTTTAGTCTTGTCTATTGTTTAATTTCCAGGCTTGTCTGTCCAGAAGCACTCCAGAAGCACCAAAACACCGAACGAAAAAGCGAAACAAGACGATTAGTCTCATTTCGCCTAGCATTGGAAAATGTACTCATCACAAAGGACCTACTCAGGCCCATGACTATTATCTCTGTCAACATCGAGGGTATATTCGCATGTAAGGAAGAGCTACTGCAAGACCTATGCCAACAGTACAACTGTGATGTCCTATGCATACTTGAGACCCACAGAGATGGTAACAAAAAGGAACCCAAAATCCAAGGAATGCGGCTTGCTGCCGAAAGGCCTTACAGACAATACGGAAGCGCAATTTTCATTAAGCCCGACACGTTCCTCCAGACCACTAACGTAGCTGAGGAAAATGAAATCGAGATATTAACAGTAGAACTGAACAACTACATCATCACCTCTGTGTACAAGCCACCAAACACTGAATTAGGGGCCAACGACTTCTTCCCACTCGACGCAGATAAGACACACTTCGTGGTCGGAGATTTCAATAGCCGCAGCAGCCTACGGGGATGCCATCACGAAGACAGAAATGAGGAAGCAGTGATCCCGTGGGCAGATGCAAGCAAAATAACACTCTTGCACGACAATAAGCTGCCGGCCTCCTTCAATAGTGCCATATGGCGTAGAGGATTTAACCCATACCTGATGTTTGTGAGCGATCGGATAAACCTGCAACGCGTCAAGGGAGTATGCCCACCCATCGCAAACACACAGCACCGGCCAATAATGTGTCAAGTCATGTCTCGACCTCATAACATCCCATTTAGACGTAGATATAACTTCCGAAAAGCCAAAATTTCAGAAATTGTTGGATTGTGCAGTGGAAACACTCGCGCCCATCCCGAGCTCTTATGATAGCTTTGTGGATACCGTAAAAAAATGTTCACGTCTCTGCATCCCTAGAGGCTGCAACAATAGTTATATCCAAGGCCTAACAACAGCGTCGAAAGCCCAATTACAAAACTACTTAACCCGGTCCAGAGCCAACCCCCTGGGAGAAAACACAATTGAGGCGGGCATACAACTAATCACCTCGATATCCGAGACCAAGAGGGAGAACTGAATCAAACTGATGGAGGAGCTTGATATGAGCATAAGTAGCCACAAAGCGTGGAGACTATTACATCGCTTAAACAACGACCCAACCCACTCATGAACCCATGCCAACGTAACAGCAGATCAAATAGCCACTCAGCTCGTGAAAAATGGCAAACCAGATGAAATGCCCCCCAAGAAAGCAGTCAATATTAACCGAATAGAGGGTGACAAAATGACCGAAGGAATGACCATGGAAGAGCTGAACACCGCCATAAAGAAATGCAAACCACGGAAGGCCGCTGAACCAGACGATATCCTGACTGAGCAAATCAAGCATTTCGGGCCGTAATCAAAACGGTGGCTATTGGACATGAACAATGTCTGCCTACAACAGTGCAAGCTTCCTAACATCTGGCGAAAAGTCAAGATCATAGCTATCCTCAAACCAGGCAAAGAAGCTAATAACCCAAAGAGCTACCGCCCGATCTCGCTGCTATGCCACACGTATAAAATCAGGATGGATTTCACCCCAAAAAAAGCTGTACGGCACAAGTGCTCAATCTAACTCAGCACATTGAGGACGGTTTCCAAGGGGGATATATAACGGGTGCCATTTTCATCGACCTCACGGCGGCATATGACACCATCAACCTCCGACTTCTAAAGCAGAAGATATATCATACAACCAAAGATATCAATCTCACAAAAATTATCAGGAACCCGCCCGAAAGCGAAGTAGTTGGAGGAACCAGAGAAACGTCCAGCCACAGGGAAGCGCGCCGGCACCACTACTCTACAATATATATACCAACGACCAACGCCTTCCTGAAGGAACAAATAGCTATATAGATGATATATGAGATATGATGAGACATGATATATGAGATATGATGAGATGATATATAGATGATATAAGAGCGAGATATATGCAGACGATAGAGCAACCACATCACAAGGGAAAATATTCGAAGAGGTGGAACAACGTCTGAGTGCGGCCCTAATAGGGTTAGATTCGTACTATAGATATAACCAGCTCAAGCCAAACCCAACAAAAACGCCGGTAAGTGCCTTCTATCTCAAGAACAAGCAGGCCGGCAAGACACTAAAGATCGAATGGAACGAAGTACCATTGGAGCACTGTTCCAACCCTAAATACTTGGGTGTAACACTGGACAGGGCCTTAACATTCAAGCGTCACTGTCTTAGCACCAAACTGAAAGCGGAAGAAACAATATAGTCCGCAAGCTGACAAGCTCTAATTGGGGAGCCCAAGCCAGGGTTCTCAAAACCTCAGCACTCGCCGTCTGTCACTTCGCCGGCGAGTATGCATGCCCGGTTCGGTATAGCTCAGCGCATGCAAAACAAGTTGATGTCGCCCTCAACGAGACAAGCAGAATCATCACCGGATGCCTAAAGCCAACACCCCTGAACAAAATCCACCACCTAGCTGGCATCGCTCCCCCTGCCATCCGTGGAGAAGCAGCAGCACTCAAAGAACAATCCAAAGCAGCAGTATCTGAACGCCACCCCCTCTACGGCCTCGAACCGGCCCACCCACGACTAAAATCAAGGTGAAGCTTCCTGAGAACGACAGAAGATTACGAGGAACCTTAAACCAGAGTGGACCTTTGAGGAAAGACCTCAAACCAACATTGGACGAAGCCGAATGAAGAAATTGCACCAGGAGGCGGCGAAAACTGGCAAATCTGGAAGGCGCTAAACAGACTGCGGACGGACAAGGCGAGATCGAGAGATACCCTAAATAAATGGGGCTACCCTGTGGACTCCAATCTCTGCGATTATGGAGAACTGCAAAGCACGTATCTTATGCACACTTGCCCGCTGTGCTCCGCTAGATGTACCATAGAGGACCTTATGGCAGCGAAGCCGAACGCAATTGACCGCTTCTGAGGTCAATGAGGTCAAAAAATGTTTAGCTTATGTCTGAAGTGACGACAGACATTTATATATGATGCTTCTGGTACGAATAAAAAATAGTCTTGTCTGTTTAGTCGTGTCTGTCCAGTCTTGCCTTTCCAGTTTTGTCTGTCTATTCTTGTCTGTTTAGTATTGCCTATTGTAGTTATGTATTGCCTTGTCTGTCTAGTTTTGGTCTGTCCAGTTTTATCTGTTTAGTCTTGTCTGTCTAATCTGGTCTGTCCAGTCTCTCTAATCTTGTCTCTCTGGATTTGTTTCTATAATTTTTCCTGTTGTCTGCCACAAGTTTGTCTAATCGGTTTGACCAATCTTTATGGAATATATTTAAACCTAAATGGTTTTAATTGTCTAAATAAAGAAACCTTGTGTAATAATTCCTGTCGTTATTGCTGGAGACAAGTAAATAACGTTAGTCTGTTTTAAATTAGTTTTAATTCCGTTGTTCAGTTTATTTGTCGTGTCTTGTGCTCTAATTGTTAAAGTTAATTTGAAATTATCGCGAGCTGTTGGTCCGTGTATATCCGAATGGAGTAGACGAACAAACGCGGGTTCTCTCTTAATCGTTGTAAATGCCGCACGAAGACTCTGCGCGAGGGATTTTATTAATGTGGGAGCCAATTATAGCGACGTCGACGACAATGTGGGACAATTGGCGAAATGGCATATCGCACAGAAAGGCAGATGATTTAGATTAGAAAATAAATCATTTCGAATCGTACTTGAAATTGCATCGATGTGCGAAATCTCGCAATACTTAATCTATCTGCCCTATTTATTATTAGTGAGAGGTAACATTCGTTTTTTTTTTCTGTGGTCATATAAATCTTGTGGACTAATTGCGAAGACGTTTATAAATTTATTAAAGGAAGCCATTATTTATTATATCATCGTTTTATTACGTAACTAAGTGCTGCACGAAGATAGAACCACAATAATTTTGGTCTTAAGCATATGTCTAAAAATAATAATTTTGTAGAATAAATTAATTGTAGCAATAATAATTTTATGTTCCGAATGTGATGAACAATATGTAAATGATGATTGGGAGTAATGACTGAAATCGCTTGTAATAAAATTATGTACGATTTATTAATAACGCAAGGTTCAAGTTAGATCTATGAGGGTACATGGACGTGATGGGGATCCGAGAAATAATAAATTAAATATATTAAAGCATTAATGTTATTATTTATGTAATTGATATTAATAAAATGATATTAATTCGAGTATTATTTATTATTACACGAGTTAGATTTTTTTAAAGTAATAAATGTGAAGAATATAAGTACATGATTTTTTTTTAAGTACATAAATAAATGTTGTATAAAATTAAGCTTTTATTAATTTATTTATGCCTAGAAACAATAAATTGCCTTATTTAGGTTCAAGAATAAGGTACAAGTATAGTGTCTATTATTTCATCGTCGTCAAGGGGTTTGTCAATTACCATTTCTTCAATGTCGGCAGGTGTAAAATCTTCGAAACCTTCTCCATCTATTCTATGCGCTAGATAAATGATATCACAATACACATTGTCATGATGTGGAGTTGGTTCTTGCCTCTTAACACATTAAAGGCGAATGCGGGTATTAGTACCCGTCTCGCCGACTGCTGTCTATCAGCGGGCCGGGTATTAGTACCCGTTTAAAAGTACATGCGTTAAAAGCGGGACAAGATATTATTACCTGCTTAAAAAGGGCATATGGCCATAAAGGAGTAATAAATTTAGTATTTGTTTTCGAGATTATTGATTATTTAGCATATTTAATCCGGATATCGCCCTGCAATAAAATATTACCACTCATTCTTTGTGTTCCATAAACATTTGTTAAATTATTTCATTTTACAACTTCTACACATTACACATTCTACACATTCACATTCTACACATTCTACAACACAGTATTTATGGTTTATTGTTTGTCATATTTTGGGTCTTAAACCAATTTGTTATTCTCACCCTCCCCTACATTTATTTGTGTATAAACGGCCTATCTCGTCAAAATAAATCAGTTTGTAGTACCACTATTTCAATGCAACAATATTTCATTAAAAGTTTAAAAAAAGCATATATATATATATATATATATATATATATATATATATACAAATTGAATAATTTTATTTGCAATGGATTACGATAGTGATGTCTATGCAGATGATTTGTCGCAAATTTCAAGAGATGCAGAGATTCCCGAATTTGAGAGCGAAAGTGACGAGGAAGAATTGATTCGACCAAGATGAAACAAAGCCTTGCCAATACCTTCTAGCGACGAAGAAAGTGATGGTGAAGTATTGGACTGGTCGGAAAGTGATAATGTGCCAAGATTTCTTAGGACAAAGTGGGGTTTTCTTGATGCCAAATAATTCAGAAAATGTAATTTATGTGGTTCAGTTGGCGACAGAAACAAACCGCTACCATGCACAGAATGAACATTTATTTAGAGATCGTGCTAAGTCCGTAAAGTGGAAAGATGTATCTGTGATAGAACTAAAAAAAATGCTCGGATTGCTTCTACTAATGGGAAGAGTTCGTAAGGATATGAGGGATGAATACTGGTCGACAGATGAAACAATTGAAACTCTTTTTATTGAAACAATTTTTCCTCAAATAATGAGCAGGGATCGATTTAGGCAAATATGGTATTCATGGCATTTTTCCAATAACGATGACAAAGATGATAGAGATCGCCTTAAAAAAATCCGCCCCATTATTTCATACATATTACCCAAATTTCAAGAAGTTTAGAAACCACAGAGAGAATTGTCCTTAGATGAAAGCATCATGCCATGGAGAGGTCGTCTAGCATTCAAAGTCTACAATGCTTCAAAAATAACGAAATATGGTATTCTCATAAGAATGGTTTGTGAAGTGGAAATCGGCTACATATGTAATTTCCGAATATACTGTGGTGAAGGAAATCGACTGCAACACACAATTTTGAATCTTCTTCAGCCATATGTAAACTTATGGCATCACATATATATGGACAATTATTACAATAGTGTGGACATTTGTGAAATACTTCTACAATATAGATTTCGGAGTTGTGGCACTATTCGCATAAACATAGGCCTTCCTCTCTGTTTAAAAAACGCGAAATTGAATAGGGATGAATCTATGTTTCGTCGACGACAAAACATTTTGTTACAATGTTGGCAATCAAAAAGGCCTGTGCGTAAGATTTCGACTATACAATCATCTGATATTGTAGAAAGCCATAATATTGATTGGACGACAAAAGAAAAAATCTGGAAACCAATATGCGTAGTGGATTACAATAAATTTATGAAAGGTGTAGATCGCGCCGATCAATATTTATCATATTATTCGATAGTACGTCGTACGAAGAAATGGACAAAGAGAGCTGTGATGTTTATTGTCAACTGTGCACTATTTAATGCTTTTAGAGTGTATACAACATTAAATCCTCATTGTAATAAAAAATACAAAATATTTTTACATAATGTGGCAAAAGAGTGGATAAGCGAACCGACTACGGAAAATGTGAATGAAGAGCATCCTGTTCCTGGTACATCAGCTACACGCAGAAGGGATGACCCTCCAGGAAGGTTGTCAAAGGATACCAGAAAGCATAAATTAGTTAAACTAATTACAGGAGGCATAAAACTTAAACCCCAGAGACAGTGCCGCGTTTATGCCGCGCATAAGAAGAAAAGTTTGATATGTCATATGTGCCAATTTTGCGAAGTGCCTCTTCACAAGTGAGAATGTTTTTTTAAATTCCACACTTTAGAAAATTATTAGTGACTGGTTTTATTACATAAGTTTAAAAACGACAAAACATTTATTTGTTTATAAATTTTTTGCTCTTCCGTCAACAGTCAACAACTTTACGTACACCTGCGCATCCACCATTACGAATCCATCCGGAGCATCTACCATCAGGATCAGCGATCCTGACTCAACCTCCTAAAATTTGTCTTCAAAATTTTGAAAATATAGCCAGTTTTACCTTCACAAACTTTGCTTTTAAAAAATTTGTATTGTAGCTTACAAAGAAGCATCTTTCCTTCTTTGATCTTTCGGCCTCCCTTAGTCAACTCTTCGGTCTACTCCTGACCACCTTTCAACTCCTGATGCTAGTAGGTATCGAGGGCTAGGGAGTTAAACTTCTTTATTCTTCAGTCTATTACTCCTAATCCTACGGTGGTGGACCTTACCCGTGCCAAGAGGATGCATGGCCAGAAGGAGGTCAGTCTGGTCCCTAACGAAAGGAAACCTGGCAAAAGGTATAAATTGCACCCCCCCTCAATGGATAGTGCAAACCGAGGTAACAATCACCAGGTGGGTACGGGCAACAGCTCGGAATCCCACCCTGCGCAAGCAGGCCGCCCAATCGGATCTGGTGTGGGCAACAATCCATTCCCGGAACGTGAGTTCCCCAAAAAGTCCACCCGTAAAGGGAGACTCCCGTCCTCTAAGGACAACACAAGTAGCAGGCTAACGAAACCCGGGCCTAGCACTAGTAATGATGCAGAGCTGAATAAAGCGGCATCTAGCAAAAACGAGGTGAAACCGTCCGTCAGAGCCTACAGGGATAGAAGGGCGGCTTACAAACTCCTCGACAAATTTAAGGGCATCCCGGAAGAAAAGCGGTCTGATCAACACAAGGCGAAACCCGAGTGGGCCCTTAAAATTACGAAAGAGCATGAGTCGGCGGCAACCCAGGGATCGTCCAAAAGAAAGGACAGATCGATGGATGAATCCCCGCTCATAGGGAAAAAAAGGGCACGACTGGGTCCTTCGCCACAGTCCAACAAAAAGGGACTCCCGAAGCTCTCATACAGTGAGATCATGAAAGATCATCTGGTATGGGCGGTCATTGACAGAGGTCACCGGGATGGGAGAATCGCGCCAGCCAAATGGGGACTGGTGGAAGCGGCTCTCTTGGGCAAATACCTGGCCATTCTCCAGAAGAATCCAGGCCCAGCTCCTTGCTGCAGAGACGCAGGTTGATATCAAGGACATATCAAGCTGGTGGCTTGTGCAGATCAATGATCAGCGGACCTGTACAAGCAAGCCATCGAGGAAGTGGGGGAAGTCTGGCCAGGCGCCCGAATCGAGGCTGTCTCAAGGGACAAGATCCCGAGCAGACCGAGATCGAGAGCCTGGATCCCGACGGAACCCTCTGACCCGAGGACAATTCTGAAGATAATTCAGACCAGCAACCCCACGCTTCCAACTGAGGATTGGAGCGTTATCAAAGTTAGCGAGGCAGCGGGTACGAGAAGGCAAGCAATTGTCATCTTAAACGAAGCATCTCTAGCGCCACTGGCAGAAAGTAAGGGAGTGATCAGCTACGGCTTCGGCTCCACTACCCTGAATGTTTACAAGAGTGACCAGAGAACCCCAATCCCCTCGAGGGAAGGGGAGCCTCGGTCACATTCAGACAGTGAGATGTCAGATATGGGAGTCACTAATATGTTCGGACCTCTCCATCTAGATGAGATTAGCGAAGCAGAGGAGAATCTGGCGCTAATCTCGGACACCGAAGACGACAACGACGTAACGATCGTCGCGGTGCCAGAAAACTCTCTAAGCGATGGTGGGGGTAATACAATGTAACCTCCACCACTCGAAAGCAGCCTCGGCTGCTCTGCTCCTCCAACTGTCAAAGGGAGGAGTCGACATCACCCTAATCCAAGAACCCTGGGTCGTGGGTACCAAGATCTGTGGACTGGGCTCTGACAAGTACAGGTTACTATACGTAAAAAACGCAGGTAAGCCACGCTCGTGCGTCCTGGCGGATAAAAGCATCAACGCTTTTATGATGCCTAACCACAGCGATTGCGACACTGTCACTGTATCAATGGGACTTTCTAACCGTAGGTTATGGATGATCTCAGGATACTTCGCCCATGAGAAGGAAAGTCCCCCAGAGGGTTTCCATGGTATAATCACAGAAGCCAACCGAGTAGGGGCGGACGTGATTATTGGAGCCGATGCCAATGCCCACCACACCATATGGGGCAGCTCGGACACGAACAACAGAGGTGAGTCTTTACTAGAATTTATACTAACCTCCGACCTAGATATATGTAATATAGGTAACACTCCCACCTTCACCACAGCCGTGAGAGAGGAGGTACTTGATATTACACTCGTTTCCACAAAAACGCCTAACCTTGTAAGCAATTGGAAAGTGTCAAAAGAACACTCCTTTTCTGATCATAGGTTTATTGAATTTAAGGTAGGCATACAGATGCAAACAAGGCCTAAGTTTGTAGACAAACGGAAGACTGACTGGGGTAAGTACAAAACTACCCTATCGGGTCTTCTATCGGAAGAGCCGCCCCCAACACCAAAAACAGGGGATGAGCTAGACAGAACTATAAAACAGTTCACAGGTGCCTGTAACAAGGCCATGTGCACATCATGCAAAGTCGTGAGCAGGATAGGTAAGAGCAAACCACGGTGGTGGACGCCGTTAATAAGCTCCCTAAGAAAGGAAAGCAGGAGGCTGTTCAACGAGGCAAAAAGCACCAATGAGTGGACTGCCTATAAGAACAGCCTACGGAATTTCAAAACGGAGGTTAGGAAGGCCAAAAGGTCATCCTTTGCTCGGCTCTGTGAGCAAATAGAGGAAACCTCAGAAGCCAGCCGACTGCGAAAAATTTTATCTAAGGATCCGGCAGTCCAAAGCTTCATACAGAAGCAAGATGGAAACTGGACAACCTCATGTACAGAAACGCTGGAGCTACTTATGGATACACACTTTCCAAAGAATGGAATAAGTGTACTGGACTCCACCATAACTGCTCCACCTCGGTATCTGGCTGACAGAATTGTAGGTGGAGATAAGTTAACCTGGAGCATCAAAAGCTTCAAACCCTTTAAGTCACCTGGACCTGACGGGATCAGTCCAGTTGAGCTGCAAGAGGCCATAGATATAGTTACACCTTGGTTGGAGACTATGTTTAAGGCATGTATAAACCTCTCATACATCCCAAAAATATGGAGAGAGGTCGAAGCGGTCTTCATCCCAAAAGGAGGAAAGGCCTCACACACCTCCCCCAAAGACCTGAGACCAATCAGCTTATCATCGTTCCTGCTAAAGACACTTGAAAGACTGATTGACTTGCACATGAAGGAGGCATTACACCCTGAAATGCTGTCAATGTCTCAGCACGCATACACAAAGGGAAAATCCGTGGAAACAGCACTCCACGCCTTGGTAAACCAGATAGAGAGCTCGATGAGGCATAAGGAGTTTACGATGGTTGTCTTCCTCGATATAGAAGGGGCATTTAACAACGTGAAGCCTGAAGCCATAGAATTAGCCTTAACTGGACGGTCTATGGACTAGCTATGGACAACGCTCTATGTCACCTGATCGCAAAAATGCTCCGTGAAAGGAACATTGGGGCCACAATGGGAGAATCCAACATAAGAAGGAAGGTGAGTAGGGGAACCCCACAAGGAGGCGTCCTCTCACCATTGCTTTGGAACATCACGCTAAATGAGCTGCTCCTCCAACTTAGGAAATCCGGCTGCAGGGTCGTCGCCTATGCGGATGACGTAGCAATAGCGGCCTCAGGGAAACACCTCAATACAATGTCGCAACTTGTTGAAGGGGCCCTATCGAAACTAGCGCAATGGTGCAAAAGGTGTGGCGTAGATGTCAACCCGGCGAAAACCGAGCTAGTCGTTTTCACAAGGAAACACAACATCCCAGAATTCAGGCTCCCAATGCTAAAGGGCACTGAACTGACGATCAAGGAGAGCGCCAAGTACTTAGGTCTCATACTAGACCGAAATTATCTTGGAAGCTCAACATAAACAAAAGAGTACGGAAAGCAACGGTGGCGCTGTACTCTTGCAAGAGAGCGGTGGGGAAATCTTGGGGCCTCAACCCCAAGATTACCTTCTGGCTATACAGAGCCGTAATTACACCAATACTCTACTACGGCGTTTTCATATGGTGGCCGGCACTTAATAAAAGAGTCCATCAAATGGCGCTTACAAAAGTGCAGAGAATGGCGGCGCTCATGATAACGGGAGCCATGAGAACGACGCCTACGAAAGCCTTGGAGACAATCCTGGACATAGCCCCGGTCGATTTAATGGGCAAGCAACTTGCCATTACCACACAGACTAAAGTCAGTGCGAATGTTGACATCGGACTATCGTGGACACGCCGGAATAATCAATGAATTGCCCAAAAACATAGACCGATGTCTAGCAACACCTGCTTTTGGCAACAACTTCTCATACCACATACCCTCTAAAGAGGAGTGGATGGAAAAGCATTACCTATGCCAATGCCCCTCTCTGACAGCAACACGATTGCTCTTCTTAGGCCGACCTTTCTTGGATGATCTTTCTGACCTCGCATCACTAGATGCGCAGACTCTCATGAGGCTCATCCACGGCTCGAAATGGTTTGACAAAATCCCCTGAGGAGGGTTGTACTGCAAGTACCGTGGTAACACAACGGGCCCATCTGAGGCCTATGTGAGCATTAGCTGCCACTTAAACCTAACCTAACCTACAAAGAACCTAAATCATCCCCTATTTTACCCCCTTCAGGGATGATATTGCAAAAAAACGATGAAATACGTATTTTTTTTATTTCTTACCAAAAGCCTAAATATTAATTTTCATCTCCCAAATACCCAACTTTTGATAAAAAAAGGCCTCGAAAATTACACCCGCTACACAGCACAGTTTCATATCTCAGGATACCCGCTCAAAATGTGTTAACACTTGCTGGCCAAATAGTCTTCCAACATGCATGCAGGTTTGATTGTTTCAATATTGATGTTGTCAGTTTAATACTTTTACTACAGTTTTAATACGTTTAATACACAGTCCATTATAGAAAACTTCTTCCATGGAGCAATAACATTCAGTGCTGCATCTCCACCAAGTTCATTTAGAATGTATTGAAATGTATTCTTTGCATAATGACTTTTAAATGTAACAATAATGCCTTGGTCTTGTGGTTGTAACTACGCAGTTGTATTAAATGGTAGAAAACAAAACTCCACATTAGGGTGATCCAGGAATAGATGGCCAGGTGCGTTGTCTAAAATCAATAAAACCTTGAATTTCTGATTATTTTTTCCAAATATCGTCGAACATCTGGGATAAAACAATGATTGAACCACTCAGTAAACATGTCTTTTGCCGTCCAGGCGCTCTTGTTGGGTTTCCAATGAACTGATAATATTTCCATATTTATGCCTTTCATTGCTCTTGGCTTTAGAGCTCGATTAATTAGCAATAGTTTTAATAAACAGTCACCTGAAGCATTGCTGCAAAATAGTAAGTTTACACGATCCTTCGCCGCTTCAAATCCCCCAACTTGTCGTATAGATTTGTCCAGGTATGATCTACTCGGCATTTTCTTCCAGAATATGGAAGTTTATCTTCCGTTTCATCGGCATTCCAAACTTGTTGGGGAGTGTATCCTCTATCTTCTATAATTTTCGCAATTTTCGGGACAAATTCTTTTGCAGCTACTTCATCTGCAGATGAAATTTCACCTTGAATTTTGACACTATGCATAAAGAATTTTCTTAAAAATCCCATCAACCAAAACTTGGAGAAAAAACGAAAAAACGAATAGTTCGATATTTCCGTTTTGTCTAAACTTCAAAGCTTTTTTGCTTCAAAAAACTTACGTTTATTGGAATTTTCTTCTGACAAGAATCTTCTATATGTAGTATCAACACCTTTTCCATTTTCTCTTTAATTATATCTGATGTCGATTTGGCACATCGATGATATCTGATGTCGATTTTTAATTTAGTGCACGTGACTTCTCTGATAGAGTGGCTTCATTCTTTTAAATAAATCTTATTGTAGATTCCTTCATACCAAATTCTCTCCATACTGACGTTGCACCTTCGCCAGTTGCAAGACGGTTTAAAACATTAATTTTAGTATCTAAAGAGATGCCTTGACGTTTTCTTTGTTCTAACGGACATTATATCAGTCACACGACATTATAAATAAGACCAACAATAACAAGTTCATTAGTATGTATACATGTGCATAAATATGAATTAGGTTAAATCGGATCAAATGCGCAGGCGTCGGATGTATAGGTAGAAGAAGTAAAAGTGAAATTAGTCGATTCTTCAAACCATGCTATTTCGAATACGCATAAAAATAATCCGCATAAGAACATGTTTGACGATATTATTTTAAATCTTAGTATTTCGAGAGTTTATCGAATTTAACAATTCTGAGATTTGTAATCTAAATTAAAAAATTTCAGAGAAGAAATTATGGGAAACTAAGACAATTAATTTTCATATTAAACTGCTATAACACCTGAAATATGGAACGAGCTTCCAATTATACAAAACTACCAACCCTTTTCGGTACAATTACTGTTTTGAAATGGCTACATAAAAAAACAAAATTGGGTACTTACGTATTAACGCCACCACCGCTGTATATTGGATCGACAGCTCGCGCTGTCGCGCGTATGTTGTCTTGACTTATCTGTCCGCTTCGCGGCGGGCAACCTAATCTAACCGTGGTTATAAAATAAAGTATTTTGAGTTTAAAAAATGTTTTAATCCTAAATATAATGTTTTATTTTATGATTTATCATAAACATTTTAGGTGTAGGTTGGCGGCATTTAAAAATTTAGCGGTGGTGGCGTTAATATGTAAGTTCCTCAAAATTGTTATTATTGCTTAATTCCTTAACATACAATGGCGTTAGAGAGATGCTATTCATTTCATGAGCTATTGCAGACTTTGATGTGTCGGAGACGTCAAGTACTGTCTATGTGACCGCGTACATTATTAGATCATTCAATTACACCTATCCCTAGTTTTACACGGTTCCTTTTTTTACACTTTCTTGCTTTTAGACGGTTTAAAAATAAATAAATAATTTAAAATAAATTGTATATAATTTAAATAAAAACATAACATTTATTTTTTTATTTGAGTTTTATTTACGTCATAAACTTTTTTTAAACCGTGTAAAAGCGAAGAAGTATAAGAAAGGAACCGTGTAAAACGAGGGAAGGTTGTTTATTAGATAATTTAATTCCTGTATCGCAAAGTGTAGTCATGAAACTGGGGGTCTTGGGTGTGATGCGCAATATATGGTCTCCAGCGGCCACATAGCCTCTCCACCCCAACTCCACACTCGCCTACACGTGGTGCCCTTGTTACGCTGAGCAACCTGGTGGTAGGTTTGGGCAACCAATCCCAGAGGAAACCAGGTCAGCAAGCTGATGAGTGTTGGGGGGGTCTAGGTAGGGCTAGTACCTGGCGTAGCTGGAGAATGACCTTCTAGACTGGGTAGGGACAGGGACAAGTTACCTATTCTATGGACGGCGGCGGAATGAGACAGGCTCTCAAAAGTATGGCGGCGTTCCTCAGCCCTGAAGATTGGGGCTACTGTCTTGGCTACTTAAGGGTACTCACTCTCACTAGTTGTCTCAGCTATCTGTGCCAATAGGATCAGAGACTGTAGCTGTAGCAGCAGGCCGGGTATTACGTGCAAGCCCCCCTGTTACTCTGTGCACAGTCACCCTTATTCACCATCAACAGAGAACAGAAAAAATATGCCAAAGAAGTTGACATCATACAATTGACATCATTTATATATATATATATATATATATATATATATATATATATATATATATATATATATATATATATATATATTATATATATATTATATATATATATATATATTATATATATATATATATATATATATATATATATATATATATATATATATATATATATATATATATATGATGTCAACTTCTTTGGTATATTTTTTCGATTTTTTCTGTCTGTTCCAACAACTTTTTTATTACTTCATACAAAATTTGGAATAATTTTGGTGATGAATACGGATTTTGAAAAAATAAAGTATATCTTTCCCTAAAATGGGTTCAGCTAGTTTCATGGCTCGTCCTCGTCATCGGGATTTCTTCGTTGCCGAAGATCCTTTCCTCATTCCCATCGCCGCCTCCGCTCATGGACCTGTTGATGGCTCCAGAGACCGATGCGAGATCGAATGGTACGCTGGCTTTGAGAACATACAAATATATCGATGACGCCTGATCTTATGGTGGAGTTGCGGGTAGGGAATATGCCGGAATTATTGTGGCAGATGTTACGTCAAGAGTCTCTGTCTTGACACAGAGATTTCTTTACTACGGAGTGAATACCTCTTTAGCTGGCTGTTGTATTTGAGGTTTTCGCGGATAGAAACATGTTGTGTTGGTTTGTTTTCTCGGGGATTCCGCGTTGATGTTGAGGGTTGGTTTTGAAAAGAACCGGATTCTCGACGTTTCGGCGAACTTACATTCGCCATTTTCAAGAGATATATGCGTCCGTGCGGGTCAACCGTTAGACGCATACTGAGAGCTCGTTCGTGGGATGCGACTACTTATAGCTGTCTGGCTTCGGGTCATGCGCGTTGTGTGCGGTATTTCGGTTCGGTTGTTTGTTTGTCTTGTTGGTCGTACATGAGTCTGGGGTGTCTGGGATTGAATTTTGAGGGTGGATATGATCGGTCGCCTTGCAGGGGGCAGTCTCAAGGAATCGTCTCTCGTGTTCATGCAGTAGTCTAGTTATCTATATATGTTATATATATATATATATATATATATATATATATATATATATACAGGGTGCTTCAAAAAAATGTATACACACTTTAAACTATTGTAGTTTTCCCGCTCTACAAGGCTAATGTTATATTTCTTTGCCAGGTGCCAGCATAATCGTCCCTCTATGTTATATTATCAGTTGGAATTTGTAATATCAACATGGGGGACGTACGTTTGAGTTTTGAAGAACGTAAGCAGGTTATTAAGTGGTACTGGAAGTTTGAGAATGTAAATGAAGTTCAAAGACAGTGGAGAAGGGAGTATGATACAGAACCACCTTCAAGATTAACAATTACACGCATACGAGACAAATTCGAAGTTCATGGAACAGTGTGTGTTGTGCATAAAGGTCATTCAGGTCGGCCTCGAACAGCTACAAGTGATGAGTCATCAACGGCAGTCTTGGAACTGTTTCAACGCTCTCCTAACAAATCTTCAAGGCAAGGGGCACGTGAAAGTGATGTAAGTGCTAGCAGCGTGCTACGCATTCTGAAGAGAGGCAAGTATCGTGTTTACATTCCAAGGCTGGTGCAACAGCTAAATGACGACGATCCAGATCGAAGGTTGCAATTTTGTGAATGGATTCAGGAGATGGTGATACGTGAACCGGGATTTATGGGTAGCATCATTTGGTCGGATGCCCAATTCAAACTTAATGGAACTGTCAATAGGCACAATTGTGTTTACTGGGGTGAAGAAAATCCTCACATTACAATTGAAAAAGCTGTAAATTTGCCTGGTGTAAGTGTTGTGCGGTTTGTCTTCAAGGGGACTCATTGGACCTTTTCGATTTGAAGGCACTGTAACTGGTATTAATTACCTAACAATGCTTGCTGATTCCATATTTCCTGCCATTCGTGCATTATACGGTAATGATGATTTTTATTTTCAACAAGATGGTGCTCCGCCGCACTATCACAGGGACGTACGAGCTTACCTGGATCAAAATTTGTCGGGACAGTGGATAGGACGCAGGGGGCCAATCGAGTTTTCAGCACGCTCTCCAGACCTTACACCACTGGATTTCTTCTTGTGGGGCACATTAAAAGATGAGGTGTACAAACGTAAACCACGTAACCTAGACATTCTTTGGAATGAGATTCAAGCAGTGTGTAGAGAAATCTCATTGGACGTTTTGATACGATGTACAGAATCAGTGGTGACTCGTACTCAGAATTGTATTGATGCTGCAGGTCACCAATTTGAACAGTATTAACATTTGTTATTTATGTTTCATTTACATTGGACTTTCAGCTTTCTATTTTCCTGAAATTTAACTTTGTAGAACGGTAAATAAATTTTCTATGGAAGTTCAAAGTGTGTATACATTTTTTTGAAGCACCCTGTATATATATATATATATATATATATATATATATATATATATATATATATATATATAGAAATTTTCCATAAATAAATTTAATATTTGTAAAATAATTTATTATACACAAAATTGCACATAACTGGCAGAGTGCCGAGTTAAAGCTCCTCGTTTTTACCACTTCTACCTCCATTACATCTGGAGGCGGAGATGGGTTTCTACCCGCATACGGAACATCATCATCAATAACTGGTGTAATAACATCATCATCAATAACCAGGCCATACATAGTATAACTTGTATTGGGATACACTGGTTTATTAAAAAGTCGCACATAACTAGTTATAGTTTATAGGTAGTTGTAGTTTCAACCATTTCTTCATCGTCCGGCGTGTAACATAAAACCCTATCATCTCTTTTGCCCTCCTCTATTTGCTCGACGTTTGAACTGACTTCAACACTTTCGACTTTTACTTCTTCTTCCATCTTTACATTCATTTCATAACCATTCCGTGAATTTGGCCCTTCTTCATCCGTGGCTACCACAATTTCCAGTGTTGTTATCACTTCAATATTTCCAGGAACAGGAAAATTTGGACTTAATAATGGTAATGTACTCTTTAAAGGTATCATGGGCAAATCTCGTTTCAATAATTAAAAAATTCAAAAGAAAGGAATCAAGGAAGAACATTTTGAAATCCAGACGTGCACTGGACTAGAATCGAGGAATAGGAAATGTCGACACCCAAGACCAATTTCTTGCATGTTTTCCATTTTGCGAAGGATTATCAAAAGAAAAAATTCTTTTACATGCTTGATATAGCTATTTATAATGCTTTCGTCCTCTATTCTTAGAAACCTAATTCATCAAGAAAATTGATTGTAAATTTTTTATTGAATAATGCAGAAGATTTGCATATATGATTAGGATATGTCGATGTAATTTGGTTCTTCCTAATTATCTCACACGTGGCAGACTGTGGCAAAGTGAGTGCCCAAATTGGTCACAGACAAAATATTAAGAAGGCTTTAACCGGTCAATCATTTTGATCAGAAGCTTGAATCAAGAATTATTGACCGTCTAGGAACCTGGTTCACGCTCGAACCAAGCCTTGGCGCTGATTGATAGAAAGTTTGAATAACTAAAGCATTTGTGTCAAGCGTTTGACCGTCTAGGCGAATATAATCAAGCATTACGTAAGTCAGGCAGGTCAAGGAAAAGATGTATGGAAGACGTGGAGGAAAGTCTTAGAAAGATGGGAGTAAGGGATTGGAGAGAGAAAGCCGGCGAAAGGACAGAATGGAAGAAGATTGTTGTAGAGGCAAAAACCCACCGCGGGTTATAAAGCCAAGAGAAGAAAAATTACGTAAGTCACACGCCGGGCAACTATGGAGATTCCGCTCTCCGAAAAAAAAAACGTTGAAAACGAAGAGGAAATTGCAGAAAAAGCCAATAACGACAATTGAAAATTTCGCATAGTTCAGAACATGAGTTTGTCAGCCTCCTTATAGAGTTGTACCCCTAAACTCTGGAAGATAAAGAGAAAGAATGATTTCAACAGGAATAAAAGAAGTGCTGCTGGTCTCTCTTTCTCGTTTTTTTGACGTAACAATTTCAATAGAAACTCAAAATTCCCCTCGACCATTCTAATTAATTCTCTGTAATCTCGAAGTGAAGTAAATGCTCATGAGTGAAACGATTTCTCAATTTGTAGCATTTCTTTGACCAACTTCGTTCCCGCTTTTGGTTTTCCCCTTTAACGGCAACCAACGTGAATGCTAGGAAGGCCAAATGCTTGTTTTACCAAGTGTGTTTTACCTTAAGTGGATAGCCATCTGTGGACGCGTTTCGAGATTTATCTCTCGTCAGCACAGCTTTGTTTCCATGAACAATAATTTGTAAACCACTCACTTGAAAACCCATGTGGTGTTTAGGGTGAGATATTTATAATTTTGATATTTTGTGAGAGACATGAACTTAGCAAGTTATTGATTGAACTGATAAGATAGAATTGGTGAAACCATCCTACGTTATAGAAAATCATACAAACTTAAAACAAACGGTGGAAACACGAAGGTGGACTGGAAGCTACAAAATAACTTACAAGTTTCATGTGAGATTTGTTTTGGTGGTCCTAAAAAGACTCAGTAATTGTTATAGAGCTACGGAAAGGCCGAATATATTTATATATTCAGACTGTGTTCCGTTTGTTTTAAGTTTGTATGATTTTCTATAACGTAGGTTGGTTTCAGCAATTCTATCTTAAAATTTTCTTTTAGAAAACTAAAAGTATTATGTATAAGAAGTTTAGAAGGCACGCGTGAGAAATAGTTCGCGTGCCAATACAATTATCCTGTGCAATACGTGTCAGCTGTGACACGCGTGCCATAGGTTCGCCTCCATTGGTCTAGGGCACATTTTCCACAACATATACAATCGACTGATAAAAAGGAATATTATCCTGCAAACAGATGCGTATATATAAAAAAATATGGACAAAGCGTAAAACTTGGTAGTGTACAAAATGTCCAGTTGCTCTAAAAATTCCAAAATATTTTCAAATGTTTCATACTTTACAGAACTACTAATTTATTACTTTATTGAGTTTAACCCGTAGTTGCCCAGGCCTGTCCAAAGCTGACTTGCTTTGAACTGTACTTTCCGTGAACTTAAAAGTACCGTCGGTCAACAAAGGGTTAACTTAATTATTGTCAATAGACCTTTTCATAATTTTTATGCGAATGTATCCATTTTCGCCATGTATACGTCAAAAAAGTGCCCGAAATTTTTTACGTATAACCACGGAAATGTGCGCAAAACTTTCATATTCCTGCTTTTTAAACAAGGCGGACGCGCATGCGCTTAACTAACCGTAAAAGGTCTATTAACATTATATAGCAACCTAAAATGTTTTGTTTCTAAGTTTGCAAATACCTGCTCAGTTGGGCCAAAATAAATCGAATTTTCAGACGCATAAAATTCCATTTTAATGTATGTATATTTGTATTTTATTTGTATTATATTTGGGATTAATATTCTTTAAAAAATTGTTTGATCTATCAGAATTCTTTTTAAATAACGAAGGCACTTAAACTATTAGTAGCAATAATAGTATATTAAAGGACAAGTTCAGTAAGCGCGATTTTACAGCACGCGTCCAAGTTTGGAAAACGACGAGCGTAGCGAAGAGTTTTCTAATGGACAATTGCTGAAAACGCCTTGCGAACGAGTTTTTTGTACTATTTTTTCTATTTTGCGCCCTTTTATGCCATTTCTAATTTAAAAAAACAACGACACATATTGACAAAATTGTATCGTACTCGGCAAGCCATAACCGTCCAAATTATGAGTCCATTACAGACGCAAAATAGAAAAAGTTCTTTAAAAATGTTCTTCAATGAACAAATGTTTTTTTTTTTATAAAGTGCGACATCTTCAAAGAATATATTTAATTATCATTTGGCAAATAAAAATGTTGTAATTGATATTTAAACAATAAAACTGTCCATTAGTCGAACACAACCTTTTACTCGATGGATTCGTAATGTACGTCAATTAAAACCTATATTATGCGGATTTATCGTGTTTTGTTTACGTATAGAACATTAGAATATAAGAGTCAAAGTCCGAAATAATCCTGCATGTCCGGTATGCATTAAACAATAAAACTCCATGACATGAATTTATTATTCAATTAAAATGCGTTTACGTTAAATAACTTAATTCTCGAAATTCATAGAACTATCTTACGGAAGACGCATTGAATATTAAGTAGTTACAATAAAAGAAAACTTGTAGAAATTTCCATTAAATATTGGTTTAATAAATAATTTGGAAATTATAGAAGTTTTTTCTATATTCTATAAATTCTTCATTTAAATTATATTTATAATATATTAGGGGGGGCGGAAAGTACATGTGAGTATATAAAAAAGATAACATATAACTTTAATTATATAACACTTACATTAAACGTTTTTGTTTGTGGTTTCAAGTTTCTCCGTCTAAAAATACTTATCATTTATTTCTCTATTCAATTGAAATTAAGGCGACGCCACACATATTACAGATCCCTAGCATTCTTCAATAACCTCTTTGAACCCGCCAATTGGGCCCTATTAAGTCTCATTGCCTTTATTAGCCCAAGTTGACTCTGCAAGGTGCTACCGCTTAGATTATGTAATTATTCAATAAACAATTATAAACTCGCGCCAGAACTGAATTCTTAACAGTAGGCGGTCAAGACATGTCGAAAAAATCGTACAGATATATTTCCCTTTTACATTTGAAAAATAAAAAGTAATGATTACGTTAGGAAAACCGGTTCTCCTAGACAACTATCAAAGCACGTGCATAATTAACGTATTTAAATTGTCATTAATTAAATAATTCCACAATTATAACTGTTCACTTCTTCTAGTCGATTGATAATATTTTTTATATCTACGGTGATCGAATGAATTGGAGAAAAATACTGCGAATAACGGTGGCTTTTCTTATGTAATCTACCTCCGACTCCCTCAGAAAACTAACTGTGCTCGCGTATTTGTTGTGTAATAAATATCGTAGGCCAACAAATGGAATTGTCGCCGTTCATTCTATTTGTTATTCAACAACTATTTTGCATTTAGTAGATACTATGGACTATCGCGGTAAATAATTGCTAATTTTGTTTCGTATTTTATAATGGATTTTAAGGCGCAGTAAAAAAATCTAAACGTTAATAACTGTTTCAGTTAAATGCATAGTAAGTATCCTTTTACTTGAACTAAATGGACTATACAGACTATATGGACTACACTACAGTAATTGGTAGACTAAGTAAATGAGAATAGATAGCAAGGCTAGTGGAAACTGCAGAGACACATTTGGTATTGAAGATAATATAGACTCTATAGAATATGTTGAGGCGTAGTTGGAAGCAATCAAATGCCTTCCCATAGTCTATGAAGCCTAGGTATATATTTTTCCTCTGGTCGTAAAAGTTTTGCACGAGAAGTTATTAGACGTTTTGGATGTATTGCAGTTATTGCTTCCCTTATGCTCAAGCCTTGCTTGAACCCGAATTGAGTCTCACTCATTGTGTCTTCACATTTTCTGTAGAGTCTTTGATGTATGATTTTTAGGAACAGTTTTAAGGTGTGGCTCATAAGGCCAATCAGTCTATGATCTTCACATTTTTTGGCGGTTTTCCTTTTCGGGAGAGGGATAAACGTTCATGTGAGTCATTGTGCAGGGTATTTAGCCGTATCGTATATTTTATTGAAGATTTTGTGTACAGCAGAGATTCCTTTCTCATCCAGGATTTTGAGGATTTCCGAGGGAATTTCATCTGATCCCGTTGTTTTATTTGATTTTGCAGTTTGTATAGCTTTTACTATTTCACTCTTGCTAATTGAAGGGCTTTGTCTTCTTCAATTGCCCTATGTTGTCTGTTTCTTGATGTAGTCTTCCCAAATATTTTTTTTCTGTTGAATATCTATTGCAATTTGGTTTTGTTGATTTATTAACATCGATGTATGTATTACTTTTTCGGAAAGTTCCTGCTGTCTCCTTTAGTTTTTTTATGGAGATTGAAGTCAGCATGTAGAGCCTGTGGTTGTTCAATTTCTCTACATTAATGGTTCATCCATTCGTTTTTCGCTGTTATAATCTCTTTCTGTATCTGTTTCTGTATGTACTTATATTTGTTACTCTGATTCTTAACTTTTCGCCATTTTACCATTAATGTAAGAATTTCCTCTGTCATGCATGTTTATTTTCGGTCTTGTGTTTTATATCCAACTTGTGTTGTGTGCTGTTTAATAGAATCTCTCTCATTTGGCCCCATATATGGTTTATATCTTCTTGTTCCATATTTTTGGATAAATTGTCCACGATTTGCTTGCTAATTTCTGTCGTTACTGCCTCTTTTATGTCTTCCTGTTTGAGTTTAGCAAGATCCATCTTCCGCTTAGGTGTTGCTTTGATAGGTTTTGATACTTTGATCTTGATTGATGCCAACAGTAATGTATGGTCAGATGGGACATCTTCTCCTGAGTAGCTGCTTGCATTTGTAATAGATGAACTAAGGCTTTTATTAATTAGTATGAAGTCTATTTGATTTCTGATTATATTATGCGGTTGGTCTGCTGGGGATTTCTGCTATTCTGTCAGAGTAGGGAGTAAAATTGGTGACGCACCTTGCGAGAAGTTTAGGGATAACAAATCCTACTCCTTTGTTGTGATTCTTGTCTTGATTACTCGAGTAGTACAGGGAATACCCAGAAGTTGTACTGAACCAAGCCTTTTATTAATTAGTATGAAGTCTATTTGATTTCTGATTATATTAGGTCGGTTGGTCTGCTGGGGATTTCTATGTGTACAGTCTGCGGGCTGGTAGTCGAAACCATGTGTTGCTTACTTTCACATTTTCCTCTTGACAGAATTGCAAGAGTCGGTCTCCCCTTTCGTTGCGTATCCCTAATCCAAAGGGGCCAACAAGGTCTTCAAATTTCTCATTCCCCAGCTTTGAGTCAAAATCCCTCATTACAATGTTTATATCCTGTTTTTTCGTAAGTTTGAGTAGATCTTTTGTTTCAGAGTAAAACGTTTCTATTTCTTCTTCTGTTGCATCGGCCGTTGGAGCGTACACCTGAATGATGTTGAGATTTACGGACTTGGCATTGATTTTTAATAATACTGTTCTGTCAGAGTAGCGAGTTAAAATTGGCGACGCACCTTGCGAGAAGTTTAGGGATAAAAAATCCTACTCCTTTCCTGTGATTGTTGTCTTGATTACTCGAGTAGTACAGGGAATACCCAGAAGTTGTGCGTTTTCCTGAGTCGAGGAACCAAGTCTCGGCTATGCCTACTATATTTATGTTAAGCCTTTTTGCTTCTTGGGTTAGGTTTATTAGTTTTCCTGCTTCGTATAGGCTTCGTACGATCCAGGTTCCTATTCTGATTTTGTTTCGTATGTTTGTTCTTGTGGCTTCATTCAAGTCCGTTCCTCCCGGAGGTCCGAATAAGGAACTGTTTAAAACTCCGGTAATTTGATTTGAGTTGAATGTAGTCATTATGTGATTCTCTTGGGAATGATATTGGGGGTAAAGGCAACAATAAAGGCAAAAATATTGGGAAATATACGGTTTCCCGTTGCCTTTCTCCATTGTACAGTATTTATACGTGTACTTTCCTTTCCAGATAGCTCTGGTGTTCTGAGCTATCGATCCGTCTGTTCTGAGCTATCGATCCGTCTCAATTTAGCATCATCAGCGCCGCCGCGTGAAGGCGTGAGTTCGGTCATTCGATCTCTTGGTACCGTGCTGCTCGAAGGTGATCGATTTGCAGCTACGGACTGAACCCTACTAAATTCAGGTCCAGCAGAGCAGACCTTGGTTCTAGTGACTCTTGACGAATGGATATTACTTCTTACAAAATATTTATATATTATAACTTTTAAATGCAGTCCTCTACAAAAAATCAAAAATTTTGCACACCCCACACTAAGGTTATTAAATGTAATTCATAATTCTCAGACAAAATAGAGTCCTTAAATAGTCGGCCCATGAACACATACTGTTGCGCAAGAATTGCTGCTCCGAATCACTAAATTGACGGTCTGAGTACATATTCTGTCACCCAAGAATTGCCGCTCTGGATTCTTAATTTGTCGCCTCGATGTATCTTTCCCAATATAATAGATACACTATGTAGAATATAATAGATATACTTTATAGAATATAATATAATAGATATACTCGTCAATAGGTCGAAAGGTCGTCAATATTAATCGAGAGCGAAAATGTGTGCACGAACGAAGTGAGGGAGGGCGCGCATTCGCTCGAGAGTGAAATTGACAATTTCGCCCGTGTTACAAACAATATTTTTTATCACTCATGCGAGAGGATGTATCTTACAAGTTTGGGATCCAGGTGCCATCCAAAAAAAAAGAAATAAAAAATTCTAACACTTCTTGATTGTATTTATTTTATTTTTATTTATTTGTTTATTTTAATGTAACCTAGCTATATTAAATATTTGCGTGCGTTGCCCAAGTTAGGTTCATTAACGTTAAAATATAATCGCAAATTCTGTACATATATATATATTAGATTGTGTGTCAAATATATTGAGTCTGTTGTTGACAGATATAGAACGATCGTTGCATTTTATTCTTCCAAAAACTATTAATATTAGGACCATTTAACAGGTTATGGGTCCAGCACGTTTCCACTACGTGATCTGATTTCAACCACTTTGGATAACAGCTCTAGTGTTAAGGATTACGTTAACAAAGTAATGACAACAGCTCATAAGCTTAGAAATATTAATTTTGTAGTAGGCGACGAGTGGCTTGGTACTTTGCTGCTCGCTGGCCTCCCGGATGTCTACAAACCGATGATTATGGCTATTGAAAGCTCAGGTGTGTCAATTACTGCTGATTTCGTAAAAACAAAGCTGCTACAGGATGTAAAAGTGTCAGGTTCTTCAGCCTACTATATTAAGTCTAATAAATCTAAAAATATGTCAAAAGTCTCCTAAAGATTCACCCGATTACAACCAGAAAAAAGGCCCACGTTGTTACAATTGTAACAAATATGGTCATTTCAGTAAAAACTGCTATTTCCAGAAGAAAAAGAAAACACAACCAGATAATATCACAAAAAACAATGGATATTATGCCGTTTTTTCTGATCAGAAACATTGGACAAAACCATGGTACATTGACTCTGGAGCATCACAGCATATGTGTAGAGAGAGAAAATGGATGTACGATGTTTCTCCGACAACAGTAAATAATATAAAGGTGGCAGACAACAAGACTGTAGCAGTAGAAGGATGTGGTAAAGTGAATTTGCAAATAAGAGACCCTGAAGGGATACCTCAGACTATTCAAGTAAGAAATGTGCTGTATGTACCTTCTTTGACAACTAATTTACTTTCTGTAAGTCAGGTGACAAAAAATGAGTGTGTAGTTGGTTTTGAGAAAGACTGTAAAATTTATCAAAATAAGAAATTAATTTTGACCGCTTTGCAATATAACAATATGTATGTATTGAAAGACTTTTCTGAAACATCAACATTGTTGTAAACAGTCGATGAGAATGATATAAATGTGTGGCATCAGAGGATGGGCCACCTCAACTTTACAGACTAAGAGAAAATAGAGAGCAGTGCAGAGGGGTAGAATTATCCAAAAAATATTTCCAAACTTGCACAACATGTATGGAAAGTAAGATGAATAGACTACCTTTTAAAAATCCTGGTACTAGAGCCTGTGAACCTCTCCAATTAACTCACACTGATCTATGTGGTCCGATGGAGACAAGCTCTGTAGGAGGTACGAAATATTATGTTAGTTTTATAGATTATTATAGCAGAAAAGTTTTTATGAAAAATAAATCTGATACTTTAGAAAAGTTTAAACAATTTAAAAATTTAGTAGAAAATGAGACTGAAAAAATAATTAAAGTACTTAGATCAGACAACGGAAAAGAATATATAAATAAAGAGTTTAAATTATTTTTAGAAAAATTTGGCATACAACATCAAACAACTAACATGTACACCCCAGAGCAGAATGGGTTAGCGGAGCGAATGAATCGCACACTTGTAGAAAGAGCTAATTGTTTAATTCTGAATTCCAGTTTGGCAAAACCGTTTTGGGCTGAAGCTGTATCTACAGCTGCTTACATAATTAACCGGTCACCAACCAAGGCCCTGGACTACAAGTCGCCATATGAAAAGTAGTCGGGTAAGAAACCAAATATTAAGAATATGAGAATTTTCGGTTGTGATGCAATTGTTCATGTGCCCAAAGAAAAAAAGCAAAAATGGGACTCTAAAGCAGTTAGAATGTTATTTGTCGGGTATTGTGAGTTCACACAAGGGTATTTGGCTACTGTGATTCTGATTGGGCTTCAGATATTAATAGTCGAAGGTCTTACTCTGGCTACACTTTTATGTTACAAGGTGCAGCAATTTCATGGTGTTCAAAACGACTGAGCACTGTTGCCTTGTCAACCATGGAGGCAGAGTATATGTCACTTGCAACTGCTACACAAGAAGCAATATGGCTTAGACATTTGGTGTCCGAATTGCACTGTGATACAGGAACTTCACCGACTGTTATATACTGTGATAATCAGAGTGCAATTAAATTTGCAGGTACAAAATCCTACTGTGCCCGCAGCAAGCATATTGATATCAGATATCATTTTCTTCGAGAGAAGATTGCCACAAATGAAATAGAAGTTAAATATATTAGTACTGAGAGTATGGTGGCTGACATCCTGACCAAATCCAATTCGCAAATGAAGATTAAAAAATGTTCAAGAGCCATGGGTTTGCACTTGAAGGGAGGATGATAAAAATGATTAAAATATAACCGTAAACTCCTCCTGTACCACCTGTATCTATAAATATATAGTCCACCTGTATATATACATATTAGATTGTGTGTCAAATATATTGAGTCTGTTCTTGACAGATATAGAACGATCGTTGCATTTTATTCTTCCTAAATCGAAAACTATTAATATTAGGACCATTTAACAATTAATCGTCGTAATGGTCGTCCATTAATCATATGAGGCTCGGAAGTGGGGAGAGTGTTTTTTTTGTGAATAATCCCGAAATACCACATGGAGAGAGGGCGGTTGTAGTGTGATATCACGTGTATTTATTTTTTTGTTGAACGTGCGATTTTTAAACCTAAAATCGCGAGACGTACCAAAAAAATACACGTGATTTTGGGTAGTTCGGGGGGCTTAACCTAAAACCTCACCAAGTATCACCGGGGGAAGGGGGGTTTAAAAAGTTGCTAAAAAAACATCACGTGATTAATGGACGACCCCTTGCGTGTAATAGACTAATAATTACATTTTATCGTATTAAAAAACGTGCACCAAGATAGTACTATTGTGCATGAGTGATAAAAAATATGTATCTATATAGGTAAACGTGAACATACAAAAAAATATGTACAAAGTTAGAACAGATTGTAAGAAAATTGTAGAAAGGAGTTAGCTTGGTCAGAATCATCAATCAAGTGTTCAGATTTAAAAGCTGGGTGTGTTGGTCAAACCTTTTTCCAAGAACACCGGATGGTGTTGTTTTTGACTTTATTTCTTGTGCGCGCGAGGTTTATATCCAGCGCGGGGCAGCATAAAAAAAAGACAGGTGTTTCCCTAGAGTGCCGGATTACGGAACGTGTCGAATTAATCAACCGCCGGATTATCGAGATAATACTGTAATAGATTGAGATACTATATAGCATATAATATAATAGATAGAGATACTATATAGAATGGAAAATAATAGATTAGATTAGGTTGGCTTAAAAAATGGACAGAAAAGGATGGTTTGTTTATATTTATAAATAAAGACCAGAGCAGACAAATTGAGATGGCTACTAATACTAGACAAGAAATATAGATAACATAGGCGACAAGATGCCAAAGCATATTAGCATAATTATACTACATATTATGATTAGATAGATATTAGGTTGTCCCGAAAGTCCTTGCGTATATTTGATGTGTAACCTTACGCAAGTATTACTAAGTTGCCCATAGCCTCTCACAAATAAATTTGGTATTAATCGAAAAGGTACGTTTCCTGACTATAATTTAATATAAACAAATTGAAGCATTTTGCCTTTTTCCTTGCTTAGCGCCTAATCGACATGGAGCACGAAAAACAACATTTTCGTCACATTTTGTACTACTTACAGTTTCCGGAAGGCACAGACGCGACCGTAGCACATAAAATATATACAGTGTTTGGTGACACGTTATCAAAACGCACATGTCAGCACTGGTTTACAAAATTCCGTTCTGGAGATTTTGCGCTCACAAGATAAACCACGTTCGGGACGACCACAAGTCAACATTGACGAGGAAATTAAAGCCATAATCAAGACCAACAGAACAGTAAGGGAACTCGCGGAGAGCTTAAACGTACCTAAAACAAACCATACATCGACATATAAAAAATATAGGCCTTGTAGAAAAGCTTTTGAATTCGTAAATTGAAAAGGAGTACTGTTACATCATGACAACGCTAGACCACACACATCTTTGGTGACACGGCGGAAATTTCTGGAGCCCGGATGGGAAGTCATGCCACATCTACCTTATAGCCCTGACCTTGCCCTATCAGATTTCCATCTATTCTTGAGTTTTCCGAACTTACTCAGTGACAAAACTTTTAAAAAAGAAGAAGACATAAAAAATCATTTGGACCAGTTTCTTGGAGATAAAGACCAAGCCTTCTACGAAAGAGGAATTATGAAATTACGTGAAATATGGCAAAAGGTCGTTGGCATATCATTCCAGGTAATTTATAATTCCTCTTTCGTAGAAGGCTTGGTCTTTATCTCCAAGAAACTAGTCCAAATGATTTTTTGTCTTCTTTTTTAAAAGTTTTGCCACTGAGTGAGTTCTCAAGACTCCGGAATAGATGGAAATCTGATGGGGCAAGGTCAGGGCTATATGGTGGAATTGAAATGACTTCCCATCCGAGCTGCAGAAATCTTTGCCGTGTCACCAAAGATGTGTGTGGTCTAGCGTTGTCATGATGGAGCACTAGGATGGAGCAAGAGAGTAGTTTCCGTGTTGACACATTCACATCCATTATATAGCCCTGACCTAGCACCATCAGCTTTCCATCTATTCCGGAGTTTTGAAGACTCCGGAATAGATGGAAAGCTGATTGGGCTAGGTCAGGGCTATATGGTGGATGTGAATGTGTTAAAACGGAAACTACTTTCTTGAATAAAAGTTATTCTGTGCATAAATTTTTTAAACTTATTTTAATACCAAAAAAGCGCAAGCACTTTCGGGACAACCTAATAGATACTACATATTATGATTAGATAGACACAGGTACGATTTCATTTCATGACTAGTTCAGCAGCATGATATGACTTAAATAGGATAGGAGTATAAATACATCCAAACCAGGTGAGAGCAGATAGATATACCACAACAGCATAAGACACAACATATGGAAATAAGAATATAGCATGCAGACGATGCTGGATAGACTATGGTATATTGGCATGGCCATGGTATGGTATAATACGAACGGGCAACAAGGCAGCGTGCCCATGGCCCAGAAGAAAGGGTGGCCCAAAAGTCCAAAAAATTCGCAATGGATTAAAAAAAAACCTTCCAACGTTTTACAGTAAATGATGAGATCTTGCCCAGTGCCCTGAAAAAGCAAGTTACAAAGCAACCTTTCCGTAGCTCTATAATATTATTAAGTCTTTTTTTTTAGATAATACAAGATTATTAGCAACAATTCGCGAATATAAGCAATGGAAACCATACTTGAATATAGGGGTGAAACTAAACTAGTTATAGTATACTCATACCATCTTATTAAAGCGGAACAAGGCTTGAATATATAAATATATTCAACTTTTCCGTAGCTCTATAATATTATTAAGTCTTTTTAGACTACAAAACAAATCTCATGTTGAAACACAACAGATTTATATTTGTCTGTTATTTACTAGCAATCAGTCCACTTTCATGGCACTACAACAAGAAGTAGATAAATTACATTGTTTTTAAGATCACCTCTTTCTATTTGATCTTAAAACTGAGTGCTAGTAAATAAAAGACAAATATCTGTTTTGTTTCAACATGAGATTTGTTTTGTAATCTTAAAAAGACTTAATAATATTATAGAGCTACGAAAAAGATGAATATATTTATATATTCAAGCCATGTTCCGATTTAATAAGTTGGTATGATTGTACTATAATTAGTTTAGTTTCACCGATATATTCAAGTATGGTTTCCATGTTTGCTTATATTCGCGAATTATTTCTTGTATTTTGATATTTGGTAATTTTTCAATGTGTACAGCTGCATTTGTGGATTAATGATGAAATAAAATAAACTAAAGATGTAGGACAAAATTAAAAAAAAAACAAATTAAAAGAGCGAAAGTTAATTTTCCAGATAAAAATAGCTCCTTAACTAGTTTAAACTATTCAGTTTTTTTAATTGTTGACGGTCTTTCCAGAACAAGTAGTTATTTTAAGTACAAGTGGATTAAATAAACATATGAATGACACATGGCATTAATTACATACTACACGGTGTGTGCGTACTTACAATAATTAATATTGCTTCTATAAATCTGTAATATCATACTGAACTATTGTCTATTGCAATCTGAAACTCGATACCGATCGAACATAAACCAATATAAGGCGGCATCGATAACTCGCGGCCATAAATTTATCAAGTATCGAGTGTAATTAAAAATTGATAGTATCAACCTTATGTTATCTCTGATCATCAAGCCCGTATTCAGTTTAACATTGAACAAACGTTGTCATCAAGAAACGTCAATATAGTTAGAATATGTTTTGATATGTTTGAGTATGTTTTGACTTTAAAAATCATATACTTATATTAATATATTAGAAGAATTCAAACTGTTTTAGATTTCAAGATTTATCCATAATCTGTGTGAGTTGATAGCACAACATATCGGTAATGTGGAGTGTTTCTCAGATTCCTATCATGATTTGTTTTTGTTAGGCAATACTAGAGAGACAAGACTAGACAGACAAGACTATACAGACAAGACTAGACAGACAAGACTAGACAGACAAGACTAGACAGACAAGACTAGACAGACAAGACTAGACAGACAAGACTAGACAGACAAGACTAGACAGACAAGACTAGACAGACAAGACTAGACAGACAAGACTAGACAGACAAGACTAGACAGACAAGACTAGACAGACAAGACTAGACAGGCAAAACTAGACAGACAAGACTAGACAGACAAGACTAGACAGACAAGACTAGACAGACAAGACTAGACAGACAAGACTAGACAGACAAGACTAGACAGACAAGACTAGACAGACAAGACTTGACAGACAAGACTAGACAGACAAGACTAGACAGACAAGACTAGACAGACAAGACTAGACAGACAAGACTAGACAGACAAGACTAGACAGACAAGACTAGACAGACAAGACTAGACAGACAAGACTAGACAGACAAGACTAGACAGACAAGACTAGACAGACAAGACTAGACAGACAAGACTAGACAGACAAGACTAGACAGACAAGACTAGACAGACAAGACTAGACAGACAAGACTAGACAGACAAGACTAGACAGACAAGACTAGACAGACAAGACTAGACAGACAAGACTAGACAGACAAGACTAGACAGACAAGACTAGACAGACAAGACTAGACAGACAAGACTAGACAGACAAGACTAGACAGACAAGACTAGACAGACAAGACTAGACAGACAAGACTAGACAGACAAGACTAGACAGACAAGACTAGACAGACAAGACTAGACAGACAAGACTAGACAGACAAGACTAGACAGACAAGACTAGACAGACAAGACTAGACAGACAAGACTAGACAGACAAGACTAGACAGACAAGACTAGACAGACAAGACTAGACAGACAAGACTAGACAGACAAGACTAGACAGACAAGACTAGACAGACAAGACTAGACAGACAAGACTAGACAGACAAGACTAGACAGACAAGACTAGACAGACAAGACTAGACAGACAAGACTAGACAGACAAGACTAGACAGACAAGACTAGACAGACAAGACTAGACAGACAAGACTAGACAGACAAGACTAGACAGACAAGACTAGACAGACAAGACTAGACAGACAAGACTAGACAGACAAGACAAGACAGACAAGACTAGACAGACAAGACTAGACAGACAAGACTAGACAGACAAGACTAGACAGACAAGACTAGACAGACAAGACTAGACAGACAAGACTAGACAGACAAGACTAGACAGACAAGACTAGACAGACAAGACTAGACAGACAAGACTAGACAGACAAGACTAGACAGACAAGACTAGACAGACAAGACTAGACACACAAGACTAGACAGACAAGACTAGACAGACAAGACTAGACAGACAAGACTAGACAGACAAGACTAGACAGACAAGACTAGACAGACAAGACTAGACAGACAAGACTAGACAGACAAGACTAGACAGACAAGACTAGACAGACAAGACTAGACAGACAAGACTAGACAGACAAGACTAGACAGACAAGACTAGACAGACAAGACTAGACAGACAAGACTAGACAGACAAGACTAGACAGACAAGACTAGACAGACAAGACTAGACAGACAAGACTAGACAGACAAGACTAGACAGACAAGACTAGACAGACAAGACTAGACAGACAAGACTAGACAGACAAGACTAGACAGACAAGACTAGACAGACAAGACTAGACAGACAAGACTAGACTGACAAGACTAGACAGACAAGACTAGACAGACAAGACTAGACAGACAAGACTAGACAGACAAGACTAGACAGACAAGACTAGACAGACAAGACTAGACAGACAAGACTAGACAGACAAGACTAGACAGACAAGACTAGACAGACAAGACTAGACAGACAAGACTCGACAGACAAGACTAGACAGACAAGACTAGACAGACAAGACTAGACAGACAAGACTAGACAGACAAGACTAGACAGATAAGACTAGACATAGAAGACTAGACAATACTTCAATTTCATTTTCAGTCGTTGAAGTTGAAGGAGAACAACGTAGGAGCTAGAACACTTCCTTGGGGAACACATATGTTAATATTCAGCGGCTCCGATATACCAGTTTCAACATTTGAGGTGACTTTTACGTATTGTTTCCTGTTTGTTAGGTATGATTGTATTAAGTTGACCATCTTTCCTTGCATACCAAGTTGAAATAGTTTATCTAAAAGTTGTGGGTGAGACACACAATCGAAAGCCTTCAATAGACCGGCGAAAATGCTGATGAGCCTTTATCTATTTCATTTAGAAGTTGAATGTACAACTCCGAAATAGCTGTGGCGGTAGCTTTGCCCTTACAAAATCCATGTTGTTCTATGCTACATCCTTGCGTTTTTTGTCCCATCTCGGAAAATTGTATAGTTTATGGATTACGTTGTCTATTTGTCCGCAGTATTTACAGTCTGGATCTGATGCCCTCCCGATGTTGTGAAGGTTGTTCAAGTGAAGGTCCTCCTGGTTGTTAAGGTTGTTTCCTGTTTGATAGGTAGGATTGTATTAAGTTGGCCACCATTCCAAGTATATCAAGTTGAAATAGTTTATCTAAAAGTTGTGGGTGAGACACACAATCGAAAGGTAATAAGAAATTAATCTCAGCGCAGTTGCCCAGTCTGCGATGTTATACGGTGACCCTATCTGGGCGGAGGCCACTAATATTAATATTTTTGTTTTATTTGAAATTATTTTGGATTGTGTGTCTCACCCACAACTTTTAGATAAACTATTTCAACTTGGTATACATGCAAAGATGGCCAACTTAATACAATCCTACCTAACAAACAGGAAACAACACGCAAAAGTTACCTCCAATGTTGAAACTGGTATATCGGTGCCGCTGAATATTAACATATGTGTTCCTCAAGGAAGTGTTCTGGCTCCTACCTTGTTCTTGCTACCTTGTGCCCTTGATAAATCGGCGAAAATGCCGAAATAGCTGTGGGTGTAGCTTTGCCCTCACGAAATCCATGTTGTTCTATAGAGTATATAGTCTGGATCTGATACCCTCCCGAAGTTTTATAGGAATTGCTTAAAGCACCCATGGCCCCTGAGGATTTGGGTTAGGTGGTAGTTTATTTTTAGGTGGTAGTTTATGTTGTCGTCGGAACCAAGTCTCTATATCTCTCTATATCTATATTGGGGATGAGTATCCTTGTCCACTCACCATTTGGTGTCATATTGCCATTCTCTTAAGAGGTTATCGTTTTACTTGTTTCCTGTTATGTCGTCTCTGGAAGCATAATGTATGTATTTCCTTAGCCTGATTTGCAGGTCAATTGGCGGAATACCTGAGATATCTAACGCTGAATTTGTGGACACAGTACGATAGGCACTACATACCCGCAGAGCCAGTTTTCTATGATAAGCTGCTAGTTTTTCAATATTGCTTCTATTAGTGACCTCCGCCCAGATAGGGGCACAGTATAACATCGCAGCCTGGGCAACTACGTTGAAATAGATAAGACTAGACACACAATACTTGGGTGGGGGGGGGGGGCGTAGCTGGCGGAATAATCCTAACCAGACAAGTAGCCCCCCAGGAAACGCATCACTCTGGAACTGTTTTTCGGACCTCGGAGTGACGGATGGATGTATTATAAAAATGTGCTTCAACTGAATCTCTTGTTGGACTTCCTCTCATCATTTTCTGTGTTGCTTATTCTGGCATAAATTAACCGCTGCATGTTTTCCCAGTTTTCCTTTTCCTCAAGCATGTAACTTATAATGGTTTCGTTTGACCAATAGGTTCTCCCGTGTTTGCTGCTGCTGATTCCCTTTCGTCTTGCCATCTCCAGCATTCGAAGATGGCGTGGCTCACACTGTCTGTGTCCCCGCAGTACACACATAATTCGTCTGAAGCCAGGCCCAGTCTCTAAAGCAACCATGGCCAGAAAGTGCTTGGGTCAGATGATAACTTATTTCACCGTGCTTTCTTTTGATCCTGGTGGAGATGTTCGGAAAAGTAATGTGGTCCACTGTCCTGTTTACGTGAGCTCCCACCTTCTCTGCCACTGTTCGAGAAGTTCCTCTCTGTTTTTTTTTATATCCTGTTGTAGCCGCTTTCGTAAAGCTTCTTTCGCTCTTCTGCGCGTACGTTGATTGGGAGAATGCCTGCGATGACCAGGGCAGCTTCGCCCGATACCTTTCGATAGCCACTGCAAACCGTATATCCATTTTCCGTTGTATAGCTGCTAATTTTTGTAGATTTTCATTTGATTGCAGTTCCTTGGCCCATATTGGTGCATCTGAACTACAGAGCTCAGAATTCTGCGTTTACTACTTTTGGCCCCCCCTACGTTTCACATTAGTTGTTGTAAGCCTGCCATAATCCTCATTCCTTTAGCCGCCGCTTCTGTTAAGTGTGCAGTAAACGATAGCCTTTTATCAATCGTCACAGAGAGACAAAACTGGACAGACAAGACTAGACAGACAAGGATAGACAGACAATACAGACGAGATACGACTAATGAGACAAAATGAGAAAGACTACATCTATCGAGCAGATTAATGATAGACAAGACTGAACTAGGCAATGCTATAGTTAGCAAGATTAGAATAATGAAGACTAGGTACGTAGAACTAGTTTAGTGATTACTTCATTAGAATCTTATGATTGCCAATATCAAACAGATTGAGATAGAGGGAGGAAAACGATGGAGTTGAGTAAATGAAATAAATAAAATTGTATTTATTATTGCTTTATATATGATTTATTGAAATAAAATCGACGTTAAACATATATTTTCAATTTATTTCGAGATAAATCAGTATTGCAGTTTGTAAACCACGATTTACTTTAAATCCGGAAGCAATTCTATATATCTCGAACGAGATGTCTATCTGTGGAGATTGAGTTTGTGTCGTTATAGAATATATAGTTGAGTAAGTAGGAGTATTAAATTAGTAATAAGTGTTGAATAGAGTATAATTCCTGAACGCGTGAGTGGTTTTAGACGATATAAACCAGTTCAAAGCAGCGGCCATAATCGGAAATGTATTAGTGCCGGTGAGTGTGTTATATACTTGTTTTCTTTTTTCTCTCTTCCTGTAACGTAACCTTCGTTCGAATCGTGATGGTAAGTCCGGGCGAGTGCACGTATAAAAAACACCCGGAGATAAAGAGAGACGAGCAAGAACAACGAACAAAATATAGTTTTTTTCCTCTCTTTCTTCTACAGCTTCCTTTTCGAGAATGCGGGGCGATCTTGAACTTTGGAATTTAATTATACAGGATGAGTCTTCCTATATGTATAAATATTCGAGCCATTATCAATTTACACTCCATAAAAGTTGCTTTTATCATAAATTAAGGAGGACGGCCGTAAAATGTTAAGTAAGGAAGAATTGGAAATGTTTTAAATTGAATATTAAAAGAAGCGAACGCGAGCAGATGATGACTAGAACAAAAAGAAGAATCGCGAAAGAGTAGTAGGAGATGCAATCTTATTAATTGCGTCGATCAAGCAATTATTTTATAATATGTTAATTCTATGAGGAATAATTTTGCAGTTAGCAATGTAAGATACATGTCAACATGTCCAGTTTTTAAGAAATCATTAATAAAAAGCGGATATATTAACATATATTTGAGAAATTATTTTAGTATTTTGTTTATAACGATTTTTTAACATATGCGGATCGTATTTTTTTTTAATGGAATAGTTTGTTGTGAATGGAATAGTTAATGAGGGTGGAATAGTTTCTGAAGGAATAGTTTATTAGGGGTAATATTTAAGATAGTTAATTATATTTTATTTCTTGTGCAAATAAATGTTTCTTATATACTTGATGAGACTGGAATATTTTAGAGAATTTAGACCAGTGGCGCTTTCAACGCCACAGTGTGTTGTGTGTGGAACACTACAATGAATAGACCAGTGTTTCCCAACCTTTCTTGTGCCATAGCACAGTGGGGCCGAATGCATGATTTCTTGGCAAAAAATATTTGAGCTAAATTTTGACTATAAAATGATAAGTACAACACTTCTTAATAATAATACAAAGTTTAATATGTATTTGTTTCTGAATTATATACATGTATATGTCAAGAACTAACATATTAACATTTATGAAGAATCATCAGAGTCTGTATCAATGATATATTAATAGTCTGTATCAATTTTTTTTTTGTGGAAAACTGGTTAGTGATATTAATGTTCTGTTTTCACACACATTAGTTACAAAACTCATTGGTTTTTATGTTTTAGAGTACCTACCTTCTGCACTGTCAGCAGTTAGACGAAATCAGTGAAAAACACGTCTGCCGCCGATGCAGATATCTTGACCACTTGACTATCACAATATGCATCACAAAATAGCGTGAAGAGACGCTCACATTTGGCATTAGCTGTAATAGCATTGATACATTTTATTACTGGATGTAGTACTATATTTAGAACAGGCGAGATGTTTTTAGCTACCAAGTTTTCCCTTTGAATAACACAATGCACAAGAATCAGTTCTGGATTCTAAGCCGTCGCTTGGATTTTGAGGCCCCGGGCATATATATTAAAGTGGGGCCCCCAGTAAACAAAAAAAGTGAATAAACAAATAAATTCTTTAATTTTTAATACATACAAGAAAGGAACATATGTATAGAAGAAATAAAATATAATAATATATTAATAGAAAAGAAAAACAATATTAATTGAACTTTATTTTCCTTGCTTTAATTTCTGCAATTTTATCTATTATCTCACTTGTCTTTATCTCACAAGCCCTCGCATAATTCATTTTCTATTGAAAAAAAAATTGCGGGGCTCTGTGGGGCCCCCCCTAGTCCGTGGGCCCCGGGCATTCGCCCGATTGACCGACGCTACTGTCTGGATTCTCATCTTTCATCAATTTTAAGCAGCCATTTTTCTTGTCCATCATATTAGCGTATATTTTTCATTGGTATATTATTGACATCTAAGTATCATTGACATCTATTATTGACATCTTAGAGGTAGTGGTGCTTTCTAATCTTTTACAAACAACATGTCCTTTAGCAATTGTCTCTTCTTCTTCAGCAAAATGTCCTTTATCAATATATTTTACGTAAGTTATCAATACTGCCTCACTGTCTCTCAAAGTTGATTCATCCATTTTCACTGAGAATTTTCTTATTTTCAGCTTTTCAACAAGTTGTCAAAAACTAGCCTCAAGAATAGGATTATGAGTTGAAGTATGAGCAGTAAAAAGAGACTTTATTGTCGTTCTCTTTTAAAAATTTTTTTTTTTTTGCCTTGCCTGGTCTTATCTGTTTGTCTGGTCTCATCATCTTGTCTGGGGGGGGGGGGGGGCGTTTGGGGTTCAAGCTTAGTTACTGTAAGTTACTGTAACTCAAAGTTACTGTATTTTCTTAAAACACCCCTCCTCCCTCCCGAGACTAAATCCTGGTCTTAAAGCCCCCCCCCCCCCCCCCCGAAACTAAATCCTGGCTACGCCCATGACAGCGGGTATGAACCCAAATTTAATTTGGGTATGAACCCAAAACTGCGTTGTTTAGCTAGATTTTAAAGCGTCCGGGGCTCCCCGCAGAGCCTGCAGTCTGCCGAAAGGAGGTTAACTTGACGACGCCAAAAAACCCAGTTTTGATATAGAGATATTTTGGCCTCGCCAAACGAATTTATAATATTTATTGGCCGCATTTATTTAAGAATTTGCTTTTTTTTCAATTTTGGCACCGAAATCTAGCATTGCATTTAAATGGCCCGGAGAAAAATAGTTAACCTCGTGAAAAGTTCATTTTCAAATTGCCCCTTAACAATCAAATTGTCCTCCTGTGGGGCGTAGGCCCCACGTTGGGAAATACCGGAAGAGACCTTTTCATAGTTGAAATTTTTTGGTGCGCATGCGTCAATTTCCGCCATGTTATACGTCAAAATAGCCCTAGCCCTTTTGAGGTATAACTGTATATGAGTCCGAAACTTTCATATTCCCGCCTTTCAAACTTGGCGGATGCGCATGCGATTAACTAACCGTAAAAAGGTCTATTGCAACAACTTTGAGTTCTATGTAGAACAGTAAGCAGAATTGTAAAATGAGCCACATTCTTGATTCTGCGAGACTTCTGGTGCACAAAATATCATAGATGCTATACAAATGACTTTGGTGCTTTGGAGCACATCACAGACAAAGTAAGTCATGTTGTGTTGTTTATTGCCTGAAAACAAAGTTGCAATATTTGAGGGAGCGGTATTAAGAACATACCAACGTTCATAAGAACAAGTTACAGTTCAATTTTAAGTTAAGGTCCAAGTAACTATGAATGATTGAACCAGTTACTACCAAGGGACTATAAATGAATTGAAACATTTAGAATAGCGTACAATCTATCGGTGACAGGCACTTATATATATACGAATCGCTAATTTTCCTATAGAACAAACACCTTTTCAGATGTGTGGTGGTGGCTGAGAAAGCTGGGGTTTAAATCCCACACAGAAGTAAAAGCAGCAAAAATTAAAAACTAATGGCTGCAACCCATCACACTCAATTCCCCAAACCGCAACGCAAGATCCCCCATATTCAAATCTTAGTGCTGAGGTTGGATATGTGACATAAAGGCTGATGACGACAAAACACCTTTTCGAAGAATATAAAGTCGAACGGCCACTGTGCAGTGAGGGAAAAGTGGGTAGTCAAGAATACAGAGACCTGCAAAAGCTAATCCGCAGGAAGACCCGAAGCGATCTGTTGGACCATAACACCCGTCCCATACAAGAGGCTTTAGAAAAGAAGAGCAGCCGAAGAGTTCTAAGGCTGAAGCTGAGTGAGGGCAAGAAGCACATCTTCAAGCTTCTCAACGGGAATGGAGAAGTAGTTTCAAACAAGGAGCAGCTGCTTGCAATAGTACAGGACTTCTATGAATTACTCTACGAAAACAAAGTATCAACGAGTCAGCCAATAACAGCTCGAGGGCAAACACGACCGCCTGTCGAAAACATCGGATCCGAAGAAATTCAGGATGTCATTCCAGAGGAAATAATGCTCGCTATACAACAACTTAAGTATAGAAGAGTCCCGGGGAAGATGACATATTACCAGAGATGATCAAAAGCAACGACAAGGTACTTGGTGAAGTGCTGACAATCCTATTCACAAAGTGCATCCTGGAAGGTAAAGTACCTGCATCATGGCATAACGCAGTAATCACCCTAATCCACAAAAAAGGGGACATCAAGAGGCTCGAAAACTACATTGCATGTCTATAAGCTCTTCTCTCGGGTTCTAGTTAACAGACTTGACAGGAAGCTAGAATACTTTCAACCCAGAGAACAGGCAGGCTTTCGCTCAGGCTTCAGCACCAATGATCACCTTCAAACTTTCGAAACAGTCATGCAATGAGTACAAAAAACCAGTTATCCTAGCCTTCATCGGCTAGGAGAAAGCGTTCGATTCCATAGAGTGGTGGGCCATAGAGCCAGCTCTAGTTAAATGCCTTATCGATGAAAGGTACAGATCCTCAACTACCTGCATCATAACGCAACTGCCTGTGTCTACCTGCACAAGAAAACCAACAAATTTCATCTAGAGAAAGGTGTCAGGCAAGGGGACACAATATCACCTAAGCTGTTTACCCTAGCACTAGAATATATATTCCAACAGATGCAATGGGCGGGGAAGGGGCTGATGATTGATGGAGAGAGAATGACCAACCTTAGATTTGCTGATGACCTGGTTCTAGTTTCAGAGAGTATTGGGGAGATGCTGACGATGCTGGAGGATTTGAGAGTGGAAGCCGAGAAGACGGGTCTTAAAATGAACATGGGGAAAACCAAGATTATGACCAACATTCCCGAAATCACAGACTACGAGTTTCCAGTAGAGAAAGTAACCGAGTACATATATTTGGTGCATAAGGTTAGGTTAGGTTAGCTTATGTTAGGAGTTCATATATTTGGGGCATAAGGTTACACTGGACTTTAAGAACCTGGTAACGGAAGTGAAAAGGCGGAACGCACAAGCTTGGGCAGATAATGGACAGAATAAGCAGATTCTACGTGGCAAAATATCCCTGGATCTCAAAGTTAAAGTCTTCGAGCAGTGTGTCATGCCCGTGCTCACCTACGGTACCATGACCCTTACGCAGACCATGACCCTTGACCATGACACTTACGCAGAAGTCCGCCGAGAAATTCCGAGTCGCGCAGAGGGGCATGCAGAGAGCGATGCTCGGAGCCACTTCGCCACTTCGTGAAACGTAACGAATGGATCCGGAATAAAACTTGGGCAGGACACATTGCGAGAATAAACGAGAGTCGCTGGACGAGACGAGTCCTTGAATAGAGACCCAGACCGTATACTCAAGGGCGCGGCAGACCACCGCAGAGAGAGAGAGAGAATGTAAATCTTAAAAATTACTTAGACTTCCCTTAAGCTTCTGTTTTCCCTGCAGATATTTTTGTATATACAATAAGAACATATCCAACGATAGAATGGAGTACATTGGTTAGCATATATTGATACAAATACTCGAACCATCGAGAGAATGCAGCTGTACTGTGCCGAGGTATGAGGGACAAGGGACGCGCCGAAATACGCGCAGGTTAGTTTGAGTTACGAAATATGCGTCCGTTATTCAAACGCAGAGAGATATACACCACGCACTCGAAATAATGTGGGGGCATCCGCAGGACAATGCTAAACTCGTCGAGACGAGATGCATTCTCTCACCGGTACGAGTATAGAATTTATAGACCTTAACTGTAAAATCGTGTAATAATATAATCCTTCACTACGCATACTTCACCCTACAGTAAGTAACAAACAGTTATAATAAGAGCTTAACGTAAAAAACAACAGTTATGTTTATTAAAAAATGTCTACTAAATCCATATTTACAGAACCTTCAACTGCTGTTTATCTACAATCTAGTCTAAAAATAAAACTCATATTTGTGTTAGGTTCGAAAAGTTTTTGTTCCAGATAAAAAAATGTCCGAGTCATCGCGGTCGTTAATGAACGTCCGATGAATAAGATAATAGTTTTAAAAAAAATCCTCAGAACGATACACATATAAAATGGGCATGGCTGAGTAGCTCGAATGGTGGCAAACAAAAGGCCGTTGATGAGGAAACCGCCGTCGGCAATGGCATAACACGTATAATATATAAGAAGTGACAGTGAGTCGGAATAATTTCATCATTATGTGTGATCCCTTGCTTCATCAGCGAGAGAAAAGAGAAGAAGAGTCGACGAGGTCTCTAACCCCAGCGAACACTAAACTCTTTCATAACGCGTATTCTATTCGCAAAATTTACATTTTAACGTAAATATTAATCATAGATAATATAAACGGAATTAATTACGTAATCGGCATGATAAATTGGGACCAGATTCAATTAAATCACTATTTTATACAATGTATACCGTATAACCGGTGCATAGACGAGGATGAGATACATAGAGATGAGGAAATATATGTTTATTCACTATTTATTTAAACAGTAATAATAATAAAATTGTTAAATATTGTTATGACTGTAATATTTTTTGATTGAAATATACTAATCGAGTAAGGTATCGTCCCTGAACTCGAAAGGGGTCAAAAAATCAGGATTTTTTGAAAATTAAGAAAAATTGTCAAAAAATGCGGTTTACGTCTTGAATTTTTTCCAGTTAATTGAACAAAAAATTAGGTTTTTTTGACGAGCCTTACCAAGTTCCGCCACCGCAGGGGACGGCTGCAGGAGCGTTTTCACTTTTTCCGTAAAAACTCCGTTCCTCTTGCGCGTCCAAAATGCCGCTCGCAAATCCCACACGGCGTCCTCCAGATGCCAAAAACAGGAGATCGTTTCTAGCACCTTTGATGAGCAATTTTGGTCCGCGGCTCGATTTTTTTACTGCGTTCTCTTGCCGCGTCGATTTCACGTTTTTTGACGTCATGCGGAAAAGTACGCGACCGTCGGTTCACCCGGTGCGCCGGAAAATTTAAGCGAAAAAAAAACTGTTTTTCATCACATCTGTGGACGCCATTCTCTTGATTGAAGAGCGCAGTGTCTCCAAACCGGTTCGTTCGATGCGAGATGTTTACCCGCAACCGGCGGTGGAAGAATCTGGTACCTTCGGCATCCTGTTCCCGCTCTGGGTCAATTTTAACACAAAAATCGAAAAAACGCGATGTTTTTTTCACCTAATTTGCGGGGATCCCTCTCCTGGGATACCCAACAGTCGGATCGGGACCGGACCGGCACCAATCGATTCGGCATAGTGTCTTTAAGTTTGTTTTGGAGTTTAATTGTGATTGATTGCCGGATGGCGCCGGCAGGCCCGAAAAACCATGTTTTGCAGAAGTACGCGAGAATCCCCTGGGATTCGCTAAATTAAATAGCAGGGCGTCGCGGTGGTGGTTTCTGAATGGAGAACGAAAGGGTCTATAAGGCGATAGGAACGACGCATCGCTCGATCGCATTTGGGGGTCTCGACGCCCGTCCAAACTCGAAACGAATTTTTTAAAATTGAGCAAATTGAAACCTTGAATAGTCTACTTTCCAACGACACCTCTCTCGGCGCATTACACCTCTGGGGACGTTCCGTAGGCCCCAATTCGCGAAGTCACTTTTTTTCACCTCTTCAAACGGAAATATATATCAAACGGAAACTATTGTCAGTGGAAAATCTCAATTACATAAATCTCATTAGTATTTCATATGTCATTATGCTTGTTATAAGTTATGTTTTTATTTAAAATGTATAAAATGTTAGTTGGATTCATTTCAATAATTTGTTAGTTATTATATACTGAAGTTAAATTTTCTGCATATTATACATGTCTTTACTCATTACAATTCTGTGTTTCTTTATCCAACTTATCACAAAAACAATAACAATAAGCCTACAACAATGTTATGAGTAGTTAGCCCATGACCATATCAATGTAGATGTCATATTAATAATTATTCAACATAAAATTAGAATACTTCAGTAAACTAAATTTAATTTGCTATAAAAAATATGTTCTCTAAAAGGAGTTTTCAAGTATGCTAGCTCTCCGCGGGCCGGACAAAATCTGTCCGCGGGCCGGATGTGGCCCTCGGGCCGTAGTTTGGAGACCCCTGATTTATAACATTACAGCAGATGCTTGCATTAACAACTCAATTTCCATAATTAAATGTTATATTGATATAATAAATTATTACAGATTGAATAAACGTGACGAATGTAACCGCAAATGTTAGCAATTTCCAATTCTGTCATCACAAGCATAATAATGTTATTTTATTTTCTTATCATTTATACACATAAACCGCCGTTGGTAAATTTATTTCAAAATGTTGAACCCTCACATTGCAAATCATTTCAAAAATTTAAAACTGACTGACAGAGTAAATTTAAACTGCAGACAAAACAAACAGGAACAAAGTCTCGAAAGAGAAAACAACAAACAAAATTCCACTCACTTTTACCTTTACAGATGAGATCCTCCGATTAGGCAAGTAGTTCTGGTAGATGGAAATTAATAACAGATTAATTATTCGCACGACTTAACGCTTGAACAATGAACCGACACCGAATTCACGCACCGAAACTGTCTCCACAAAAGCAATAAATCAACTGATCTGAGTGATGCGAGTAGATCAAATTCGATTCACCTAATAGGTGAGTTTGGAATCAAAATACTAACATATCACCAATGCTAATGCAACAGTAAAAATTAGGGATGTAAGATTTATATTGCTACTATGTGTTATTGTTATTATTCGTTAAAAATAAATAAGAAATGAATTATATTTTTAGCTCACAATTTAAAACAAATTAAGAGTGAAATTGTTCAAAACGAAATTATTACAAGCACACAAAAATCAATTTAATTATTGTTTAATGTTTCTAAAAATTTTTAAAAATTATATTCTGAAATCTTTTTTTTGTCATAAAAAAAGTATATTTCCATCTGTGCAAAAAAGGAGAAAGACATATGCATTCAAAACAAGGTAGACCAGTCTACAAGGAGGTTAAAAAATAATAACGAGAACTTTGTCTCCACTTTTTCTGTAACTTTATAAATCACATTTAAATATTCCTTTGTCCGTGAATGAATTTTAAATTACAATGTGCGAATATATTTGGCAATAATTGGCAGATGATGTTGAGCTAGACCTTCCTCAATGATTATGAAATTGATGTTTGAATTAGCGAGTAGTGTGTTGATGTGTATTGATTTGGCACATTCGGTTAAATGCCTAAAAGGAAAATAAAATTGTCGAGTTTTGTTTTGTTTGTCGAGTTTAAGGGAAAAAATAAAGTTCTTGAGAAAATTGAAACAAAAATTTTCGACCAAATTTCGAAATGATGAAATTTTCTTTGACGAATGTTTTGAAAAATTATGTCGTGATTCTTTCCAGGTTATCCGAAGGGAACCGAAGCGCTGAAAACCATTTTCTAGTTTATTTCGCTCTAAAGTTACAAAAAACAAGGTATATCGAATTGGTTCGAATTTGTTTGATTTGTATTAATTCTAATTTAATTATAACACAATTTCGACGTCCCGTGATATAAACTAGTCGGGTATCAACTAACTGTGCGCTTATTATAACTCCATATATCACGGTAGGCATAGTGGGCATTAACTCGTTAATCCGTTAATCGTTAATTAACGAAGTTAACAAAATGCTTAACTGATTAACTTTTAAGTTAACTCAAAAAATGTTAACGCTCTTGTTAACTTCCGTTAAATTGAACGTTAACTTTAGTCCGTTACATTGGTTGTTTGTTGTCATTTTTGGTTTGAATTACGCGCTACGCGGGCATACCAACAACAGCCCAAAAGAGCAAAAATTCAGAGCCGAGAAACTACAGAGCCAAAAAAATAAAGCGACCCTGTTGATTATTTGCTCTGTGTGAGTTATTATAACCTGCCTTTTTTGGTGTTATCGTCATTTTTAACCGACTTCATTTATATTTTATCATTCTTCATTTATTTATCTTTTCGTTTGTGTTGGTTCTTGGTGGTAATATTTGATGGTGTAACATTACAAGATTACATCATGAACACTACTACTTCTACGCAAAGTACGCAAAGCTCTGAAAGTGAAACTGAATCAAATCCTTGGCCACACTTTAGTGATTACTTTGATTTATGAATGCAAACTGTGTTTGCCTAATGTTTGTACAATAAAGGCTCACATGTCTAGTCTTAATAATCTCAAACAACATGTGAAAACGACGCATGCATCCAAATATGTGCAGATTGAAGAAAACGTAAAAGCAGCGTCAACTCGTGAGTAAAAGTAAACCTTCAGAACGGTTTTCTTTTCAGCCCTCATCAAGTGCTGCGAATTCGAATTCTTCTGATGTTGATGCAGATAGCATTAGCACCTTTCACCTCAACCTGCTAAAAGATTACGTGAACAAAGCATTGGTGAATCTTTTGGCATCGCGGCTACTTGCATGTTACCAGTGGCTAGAGCGCTTGCCTTAATTCAAGCTGAATCTCAAGCATATCTTGGAACTCTGTTTAGAAAATATTTTCTAACCTTTTATTTTGTTCTAACGAATGAATGACATTTGAAGGTTTTCCCTTTTTCAAAAAGGACAAAATTGCAGTTTAAAAACACAAAATTATGATTTAAAAGGACAAAATTCAGATTTGAAAATTTCGCTTCAGATTTGAAAATTTAGCTCCTAAATAGAACATTTTGCTTGTAAATTTAAAATTTTGCTTGTAAATTTTAAATGTTGCTTATAAACTGAACATTTTGCTTCTAAATTTTGGTTCTAAATTGAAAATTTTGCTTCAAAATTTTGGATCAGATTTAAAAATTTTGCTTCTAAATTTAACATGTTGCTTCTAAATTTTAAATTTTGCTTCAGATTTTAAAATTTTGCTTCTAAACTTAACATTTTGCTTCTAAATTGAAAATTTGGCTTCAGATTTGAAAATTTAGCTTCTAAATTGAACATTTTGCATTTATATTTGAAGAAATGCACCAATTTACTATCTAAAAGTGAAATACAAGGGTTCCTAAACTCCACATCTACCATGCTCTCTTGAAGATAGTGGTCTCTATTCGTCCCTCCTGATTTCAATATAATGTTGCATATTTCGAGGGGCGGTTTGAACCATCAGCCCCTGGCTACGCCCTTGGCGTTCTGTATTGACAAAGGGAAGCAAGTGGAAATGAAAAGGATGGGGTCAGTATTAGCGGAAGCAGCAATAATGAAGTAGAAGAAGAAGAAGTATATTTTCAGCTCTGTTACTCAGTCTGAAGAAGATAGGTCTAGAGGACGCCAAAAATCTCACAAAAACAAGGCGCAGAATTTGGTGAGAACTTGGCTGACTTAGATTCAAAAGAATCTTTTTTTTAATATACAGGGTGGGGCACATAAAGTGTTACAGAGCAATAACAGTCATAGAGCAATAACAGCAATATCGAGAGGGCCGTCATACTGGACCACTCTATTTTTTTATCGGTGGAGGCGCTGAAGTCAAGGTCACCTCCACTTTCTTAAATGTAATCATGTATTTTTTTTCGATAACATTATTGCGATAATATTATTGTGATGAATGAGATTTTTGGCGAAAAGTGGATAGGACGAGGCGGTCCTGTAGCTTGGCCACCTCGTTCGCCAGATCTAACATCACCCGATTACTTTTTATGGTGGTTTATCAAAGATCGCGTAATGGCGGTAGCACCTACCACACTTGATGACATGAAGGAAAGAATCCGCCGAGCTTGTACCGAAATTACACCACAAATGTTGGCTGAAGTTAGACGGTTTTTTCAACAGCGGATTATCAAGTGTTTACAAGTCGAGGGTCACCACTTCGAGCATCTTCTGTAGGTAGACCGAAACCAAGGTTAGTCGATCCTTTGAAAGTGATTATTCCGATATTTTTCGATATTTTCGACTATTTTCATATTTTGCATGACTAGAATGACCTTGTGTTGCAAGTCGTTGAATTCGTCTTAAAATCGGCAATAATATTATCGAAAAGAAATACATGATTCCATTTAAAAAAGTGGAGTTGACCTTGACGTAGCTTCAGCGCTTCCACCGATAAAAAAATAGTGTGACCCAGTATGACGGCCTTCTCGAATACTTTAACTTTAATATGAAACATTTTTGGATATTATTAATAAATTGTGTGTTATTGCTCTGCAACACTGTATGTGCCTTTTTAATTCGTATGTGCCTTTTTCATTCGTTCCTTTGACCTTGTGTTGCAGGTCGTTGAATTCATCTTAAAATCGGCAAAAATATTATCGAAAAAAAACACATGATTCCATTTAAAAAAGTGGAGGTGACCTCGACGTAGCTTCAGCGCCTCCACCGATAAAAAAATAGAGTGGTCCAGTATGACGGCCCTCTCGATCCCTAAAACATTTGTCTGAAACTTTTTTGAATATAATCAATAGCTTGACTGTTATTGCTCTGTAACACTTTATGTGCCCCACCCTGTATAGTACTGCAATCCCATCAAGCGCCACAATAGAACCGTTCTTTTCAACAGGGAAAGATATTTTGAGAGCTAAACGCTCATCACTGTCAGATGACAATTTTAATCTGCTTATGTTCTTTTATGGAAGGCAACATAAACGTACAATTAATGACAAATTAGGAATATTACAATAAATAGCCTGTTTCTTACATATTAGTTAGTCTTCCATAGAAGGTGTGTAGGTATATGCTATTGACGCTTGTATCTGCTATTGGTCGCTACTGACGCTTGTAATAATTAATTCAATTAATTTATCTGTATCCCATTGCAAAAGGTACCAAAAGCAATATACGTTTTGGATGGTTAACTTTTAACGGTTAACTTTAACTTGCGTTAAATTTTCGAAATTTTAACGCTTTAACCATTAACGAAGTTAACTTTTGTATTAACGAGTTAACGTTTAACGAAGTTAACTTTTGGATTAACTGTGCCCACCTATGACGGTAGGTAATAGGTGTATCGCGTTATAGGACTGTTGACTGCAGATATTGAGTGCACAAGTACATTCTCATAATGTAACCAGACTAGAGGGATACAAGAAAGTACATAAAATTAAACAAAATGTCAAACAAACTATTCACATACTACAAACAATTTTTGATTCAAGTGCATTTTGGTAGACAGCCATTATATAATATTTAAGACTAATAAGATGGTAATATTAATGAAAAGTTTTTTTTATATGATTTACGGTATTTCTGTTTCGTGGTAAATAAAATTTGAATAACGTCAAAACCCAAGTTTTTGTAGGATGAGCAAGTTACGTCAAAAATCGTCATCAGTGTTACCCGTCTCAAGCTACACAATCTTGGCAACGGAACTAACTCCTTGTTTTTTAAACATTTGTACACAGATTTATCGACTGAAAATTGTATAATAAAATTTCAGCTAAAAAAAACACGATTAAATATTTGATGACACATATAAATTGTGCACATTAACAGGCAAGCAAATGTTTATATTCAAGTTAATGATGCTGTTAAACCTCAGCAATTAATATATAATTCTATATAAACCATCTACGCTACATCCGATACCTAGTTTAGTTAAGCAGCGGAACGTAGACAAGCTGTCTAATCTCTTTGAACTCCTAACTAGCCTCTTTAATCTAAGTATCTAAACTAACTTGTTTTATTCTAGATGTTTTGTTCACTTTGACAAGACAGTTTTAGAATTGAATCTTAAATGTCGAGATTTGTTATGTGATTTGTATATGAATAATAGTTTTTGTTTATGTTGTTGATGTTGAAAACGTTTCATGCGGTGGCTATAAATAGAGATATTGTGAATAGAAAAACGAGTGATTTATTCTGAGATGATTAGCAGAAGAAAATAGATTGTGATCTTTAAGGATGATATAGGATAGTTTAAAATAAAAACGTGGATATTTTTGAATGGTATTTGTTAGTCTGGAATGACGCAGAATGAAAAATAATACACACAAAAGGTGCAAGAGTTGGCATTTGGATGCGCGCAGCCATAATACGGCGCATATATATATACTCTGACCTCTTGCTCTATCAAGATATGTTAGATGGCAATAATAGTTGATCGTGAGTTCCGGGATATACGAACTACACACAGAGAGTTAGTTCGTACTCTCCGCTCTCCTGCCGCACACAAATATTTTTCATCTTCACAGTTTTAATTTCCAGTCCGACCGTTTTTCCACTCGATTTGCATTTAAATCGCCGCCGATAAATTTTAATCATGCATAATTTAGCCGCCGCGCGGTGCGCACCGTTTGCCGGAAACGGACGGACAATAATTCGGATGATTAGCTGGACATTTAGATCTCTTCGAAACGCCTTCGGAGGGTCATTGATTCCAGTAGGAAGATAACCAACGTGGGAAGACGAACATAACAAAATACACTAAAAAACGTTTAAAATATTTTCAAAGGAAATTATTTTAAACTATTTTAATTATATTTAACGAATAGATTGAAGATTATAGGATCTTCGTTTAACTGAACGAGAGAACGTTATTTATGGACTTTTATTCATTCCATGAACTCACAGAATTTCAATAATCTTACATTTTTATATAAAAAATTAATAAATTGAAGCAACGAAGCGGATTATTAATTTGTATAAGTCCTCAATTTCAGAATTATAATTTGCTTTCATTTATTGTAGAACAATATTAGAAAATAGAGGCAATTATTTGTGTTGTAATTTTATTATTATTTTTTGAATTTAGTGATTATTTTCTGTGATTATTAGTAAAACATTATTTTCTGAAATTGCTACTGAAAATATTTAAATTTAATACCAAAATATTTAAGTCTTTGTTGAACAAGATCCGAAATTGTACAATTTGACATTCGATAAAAAATGTTGCTTTTTAAATTTATTCCTATTGAAGCCCTAATAGTGCCGGCGCGAGTGGTGTAGTGGTGACGCTCGTGGCCTCATGTTAGAGCGCTAACTGACGAGTTCCGAGTTCTATCCCCAGCTGGTCTAGTCCACCTAGTTATCGTTTAAGTTTATAAATGGTGAAATCACCTCGCAAACTACTTTGCCTAGTAATTCTATTTGAAAACTATTTCACTCTCAGTCGGAAGTTTCTACAACTAAATCTAGCTGACTTTAGATGACTAAACATTAAATTATTTTAATGACTATGACTTTAATGACTATGATTTAATGACTTTAGTGATTAATGTTAAAGTTAACAATGTACAGTTATATGGCGAAGTCGCCGCACACATTTTTCTCTTAACCGATTTAGTGCCAGGTGTTTTTAAAAGTCCGTATGGGACTGTGCCATACAGCGCGATAGCGCCTCGTTCATTTATCCGCGAGTAATTCCTGCCCGGCGCTAGAATGGTACATCGTCCTTGTACAGTGTCCTTGTACAGTGTCTAGATGCGTTCTTGGCATGCTGCATTTATTGTTTCTAAAATTTGACTATTGAACAAACATATTGCAATAATAGTAGTTTATGATACAAGTATGTGAAGAAGGGTTTTTGTGCATGAATCGCGAAGTTTAGAGCACGGTCCGAAGGCGAGTGATTTAATCGGAATGAGTGCACAAAAGCCTATCACACACGTGCGTCATACATACATTTTTTTATTTACGAAGTATGTTAAAATGCTGTTGAATCTACAAAGAAATAATTGTTTCCTACCGATAATATTAAAAATTCTAATTTTGACATCTATTCTGAAGACAACATTCTTTAAATCACTGACACAGTAAGGTTACGCGTTCAGCGCCTCCGTGAAAAAAAAAGCTAACTAGTAAAAATGGACAGTGACGGGAACACAATTTGATCGTTGTCACATCGACAGGTTAATCAAGATTTAATCTAGATTAGGTTAAGTTATATTAGAGCCAGATAAATCCAGACTGATTGTGAGAGTCCGAGAACCCATAATTCCAAATAAGAAACATTTATTCAATTTTAATAGATGTCAGAAAATTTATTTTCACTACGTCTATCTTTTTTCTTTATAACGCAATTTATTGCCATAGTAACAACAAACAGAAATCGTTTAATAATAAAACTCATTTGATTTACATTGACTTTTACGCACAATTTGGATACTTTTACACACGATTATAATAATGGCATCTTTCACATACAATAACGTATTTATTAATGTGTTCATTTTGGTGTGTGAGTATATAAAATTAACTATTGTACTATTCACTCTTTTTAACACCGATCTTTTTAAATTTGGTAATCTGCACCAAGTTATGAAGGCATCCTTCTTGAGAAGATCGAGTTGATCAGAGGCTTTTCGTTGACTAAGTAGTAACAGAAGGAAAGTAGTAATTGGATTTTTCTTTTCCATAAACTAATGGGGTGTTAGCCCTTGAAACACCGCGGCCTATTGGCCTATTGCAGTGGTGGCGAACTTATGGCACGCGTGCCGCAGCTGACACGTACGAAAATTTTATTGGCACGCGAACTATTACTCACGCATGCCTATAAAATAGTTGAACTGTCTTTTCTAAAATAAATTTTTAAGTTTCTCAATCTACTTTTTTGCAACATCAATGGTGTAAAATGTAAAACGTGATCAAAATCCGTCGATTGGTTTGCCCGTAATTGCAAAAGGCGCAAAAAAATTCAAATTTCCAAAATTCACTAAAGCCGTATTTACAAAGCTACAATTTTGAAACTTAGGAATTTGTGAGATTTCGCAAGAATATCAAATCATACCAAGTTTCATCAAAATCCGTCGAAAGGTTTGTCCGTAATTGCAAAAGGCGCATAAAAATTTACAAAATTCACAAAAGCCGTATTTACAAAGTTACAATTTTGAAATTTGGGAATTTGCGATACCTTGTAAGAATATCAATTCATGCCAATATTCATCAAAATCCGACGATTGGTTTGTCCGTTATTGCGAAAGACGCCACAAAATTTACAAATTTCAAAAATTCACGAAGGCCGTATTTACAAAGCTACAATTTTGAAAATTGGGAATTTGTGAGATTTCGTAAGAATATCAAATCATACCACGTTTTATGTAAATCCGTCGATTGGTTTGCCCGTAATTTCAAAAGGCACACAAAATTTTTTAAAATTCACAAAAGCCGTGTTTACAAAGCTACAATTTTCAAATTTGGGAATTTGTGATATCTTGTAAGAATATCAAATCATATCACGTTTTATCAAAAGCCGTCGATTGGTTTGCCCGTAATTTCAAAAGGCGTACATAAATTTCAAAAATTCACAAAACCTGTATTTACAAAGCTACAATTTTGAAATTTGGCAATTTGTGGGACCTTGTAAGAATATCAAATCATATCATGTTTCATCAATATCCGTGGATTGGTTTGCCTGTAATTGCAAAAGGTGCACAAAAATTTCCAAATTTCACCAAAGCCGTATTTACAAAGCTACAATTTTCAAATTTGGTAATTTGTGATATCTTGTAAGAATATCAATTCGTACTAAGTTTCATCAAAAGCCGTCGATTGGTTTGTCCGTAATTGCAAAAGATGCACAAAAATTTACAAATCTAAAAAATTCACGAAAGCCGTATTTACAAAGCTACAATTTTGAAATTTGGGAATTTGCGATATCTTGTAAGAATATCAATTCATACCAATTTTCATCAAAATCTGACGATTGGTTTGTCCGTTATTGCGAAAAACGCCACAAAATTTACAAATTTCAAAAATTCACGAAGGCCGTATTTACAAAGCTACAATTTTGAAAATTGGGAATTTGTGATATCTTGTAAGAATATCAATTCATACCAAGTTTCATCAAAAGCCGTCGATTGGTTTGTCCGTAATTGCAAAAGACGTACAAAAATTTACAAATTTCAAATATTCACGAAAGCCGCATTTACAAAGCTACAATTTTGAAATCTGGGAATTTGTGAGATCTCGTAAGAATATCAAATCATATCACGTTTTATCAAAAGCCGTCGATTGGTTTGCCCGCATTTCAAAAGGCGCACATAAATTTCAAAAATTCACAAAACCCGTATTTATAAAGCTACAATTTTGAAATTTGGCAATTTGTGGGACCTTGTAAGAATATCAAATCATATCATGTTTCATCAATATCCGTGGATTGGTTTGCCTGTAATTGCAAAAGGTGCACAAAAATTTCCAAATTTCACCAAAGCCGTATTTACAAAGCTACAATTTTCAAATTTGTTAATTTGTGATATCTTGTAAGAATATCAATTCGTACTAAGTTTCATCAAAAGCCGTCGATTGGTTTGTCCGTAATTGCAAAAGATGCACAAAAATTTACAAATCTAAAAAATTCACGAAAGCCGTATTTACAAAGCTACAATTTTGAAATTTGGGAATTTGCGATATCTTGTAAGAATATCAATTCATACCAATTTTCATAAAAATCTGACGATTGGTTTGTCCGTTATTGCGAAAGACGCACAAAAGTTTACAAATATCAAAAATTCTGAAATCAATCAATTTTGAAATTTGGGAATTTGTGGGATCTCGTAAGAATATCAAATGATACCACGTTTTATCAAAATCCGTCGATTGATTTACCCGTAATTTCAAAAGGCGCACTAAACACGCCAAATATGTACGCTAGTACGGTAACTGATTTTCACTATCACATTGTAAAAGTAGACCTGGCCCGTCAGCATGAAATCAAATGAAAATTAAAAAAAAATGGCACGCGGCCGGAAAAAGGTTCGCCACCTCTGGCCTATTGTATTTCCCCACATTGTTCGATTCATGCAAATAGCTCCAAACCCCGTATTAGGTCTACATTCAGTTTACGTGCCATGTTCTTCACGGGGATCTCTTTCACTGTAATATTAAACTCGTGTCTTCTACGTGCAATTGCAATGGAAGATTATATGGGAAACGGTTTCATCTCCTTCATAGCACAGTGTGCATAATGGTACATCTTTCCAGATACCAATTTTGTGTAGATACCCTCGTAGAGAGCAGTGTCCTGTGAGTAGGCCCGCCACAATTGCAATCTGCTTCCTTAAAAGTTGCAGGAGTACAGCAGTTACAGCGTCAGATACATTTTCTAGCAAGAGGATGGAAGAAGGTAATTGAGCAGGCCAAGGTTCTACATGGACCGTAGTACCGACGCAAGAAGAAGAAGACATTTTCTAGCATTCGTTTGCTGTGTTTCTGCCCATTCATTTTGTCCCACTGCATCCGGTGCTTACTTGCTACCCATTTACAGATTTTGTTCCGGGCCATGGTTTTAGTAATGTAGAAATGACCCTGTTAGCATTGATGTTTCGTTTGTAAGCTCCATCTTTTGCTAACTTGTCCAGCATTTTGTGTCCCAGCAGTTCCTTGTTACTCTGTAAACAAGTGTGACGTTATTGTGTTTCGCAGGGTCTTAAGGTCCTGAAGGCAGTTTCCATCTTGTTTTAGATTTAATTTCATGAGACGCTAAAGCCTTAATTGCAGATGTTTCTAGTTTTTGTAGTCCATCTTTTTCATGATGCCGTGTTTTTCCGCTGTGTTGTTTCCGGAATGTCGTGGGATGTGATCCCTGAGGAATAGTTTTTCTGTGCTCCTGAGTTCACATGCCACGTAGGAAATCACATGGCTTGTAGGAAATGAAATGGCGGACAAGTGAGCAAAAGATGGAGCTGGAGATTAGTGCTAACAGGGGCTTCGCATGGTCAGTATATTCCTGCTCCAGTTCTACTCTCCCTTTTAGAGCCTTCTGTATACCAGTCCAGCCCACCTTGATTTATGTTTGGAATTTTACCTTCTGTCCAATGTACTTGTAGAATAGAAGAATAAGACTGGTCTAAATAAGAAAATCCTGGACTAAATAATGGAAGCTTGGACTAAATAAGGGAAGGCTGGACTAACAAAGAATAGTCGAAGTTTAATATTAGACTAAACTAGATGGCAAGGACTAAGTAGTAACAAGAGGAACTAATTTAGAGCACATCTTCTAGTCCTAAAGGAATCAGGATTAGAGGAGGCGCCCTAAATGGGTATGGGTACGTTTTTAACGTTCCAACATTAAAGTATACCAACGTTTAGAAGAAGAGGGTAGGGTACAATAGATCTATCAAGGTTGCAGTACAAGGCACCACCAAATCTACAATCTAAATCTACAACAAGAGAAAAGTAGTAATTGGATAGTTTTTTTTAATTTTTCTCTGCCGTTTTTCAACCACTCCTGGACATAGGCCTCTCCGCTTCTCTTCCACGTCTCACGATCTTGTGCCCTTTATACCACCGGCTACGTGCAGCCAATTTGCTGTCATCTAGCCACCTTTTTTTGCGGTCGGCCTCTACTTCTAGTTATTGTTCTTGGACGCCATTGTGTTGTTTTTAGCGTCCATTTATCATTATTCTGCCTTGCAACATGACCTGCCCAGCTCCATTTAACTTGGCTACACGCTTTATTATGTCGTACTTTAGGCGTACTATGATGTTAGGGAAGGAGAACTAGACGGCCGAAGTCACCAGTTACTCTTGACCTCTCTATCACTGTTTCGTTCCTGAATCTGTCCTTCAATGATATTCCCAGCATCGCGCGTTCTATGGAACTATGGCCCATTGTGTCGTTCTTAGTCGGTTGGAACTGTTTTTTGTGAGGCTTATTGTTTCGAACCCGTACGCCACAACAAGTAGAACGCACATGTTGTACTTTGCTCTTGTGATTTATTGGTATGTTCTCGTTTTCTAAGATGTACCGGAGTTTGCCAAACGCTGCCCATAAAAGTCCGATTCGCCTGGTGACTTCGGCCGTCTTGTTCTCCTTCCCAAACATCATAGTGTGTCCAAGATAGGTTTATTGTTGCACGCACTCGATGATATTGTTGGCTCATAATCTTGGTCTTGCTTAGGTTCATTTTAAGTCCAATGCTTCTTGACGCCTGATTGAGTTGTTTTAGCATTCCCTCTAGTTCATCAGGGTCGCTTGAGATGACAACGATATTGTCAGCGAAACGAAGGTGGCTACGGTATGTCCCATCGACCTTTATACCTTTCTCTTCCCATCTTAGTTGTTTGAAAGCGTCTTCTAGGCATAGGGTAAACAGATTCCGCAGTGTTTGTAAGTGATCGGTAGTGCTAAACCATTTACGGAATCCTGCTTGTTCCACTGGCTGATAGAACTCCATTTTCTCTGTAGCTCGGTTGCAGATAATTTTTGTGAACAGCTTGTTGAGGTGTGGTAGCATGCTAATTGGGCGCTTGTTTTCAATATTGGTAGTGTCTCCCTTTTTGAACAGAATTATCACTTCTGCGTTACATCATTCGGTTGGGATTTGGCCGTCTCGCAGGCATTTGTTCAGCAGTACCTGGACTACTTTTCCCAAACTGCTTCCGCACAGTTTTAACATTTCAGTTGTGATATGGTCCACCTGGGACATATTTGTAAAAATCGGCGTGTTTATTTCATTGGCAGGTTTTGGAAAATTTAAAACACCGCGCCTGCACTGCGTGTTGGTGGGTGAGTTTGTTAAACAGCCGACCCTCTGGGTGCAGACGCTAGTTGCAGCTGCCCATTCTGGGTCAGACGCTGCTGTAGTGGATTAGCTTCTTTTCTCACCTTTGACCTTACCAGCAAGGGTGGCCCTACCAGGAGCATATACTCCCGGTAGCATCGCACACAGGATCCTTGAAAGTACTGAGCCCTCTCAATACGACAAAGTGTTAATCCCTGAGAGAGCGTTAATCCCTGAGAGAGAAATTGGATAGTAATAGAAGAATGATAAGACTGGGCTAAATAAGGAGAGCCTGGACTAAATAAGAGAAGCCTGGACTAAATAAGGGAAGGCTGGACTATCGAAGAATAGTAAAAGATTAATATTAGACTATACAAGTTGGTGACGACTAGTAGTAACAGAAGGAAAGTAGTAATATTATTTATTATTTTTTATTAATGTGGGATTCCTACGTCCTCTGCCGCTTCCCACATTTCGACCGTCAGCAATCTCTGTCTCGCCAGTCTTTCTCCTCAATTGCTCTGTCTTCCATTGTCTTCCGGATGTTATCTTCCCATGTCGTTTCTGGTCTTCCTCTTCTTCTTCTATGATGGGGTATGTAATCTAATAATTTTTTTGGTAATCTTTCTGCCCCCATTCTTTTCACATGTCCGTACCATAGTAGCTGTCTAGTCTCAATCCTGTCTATAGTGGAATACACACTGGCTGTTCTTCGTCGTATTTCTTCGTTTCTAACCCGCTCTATTCTGAATATTCCGCATGCTCTCCGCAGATAATCCATTTCTGTTATTTCAATTTTCCTTTTATCTTTCTGGGTCAGTTGCCCCATAAGTTTCTGCCCCATAAGTCATGATAGGTTCCACAATTGCGTTATATATTGTCTTCTTTGTTTTTAAATTTATACTCTTTGACCATAATAAAGGATTCAGTATGCGGACCACTCTTTTGCCTTGCTGAGTTTTGTTTTCTTTATGCCTCTTAGAATTCCCTTTTTCTGTTATTATGGAATCCAAATATTTATACTCTTTGGTTCTCTATAGGCTTCATATTTCGAGGTTCTGTTTTTCTGACTCATTTCCTATTATGAGGTATTCTGTCTTTGTCAATTTCATGTTTAAACCCCACCTTTCTTATTCTTTTTTCAGCTTTCTGAACATATAGTCTAGGTCTTCTTCCACATTTGCTATTACCCCTTGGTCATCTGCAAAGAATAAGGTTGTTAGGAATCTACCGGTATTTATATCAATTCCCATTCCCGACACTTGTCTTTTCCATTTTTCCAAAGCTGTTTCTATGTATATCTTGAAAAGTGTTGGGGATAGACAGCAACACTGTTTAAGACCTTTTTTTATCGGGAAGGATTCCGATAAGAAAGAACCTTGTTTGATATGATTCCTGGCATTTTTATAAATGTTTTTTTAAAGCCCGCACATATACCCCATTTTGGTCTATTTGTCAGTGTTTGGAATAGTTTCTTAAAGGGTACCGTATCGTATGCCTTTTCCAAATTTACAAATTTCTGAGGTTCCGGGCTTTCCGTTTCGTGAAAATTTGTTGAATAACAAAAGTATTGTCTGTATACGATCTTCGTGCGCGAAAACCACTTTGATCTTCAATATCTTGATACTGACTTTCTAACTTTTTCGTTATTATTCGACCCTACAACCTTCCCATCGAACTTATTACGGTTATGCCTCTATAGTTTGAGCATGTTCTTTTTTCGCCCTTCTTGAAATTGAGCTTATGTAACCCTTATTCAAATCATCTGGGATATGCACCTTGCAACAAACATTTGTTAAAAATGGTGATATCTCATGCAGAAGATCTGGTCCGTATTTTATAAGCTCCATGGGTGTGTTTCCGGGTCCATCTTTCCGGGACATCATTCATTTCTTTCATGGTTATTGCATCTACGTCCGTAAAATCTATCTGTTGCTGCCATTCAATTTCTTGAAATTCGTCTCTGTTTTCTGTTAACAACGCCTTATAGTGTTTTCCCATTCCTTTATGGCTGTTAAATTTAGTTTCGCGCTTTCCTTTGTTTCTGATCGTATTGATTTAATTGTCTTCCAAGCTGCTGCTAATTTTGTTCCTCCTATATACCTGTCGATTTTCTCACATCTCCTTTCCCACATTTCGTTCTTTTCCCTTGCAACATCCTTCTTTACTCTTCGGATTAGTTGTGAGTATAATTGATGGTCTTCTAAGTAGTAATGGAAGAATAATAAGACCGGGCTAAATAAGGAAAGAGGCGGTGGTCAATAAGGCGATAAGGCAAAAACAAAACCTAGTAGTCAAGGTGTCGGATTACTAAGCCATAAGTCCCAGGTTCAAATCCCTGTGCATGGCTCTGGCAAGCCCATCACAGTAACCAAGAAACCTCCGCTAAAATTATGGCTCGCCATCCTCGTTAAAAACTGTAAGGGCTCCAATTGTGTCTAAAATCTAGATACCAAACTTAAGCGTGGGAAGGGGAGGAGGTCAAGTACACTAGGACTATAGCACCATAGGAAAAAATAACGAAAGCTTTACCTATTTAAGGGAAGGCTTGGTTTATTGTGATTTTTAAATATTCATTGCCTAATTTTGTTGGAATATAGGTAATCTTCCCATTGTTCTCTATGTAAGAATTACGCGAGTCTCTAATCTTATTTACTAAATCTTCATTCTCTAATCTTGTCTATTTATATATTCAAAATAAATCTAAAACATCTTGATAACGTGTAATAAATCTTCATATTCTCTATCGAAACATCATTATATCTAATCTAAAAGTCAAACAATACTGGAGTGACATACGTGATCTGTTAGAAAAGTATCCGACCTTTAGCCGGTAAAAAAAACTAGCATACGTGGAGCGTTGGAAACCTAATCACCCTCAAAGTAATCTCCTTAGGACTCCACACACTTTTCCCAGCGGTGCCGCCATTGTTGGAAGCATTCGGTAAAAGCCTCTTTCGGAATTGACTTTAGCTCGGCTCTCGTAGCAGCCATAATGTCCTCTCTTGTCTGAAATCGAATCCTTTCAATGGCCTATTTACTTTGGGGAATAGCCAGAAGTCACAGGGGCCATATCAGAAGAGTAAGGAGCCTGTCGAACAAGAAGAGTCTGGTTTTTCGCCAAAAAATTGGGAACTAATTACGAATAATGTGCTGGAGTATTGTCGTGATGGAGTCGCCAATTTCCTGATGACCACAACTCCAGTCGCTTGCGCCGCACGGCATCACGTAGGCGACATAGGACATCCTCTTTTCACTTGTCATTTGACTTGCACTGAAAAACCGACGAGAGCACTACACACTACGTCACTCGAACACTGCTCGACAGCAACTGACGCTATTTACAGGCGGGAAAAAATTCACGGGGGGAAAAGGTATAGCCTTAATGGAAAAGCCTTTAGGGAAAAGGTATAGCCTTAATTAAAGGGGGATTTAAAGGGTTAAAAAAAAGGGGGTGCCGCCCCTTTATTTAAATAGCCTTAAGTAGGCTTTACACTTGGGACAAACCAGTCGAAGGTTTGTTGCTTTATTTCCATGATGCAAAAGCCACAAAAAGAAAATCATGGGATAATGTACTTTGTATTATTTGCTCATTTTACTCGATTAAACCAAAATAAATCCATGATTTTCCTTCTGTGACCTTTCCATCGTGGAATTAAAGCAACAAAACCAGCCAAGTCTAAAGGCACGACTTGGATCTAATTTGAAACTTACATTATATATATACATTAATAAACCGTCCCAGGTTCAAATCCCGGGGGCACGGGATATAGAAATAAGCCACCGTCCTCATGTGCATGGCTCTGGCAAGGCCATTATAGTAACCAAGAAAACTCCCCTAAAATTATGGCTAGCCACCCTCGTTAAAAACTGTTAGGGCTCCCTCCACTTGTGTCCAAGATCTAGATACCAAACTTAAGCTTGGGAAAGGGAGGAGGTTATACTAGGACTATAGCACCATAGGAATAAATAAGGAAAGCCTGAACTATTTAAAGGAAGGCTTGGACTATTCTGATTTGTTAAATATTCATTGCCTAATTTTATTGTAATATACGTAATCTCCTCATTGTTCTCTATGTAAAAATTACGCGAGTCTCTAACCTTCAACGTATTTACTAAATCTTCATTCTCTAATCTTGTCTATTTATATATTCAAAATATAATCTAAACCATCTTGATAGTGTGTATTAAATCTTCATATTCTCTATCGAACATCATTATATCTAATCTAAAAGTCAAACAATACGGAAGTGACATACGTGATCTGTTAGAAAAGTATCCGACCTTTAGACGGTAAAAAAAAACTAGCATATGTGGAGCGTGGGAAACCTACTCACCCTAAAAGTAGTCTCCTTGGGACTCCACACACTTTTCTCAGCGGTGCCGCCATTATTGGAAGCATTCCGAAAAAGCCTCTTTCGGAATCGACTTCAGCTCGGCTGTCGTTGCAGCCATAATGTCCTCTCTTGTCTGAAATCGCGTTCTTTTCAATGGCCTCTTGACTTTGGGGAATAGCCAGAAGTAGCAGGGGGCCATATCAGGAGAGTAGGGAGCCTGTCGAACCAGAGGAGTCTGGCTTTTCGCCAAAAAATTGGGTACCAAGTGCGAAGAATGTGCTGTAGCATTGTCGTAATGGAGTCGCAAATTTCCTGATTACCACAACTACAGTCGCTTGCACCGCACAGCATCACGCAGGCGACGTAGGGCTCATTTCACTTGTCGTCATTTTACTTGCATTGAAAAACCGACGAGAGCACTACACACTACGTCACTCGAACACTGCTCGACAGCAACTAACGCTATCTACAGGCGGGAAAAAATTCACGCATGCGTACGAAGGTTCAAGGTCGGCTCATGCAATCGCGCTTGATTCAAATCCGTCAGGTTTTGAAAATAAAAAATAAGGTCGGATACTTTTCTAACAGACCACGTATACACTAATTGTAAGACAAACTGCACTAGATATATAGATTAAAACATACTGGACTAGACATATAGACTAAGATACTGGAATAGGCAGACAAGATTTGTAAGACTACGGGACTAGGACTAGGGTTCATTGCCACTATATTTCTATCGAAACATCATTATACGTAATCTAAAAGTTAGATAATACTCTGTTAGATATATAGACCGTAATTCTGGACTAGGCATATAGAGTAAGTCATGCTATACTAGACAGAGAAGATATGTTAGACTATGCTAGGGTGTCTAAATCTTGTTTACAAAGTCTTTATTGTTGCTTGTCTCTCAAAACATATATTATATATCTCTATATTTAATATACTCTATCACAGACCTAAAAAGGAAATTTAGTCTAAATCTTGAGACAAAATTTATTATAAAATTATTGAATATTGTCCGATATTTAAGATGTCTAGGTAATAAAGTCTAAAAAGCAAAACAAATTTCCATAAAATAAAAAATTATTCAAGTGGTACGATTTAGGTACGATTTATTTTATTATTACTCTGCCATATGTATTTCATCATTTGATATAAAGAATCAAATTTAAATAGCCTTAAGTAGGCTTTAGACTTGGGACAAACCAGTCGAAGCTTTGTTGCTTTATTTCCATGATGGAAAAGCCACGATGGAAAATCATGGGATAACGTGCTCTGGATTATTTGCTTATTTTTGTCGATTAAACCAAAATAAATCCATGATTTTCCTTCTGTGACCTTTCCATCGTGAAATTAAAGCAACAAACCCAGCCAAGTCTAAAGACACGACTTGGCTCGATAACATTGCCGAGACGCAAGAGATGTGATCGTGCCAAAAGCAACATTTTTAATATTTCCACGTTTAATTTAAAACGTGAAAAATGTGAGATTAAACACGAAATAAATTAGGTTTCCTGTGAGAAAAGTTTCTAATTTGAAACTTAAATACATTAATAAACAGACAACATTGTTTCTTAAGAGCAGCGGCCTTATCTAGCCGCTGTTAAATAACTTAAGAGTAAGACCCTAATCTAAATTAATCTTGATTTCCTTATATGAGGGTTAACAGGAAACATATATTTGATTCTTGTTGTCAACGATTTTTATCTCAACACCTTTCCCCTTTTATCTAATCCTGTTCGAACTCGATATCCATCTTCGCTAAGTGGGTGGCTTTCAAACCCCATAAAAACATCGGTTTTTATTGATGGGAGGTTCTTCCGGACCTCTTATAATCCATCAATACTATCACTGTGGTAAAATGAAATAAAAGAAATAAAATAAAATGAAAAGATGATAGTTAATATATCTTAATAAATTAATTATTTATTTAATTATAAGAATTTAATTTGAATTGTAATCTTTATAAATAAATATTTAAAATTAAAACAAAAGTTTGTGGTAAATGTCTAAAAAAAACATAACAAAAAGAAATAAATTAGTCACTTCATTCCGCAAAAGATACGAAATTTCCGCCTTTCAGTCCGTATTAAACACGGTTTGTTTAGTTGAACGGTTATAATTTAATGTTGTATTTCCTAAGAATTATTTATGCAATCTCAATTTATTCTTGCTATTCTTTTTCTTTTACAAATCAACAACTTTATTATACTTTAAATTTCCTATTAGAGATTTAATCTAAAGTGCCATGTCAATAAACACAAGCTCTAATTTATACTTCAATTTCAAAATCATTGGGTAAGGTCAAGCTAAACGTCATCTACCAATTATTGCCAAATATATTTGCAAATTTTTATTGAAAAAGAGTCACGGACAGTAGCATGTTTAAATGTGATTTATAAAGTTGCAGAAAAAGTTAGGGACAAAGTTCTTGTTACTATTTTGTTTTATTTTTGTTTGTATTAATGTTGTAATACCTAATAAATATTTATGTAATGTTAAATTGACATTCTTGCTATTTTTTTCCCTTAAAACTCGACAATTTTACTTTCCTTTTAGGCATTTAACCGAATGTGCCAAGTCGATGAACACTCTCGCTAATTCAAACATCAATTTCATAATCGTTGGGGAAGGTCTTTTTGTCTTCTTTACACATTTTCCTTATATCTTTGGATAGTTTACTGTAGTCTTCACGTCGTTCTTCGTTGTTCAAGCCTTTTTGTGTTAGTTCCTTTCTTTCATGTATAGCCTCCTATGTTCTGTCTTTTATCCACGTTTTCCTTCTTTCGGGTTTGTGGTGATTCATTGGCCATTTTTAACATTTCCGATTTCATCCTCTTCCAAAGTTGGTTCTCGTCCATTTGTTTGGTGTTTCCGCTGTTTACTGTTTGGAGTTTTTCAGAGAGTCTGGTTCTATTTTCGGTGTTATTGTGTAAGTCACACCTATTTTTAGACATAGAGGGGGGCTTTGGAGTTTTCAGTTTTAATTTTATTTCTCCTACAAGTAGCTGATGATCGGATCCGCAGTCAGCGCCTGGATGAGTTTTGGTATCTTTTATACATGTTCGCCATCTTTGAGGTATCAGCATCTTTGAGGTATCAGCAGAAAATCTATTTGATTTCTATACCTATCACCAGGTGACCTCCACGTATACAGTCGCCGTGGGTGATGTGTGAACATTGTGTTCATGATTGTCATATTCTTGTTAGCGCAGAATGACAATAAGCGCTCTCCTCTCACATTTCTGTCCCCAAGACCCCATTTTCCTAGTTTGTTTTCAAAGTGGTCTTCCGTTGTTTGAATGGTACCGACTTTCACGTTGAAATCACCGATTATTTATTATTGTGATCTCTCTTTCTGGTATTCTAGCTGTTTCCTTTAGGATGTCCGAATAGAATTCCTCAATTTCTTCATCGGATGCGTCTGAAGTAGGGGCATATATTTGGAGGAGGTTGAGCTTTGTAGGTGTTGTGTTAAGTTTTATAGACATTATTCTGCTGCTTACCCAGTTATACCCTAATACCGATGATATGTAATTCGGGCTGACCAGAAATGCTACACCGTGTTTGCTCTCTGTTTCATGTCCTGAGTAGTACATCATATTGCCATTTTCTGTTCTGAAGTGGCCATGTCCTTTATAGTGAGTTTCAGATATTCCCACTATTTCGTAAAGTATTATTTCTTTCTCTACTATCTGTAGTTTTCCAGATTTTAGGAGTCATTAGACATTCCATGTTCCAATCCTCATAAGTCTTCTAAGATTGTGGGGGCCAGCAGCATACTTTCTATGCGTTGCCTGGCTGGGAACAGTCCCATGGCCGGTAGTCCATTTCTCACCAGCGGACTCAGGCACCCACTAGCGCCGATTGCTAGTCGGGTCGCATGGCGATCTCTCATCCTTAACTATCATATCTCATTGTGCTCGTGGGACTATGTAATCACAGTGGGGTCCCTCTTCATACTGTGATGGTTTGGGATGGGATAGAGGGTAGTTTGGTTCATTGCTATGATGAAGGAGTAGGATCCGATTTCCTCCCGGGACAGGGGGGAGGGGGGAGAATCAAAGCTCACGTGGGAAGGGACGCATCCCTGAAGTAGACCTGCTGGGGTCGCATGGAGTGTCTACCCGCTACCCATATGATGGATGGATGATGGATGAAGCACTACTTGATCAAATATCAAAGGGCAGGAAACACGAAAAATTCTTGGAGGCCGTGTCCAATCTTCACAAAAGTGAAACAAGTACTAGGACATACGCTCGCGACAACCTCGGTATGAGATATTGTGTGGTGCGTCAATGAGAACATGCATCCTGATCAGGAATCAGTATAGGCCTCCATCAATGCTCTTGGTACCAAGAGCATTGATGGAGGCCTATACAAGGACTGACGAACTGCTAAGTATTAAAGCTAGGTAGAGTTGTCTATCTCAAACACACCATCAGCATACTGGTGTGTTTGAGATAGACAACTCTACCCAGCTTTAGTACTTAGCAGTTCCTCAGTCCTTGTATAGGCCTCCATCAATGCTCTTGGTATCAAAAGCATTGATGGAGGCCTATACAAGGACTGAGGAACTACTGCTAAGTACTAAAGCTAGGTAGAGTTGTCTATCTCAAACACACCATCAGCATACCAGATAACAAAAATGGTAACAAAGATGTGCTAAACGCATGAGACAGATAAATAAGAAATATGCACGTGTCTAGAGAAGAATAAATAGATAAGTGACCACAATGGGTGAAAAAAGCTATGCACCGATCCAAACAATTTGACTGGCAAATAACTTAGAAAGGTTTAGAATTTATATCTTCCAGCACTGAAATAGAGATAAGGATATACTGTCCAAATAAACCACAAACCGCAAAACAGCAACAGCAGCAATGAAAGAACAATACAATTTGGATGGAAGTAGTCAAAAAGGCTAGTCAGTAGGCTATTGCCTACTGAATTATCGAAGAAAATAAACCTAGGTGGAGCAAAGAATAAAAAAAACAGAAGCTGTCATAAGTACAGCTGAATTATAAGATTGAAGCTAGGAAAGCAGAAACAGGCGAGTTGAGGTCCAAGCAGGTGGATTGAGGCGAATTGATTAATTACTTGAAGGGGAAGACGATAAAGCCCAAGCCCAAGGAGAACAGATAAAAAGAAAAGGCCCGGCAGTCGAGGTAGAAGTAAAAAGGTAGGATATGCTACTACGCGGAAAAGATTTCGACACTGTAACAACCTAGGTCGAAATAAAACAGGCAATAAAAAACCAACAAGACGTGCTAAACTAGCTCAACGTCATCTGCGGCAATTATTGCCAAATATATTTGCACATTTTACGGCACACAGAAAACGATTGTCGGCACACAGAAAATATTCGACAACGACGAACAATTCGATGTGTAAATTGTTCGGAAAAATTCAATAATTCGTCGAGAAATTTCAAACTGAACTTTTACGATTCTCGGTTTGGAAAGTCGATATATCGGAAACGATTGCAGAAAATCAAAAACGTATTCAGGCATCGTTTTCAGGAGGCCATTTTCCTATCAACACACTCAGATTGTCCGCATTACTTTGCAAGATCAACTAAATATGCCTTTAATTTTAGAAGGACATAATGAACGAAAGGTGCTAACGAAATATCATTTGCATATTCGTAATCAGCAGCAAAAATTCTTTCAGAAATGTTTTTAAATTTTGCTGTAACTCAAAAAATAACGATTTTGGCAAAATTGATTACCTGGCGTTTCGTCTTTTCCGCAACTTCGATGGTATTTCTTATCGGCAGCCCCCCGAGGAATATTAAATACGTATTCCGACTAATTTTTGGACGCTAAACCAATTGATGAAGACTAGAAGTATCTGTGATGAGCCGTTTCAAAGTTATGATTGCGTGAAATCAGTCGGAAATTGAGATGCTCTACAGCGAAAAAGTATAAAAAACTTGTTTATTTGTAACTTTAGAGCGAAATAAACTGGAAAACCGTTTTTAGCACTTCAATTTCCTTCGGGTAACCAAAAAAAAGAAAGAAAAAATTTTCCAAAAAATTTTTCAACAAAAATTCGTTCGAAATGTGCTTTTTCGGTTTTTCTCGATTTTCTCGATAACGGTAAAAAACAGCGAAATCATTTTCGGCGCACAGAAACTACACGACAAGAAGAACAAGTCTATGTGTAAATTTTCCGGAAATATTGAATAATTCGTCGAGAATTTTTAAACTGAAATTTACCCGAATCTCGATTTGCTAAGTAGATATCTCGAAAACTGTTGAAAATATTAAATAATCAAGAACGGATTGCAGCATCTTTTTCAGAAGGTCATTTTCCTATTCAAGCACTAAGATTTTCCGCGAAAAAACTTTCCGAGATCCCTACTCGAGCGCCGAAATTTCTTAAAAATGTCTTCAATTCTTGCAGGCGATAGTGAACGGGAACAGTTGGCGAAATATAGTTTGCATATCTGTAATCAGCAGCAAAAATTCTTTCAGAAACGTTTTTAAATTTTGCTGTAACGAAGAAAATAACAATTTTGGGAAAATCGATTTTCTTGTATTTCGTCGTTTCCGCCGTCTCGTCCTCATGGTATTTCTGTGTCGATGGTATTTCTTAATCGACAGCTTCCCAATGAATATTATATACGTATTCCGACAAATTTTGGGGCGCTGAATCGATTGGTGAAGACTAGAAGTCTTTGTGGTAAGTCCTTCAAAAGTTACGACGTCGTGAAATCTGCCGAAAATGCGAGATGGTCCACTGCGAAGAACTGTATATCTTGTTTATTTGTAACTTTAGAGCGAAATAAACTAGAAAGTCGATTTCAGCGCTTCGATTTCTTTTGAGCAACCAGAAAAAAATCACGACAAAATTTTCCAAAAAATTCGTCAAAAAAAAATTCAATTTCGAAATTTCAAAAAAAGTCAATGTCAATGTAAACAGATTTAAAAAACGTCTACTTTCTATCCAGGGGTCGCGATGAAATTTTACACAAAATGTTGGGTCGCAAATGAAAATAGTTTGCGCACCACTGATCTAATCCATAGAGCATTTTGTAAGTTAGTTCCTTCAATACTCGAGGACGCAAAGAACGATTTATTAACATTGGTTTTACCGCTGGAACTAATTAGTTTATTAGTGTCAGCGGTATTGGTGTTGTATCGCAACAGTGTTATTACACTATGGCGTTATTTGAGGGTTGTAGCAATTAGTTGGATCACCTCAGAATGGGCAAACAGATCTAGACTCATCATCATCATCAAGCGACCAATCGCGTCCACTGCTGGGCATAGGTTTTTAGCTTTCTCCATCCTGGCCGATCCTGTGCTGCCTATATCCACTTGGTCTTTATCCTTTGGATGTCGTCAGTCCATCTGGTTGGTAGACGTTCTACCTCTGTATGCGTCTTGGCGCGGTCTCCATTCAAGTATCCTCTTTGTCCAGCGATTGTCCGTAAGTCGCGCCACATGACCAGCCCAGTTCCATTTTAGGGTTGTTATACGGACCTCACTTCGGACCTATCCCTTAATGTTATATTTGGGATCCTGTCTCTTAGTGATACACCTAACATCGACCTCTCCACATTCCTCTGCGCGATACTTATTCTATTTGTAGTGTTCTTTGTGAGGGTAAGTGTTTCAGCCCCGAATGTAAGCACAGCCAACACGCACTGATCGAATACTTTTCTTTTAAGCATATTGGAATGTCTGACTTAAAGATATTGCGTAGCTTTCCAAAGGCCGCCCATGTTAGGCCTATTCTTCTCGATATTTCACATGTTTAGTTGTCTCTACCAATAGAGATTTCGTGACCAAGGTATTTATAAGAGCTTACTTGTTCTATGCTTACTCCGCCAATCTTAATTGCCTCACTCATAACAAGATTTGTCATGTATTGAGTTTTGTTGGTGATGATTTTGAGTCCAACAGAGTTCGATGCTTCCCATAGCCTCCGTAGCATTTGTTTTGCTTCGTCTATACTATCTGCGGTAATTAAGATATCGTCGGAGAATCTCAGATGGTTTAGTTTTTCGCCATCTATGTTTATGCCCATGTCACCAAAGTTGGCCTGTTTGAACATATGTTCTAGGAGGGTTGTGAATAACTTTGGCGATATGACATCTCCTTGGCGTACACCTCGTGCAATATCAAAGTCTTGGGAATCCTCTTGCAGCGTTATATAAGCTTTTGCTCTTTGGTACACGTGTTTGATAAAATCGATATATCTATGATCGATACGGCATTCAGCAAGAGCTTGTAGCACTTTGAATAAATCGGCAATCGGCAAAACAACAGACCTAGACTAATTAGACTAATGCTTGTTTTTCAAAAAAAAGTAGCAAAAATGTAAAATATGTACAATAAACCGGACCAATGGTAAGTTGGATAACTTAGATCTTGACTAGTTAGGCTAATTTGAATTTATTAGACAGACAAGCAAACTTGTAGCAATCTAGACTAATTAGATAAATTCAGAATTTTTACATTAGCCGACAAGCTAGACTAGTATCGTAGTGAAGGAAATAAGCAAAAATGGAGCAAGCCGGACCAATTGTAACTTGGATTACTTCAGAATGGACAGACAGACGGACAAATCTTGCCTAGTCAAGAATAATTCGTGTTTGTTAGACAGACAAGCGAACTTGTAGTAATCTAGAGCAGGGGTCACCAAATGGCGGACCGCGGGCCGGATCCGGACCGCCCACCTATTTTGTGCGGACCTGTATTACTGAGTACGTTTATAGTGTATTGCCTACATTACGAGCTTAATTATCTGCTTATATTTGCGAGTTTTTGTTACAATGGATCCGAAAAAAGAAAGGTGGTAGTCGAAAATAGACAGTTTTTGTCTGAATGGACTGATTTATATTAGTTTACACTGCCAAATAGTGCTGGAGACAGTGGAGCAAACAGTGGCTTTAATTAAAAGCTCGAATATTAAACGACATTATGATACTAAACATAATTTGTCGAAAAATGTACACTTGGTAGTAACTTGCATAAATCTAAAATTTCGAGTTTATTATCGAGCTACGCATCTTCGACCCAAATCATGAGTCGTTGAATGACTGACCAGGAAAAATCTGGTGAGGCTTCTTTGCGTGATTCTTGGACTCTTGCTAAGCATATGAAACTATTTATTGATGCTGACATAGTTAAAGAATGCTATGTCGAGGCAGGCAATGTTCTGTTTTAGAACAGAAAATATATTGTTGATACTATTTGACAGATTCCGTTACCTGCGTCTACTAAAACAAGAAATACAGACGTTTTGTCAGAAGAAAATCATTGTGACGTGAAAAGGCAGTTGAATCATGCGACGTGACTGATAAGCCACAACTGGTTACAGCATAATCTTGATAATCCGACACATATGGGACCAGAAAACCGCCGGATTATCAAAAAATTACGAACTATCAAGATTTAAACAAAACAATAACAATTTTACATATTTTATGTACAATTGTATTTCAGAAAAATACAATATGTATCTATATAGGTAAACGTGTATTCGCTTTTTGCTTCTTTGCCTTTAATATTTTATCAGAAACGCACTTTGGCAACCTTTTCCACACTAACACAGCATCACTGCGTTTTCTTCTGTCCATTTCCAAGATTGAGTACGTTAAACGGGTCACCCTTTGCTACAGTTCGCAGAGTTCAAACATTCGAGTCAACGTTAGCTCCATCGTCATCCGCGGAACAAATTAGGCTGAGGATTTCTTCGTCAGAAATTTGAAATGAAAATTTTCCTCGTTTATGCCTTGAAGCCAAGCTATGTCAGCGTAACATCCACTTCACATTTGTTGGAAAGCTCTTGTAAAAATTCCGCAGATAATTGTAGAGTTGTAGAGTAGAGATTTGTCAGAATCGTGAATCATGTTTTCAGAGTTTAAGGGTTTTATCAGGTATTAAGGGTGTATCAGAGTTTATATCAGCTGTGCGCGAGGTTTATATCCGACGCGGGACAGCGTTAACAAAAGACACGTCTTTTCCCAGAGCGCCGGATAACTGAACGTGCCGGATTATCAAGATTATACTGTATTTTTGTACGCTTCCTAGACCAAATGAGAGAAACTTTTGTTGAGGATATGTTGGCTATTTTGCGTTATTAGGAAGGACCGGAGGAGAAGAACAACGCGGTGGTGTATTATTTCGATAAAGATGATTTAGACCAGAAAAAGCTTTTAACAGTAACTACTGATAGTGCGCCAGCAATGGTTGAGACTAAAATAGGACTAGTTTGTGGACAAAAGGACAATGCAAAATGTGATGAAAATTTGATTTCCTACCACTATACACCCAACTGTGCTTTGCTGCAAACTTAATAATATTTTTGTGTATTATGCAAGAGGTGATTAAAATAGTAAATTTCCTTCATGCAAAATCATCACTGAAACATTGTGAATTGAAATCATTTCTTGAAGAAGTTGATACACAATATGACGATCTATTTTGGCATAATAAAGTGAAATGGGAAGCAAAGGATGCGTTTTACAAAGATTGTTCAGCATTTTAGAACATTTGAAGACATTTCTTGTGATCAGATTTCAGCAAATACCTACCTAAGTTTTCTAAGCAAAAAAGAAATTGTAGCTTCCATTGCTTTCCTAACGAATATTTTTAAACATATTAATGACGAACCTTAAACTTCAAGGCAAAGAAAAGCTTATATGGGAGATCAGAGAGTCAGAAGTAAAAAGCTTTTCGCGAAAACTCGATCTTTTCTATAATGATCTTGGTAATGAATGCTCCTGCACTTCCCTAATTTAAATAAAATAATCAGCAGAGACAACGAAATTAACGTCGGTCAATGCAACACGTTCAGTAAGGATCTTAAATCGGAATTTGAAAACATATTGGGAAATGTGATTGAGAATTTGAAAATTGAGAATGTCGTCGGAATCCTCAGCAACATTTACTCTCTGCATCCTGATGCCGAATGGAGCAATGAAGCATATGTTTACGTAAGTAATAAAGCTACTCTGCAGATTGAAATGATCGATTTCCAAGAAAATACCATATTAAAACACAAACATACGGAAGTTTCTTGTGAAGCGTTCTGGATAAAATGGTAATAAAACCCATACCACGTGTGTGGTAATAAATTGAAATTAAAAAAATAGCCTTGAAACTTCTTACAATGTTTGGGTCAACATATATTTGTGTAAACATCTCGATTTACTGATGAACATTCAAGGATTTAATGACAATAGCTTGCACCAACTTCACTTCAAACTTCAGACAAATAATTCGGTAAAGGCAAAAAATGTCATTTTTCACATTGATATGTAAAAAAAATCCTTATTACATTTTCTTAATTAATAAACTCAAATAAAAACGGACCGCGATGGTAATTTTATTATAAAAAGCGGACCCCTGAAGAAACTAATTGGTGATCCCTGATCTAGAGTAATTCGATTAATTCAAAATCGACAAACATTTCTAGATTAACGATCAGGCACATTTTGACTACTTAAAATTAGACTAATTGGAAATTTATTAGACAGACAAGCGAACTTTTAGCAATCTAGACAGGTTCGATTAATTAAAAATTTCTAGACTAGCCGATAAGCGAACATGTAGAAATCTATACTAGTTCGATTAATTAAAAATGGACAAGCATTTCTAGACTAGTTAGGCTAATTATAATAATTTTTGCATTAAATGGAAACAGTATGTACCTCTGTTTTAATTCCTGTTTCAATTTAAGTTTAAGTTTTTTGGCATGTATATGTGGTTACGCCTTTAAGCGGTTTTTGCAAACTCTAGTTTATACAGTCCACCTGTCAACTATTCAAATTACCTTTTACTTTCTTTAAGAAACACCAGACAGCCTAACGTCTCTAGTCTATTTAATCCAGCCCGTAAATTGTGAATGTCTAGTCGTTATGTCTAGTCTCTACTTAAACTGCATCTGACTAACAGCTCCAAGCAGACGTGTTGGTTTATCTAAAATTACATCACCTCTGGTTTGTCCAACATTCATTCCTCTCTTTCTAGCTCCGCGAAATATTTCTAAATTATTGTTATTATTTATTTATAATTATTTTTTAAGAGTGTAAAATAATTACATAAGAGGACGCGTTCGGATGTCAGTTAACGGAGAACAGAGCCCGCGGCGGTGAAGTATCGCTTCCTGTTAGGTCGAGAGGTCCACCGCCGTTGCCGCCGCCGCGTTCTCTTTTAATGGCGGTTGACCAATAGGTCGAGTTAAAAGGTGCACGTAAAACGGAACCGTATATAGTAATATAATAAGCGATGATAATATAAGTAACGGAACTGCTACACTTTAACTTAGAAACGGGACGTCCGCAATTAAAACGTTATATATAAACACACAGTTTCTTCTCTCTCCGTTGTTATTTAATCTTTATTGGATAATTTCTGGTAAGCCGTCGCGGACTCGGCGCTTTGTAGAGCGATACCGATTTCTTATATAAAATGGAAATTGAAACTTAATGTTGCGGGATCAAAGCGATTTTTATGCGATTTATCTTCGCGCCCACAGGCACGGCAACGATATAAATTACATTAAAAAGATCGCCAGGAATTTCTAAAATATCCCGAAAGATCATAATAAAAATATACTAATTAGTCTCAATCTATAATTATACAACCTGCGGGTTTATTATAGCAAAGAATTTATAAACTTCCTTCGCATAATTATAGAACAAATTTGTGATTTTCTGTTTAATTAAAACACGTTATAAAAGTAAAAGAAATTATCGATAAATTATGTTTATGCATATGTATTAACATATTTCCCATTTATATTAATCATTAAATAGTTATTTCTTAATGGATTAGAATCTTACTACAGACAAGACTACACGAATCTAAGGGGTCTTATAGATGCAACAATCTGTAGGGACAATTTGTCCCCAAAATTATCCCAAATATTGTTTAACTCTTTCATCCCTGAACGTTATACTATATTAAAGAACAAGTTCAATAAGCGCGGTTTTGCAGCACGCGTCCATGACTAGAAACGACGACCGTAGCGAGGAGTTTTCTAATGGACAAGTGCGAAAAACGCCTTATGAACGAGTTTTTTATACTATTTTTTCTATTTTGCACCCTTTTATGCCATTTCTAAATAACAAAATCGCCGATACATATAGAGAAAATTGTATCGCACTCGGTGAGCCATAACCACTCGACTGCTGTTATGAGTCCATTACAGACGCAAAATAGAAAATTAATATTGCAGAAATAGAATAAACCTCATGTTTTGTTAATTTGTTGCTATATCAAAATAATGTTGCTATAACAAATAATATATCAAAATAAATCGACTATGGATTGAATTGTCCCAAAAGATGAGTGGTACACATATCTTATCATATCTACTTTTCTTTTCTAAGTTAACTTTTCTTTTTCTTTGTGGAGACTTTTCAAGTCCTGTCATTATTTAGTCATATTCAATCTTGTTCACTCTTGTACAATTTTTGATCCAAAACTTTTGACTTTTCCAGTCTATTATTGTCTTGTACATGGTTGTTCTGCATTAATCAGAGTTCTGTATTCTGTTCAGTGATTCTTCTTCTTCTTGTTTCGAATAGGTCTACTTTGGACCACGCTTGTTCAAATGTTGGGCTTTGCTTTGTTTGTGTAGTCTACCAGATTAAAATGATTTTAGTTTAATGGATTCTCTACAATGCTAACTGAATTGGACTAGATCGGCGGTTCCCAACCGGTGTGTAGCGACCCACTAGTGGGTCCCAGAAGGGTTACAGGTGGGTCGCTACTCGATCCTAAAACTATCAGAAACCATCGAATAAACCGTCGGAAAAGATAAGAAAAATCAAATTGTGTTTTGATTGTTTTCTTGATTTTTGGCATCTGGGGCAGACAACAGAACAACTACATCCCAGATCCTGATCCCACATAGCTGATAATGCCAATTTATTAGCTTTTGTAAGATTTGAGACCAATGAATCAGTAGAAGAATAAATGTTATTTTGCAGACCTTTACCTACCAGAACGACTGGGGCTGATATTTTCAACTGTTTGGATGGTTTTATGAAAGAAAACGAAATTGACTGGTCTAAGTGTGTCGGAGTAACAACCGATGGAGCTTGTGTCATGTCTGGCATCTACTCAGGACTAGTAGCGAAAGTTAAGGCTGTTTCTCCATTAGTAGAATGGGTTCACTTTAGTATTCACAGAGGCTTTAGCGGTGAAAGGAATGGAAAAAAAACCTCAAAAACCCACTTGACGATTCTGTTAAAATCGTAAATTCAACCAAGTCCCAACCTAAAAACTCAAGAGTCTTTGGTGTGTTGTGCGATGAAATGGGGAATGAGCATAAACAACTACTCCTGCATTGTGAAGTCCGTTGGCTATCCAGAGGAAAAGTTCTGACCAGGTTGTTTGATCTTCGTGATGAGGTACGGTTGGTCTTATCACAACTTCAAGCATAAGGAAAGTTGAAAGCTCAAGTTTTTTCAGACAACTGCCTTAATGATGAAATTTGGTTAATAAAGTTGGCTTACTTAGCTGATATTTTCAGTTCTCTAAATACTATTAATTTGACCTTACAAGGAAAAGATGTCCACAAACTCTTTGTGCACGACAAAGTTGATGCTACTATCAAAAAAATATAACGGTGGTCTGATAAAGTTTAGAAAAATATCTTTGATGTCTTCCCACTTCCGAACGATTTTTTGGACGAGAATGATTTAAAAGTAAATAAAGAAACTTCAAAAATGATCTTTGATCATCTCGAAGCCTTGGCTTCTAACGTAAGACGCTACTTCCCATCAATAGAAGAAGAAAAGCAGTGGATTAAAAATCCAATCCATGAGGACAACTTAAAGAATCTTAACCTCATGACCTCCCAGGTAAAGCTACTACTCTTTTAAATCTTACTTGAAATATTAGCGTAACTAAACATATGTTTTATTTCTTTTCATTTTGCAGGAAAATAAACTCATTGGATGAACTGTGTTGTGATTCCACAATGAAGTCAGTCTATAAGGAGAAAGATTTAACTTTAATTTTGGATGGAAACGAGGACAGAATATGCAATAATATCCGTAACTGCATTGAGGTTTCTGATGGTATTCACCACTACACATTTGTGTGAACGTACTTTTTCAACTTTGGTTTTCCTAATAAACAAATACAGAAATCAACTCAATGTTGAAAGTGACTTAAGATTAAAAACATCTTCATTCAATCCTGACATTGACGTGTTAGTTCAATCGAAACAGTTCCAAAAATCTCATTAATACTTTGTGTACTTTTAAAATCATTAGTCTTTGTGTACTTTTATAATTGTAGTTTTTATCTTCACCCACCAACACTTGTTAGTGAGTATGAAACCATTTGTTGCATATATTGCAAACATATATCTATTGATAAATAAATAACTGTTTTTGCTACAAAGTGCTTATATTTTGTCAACCATTTACAAATCAGAAAACAAATTGTTTATCAATAATCAATCTGATGGCTAATCAAAAGCCCGCTGAAAAAGGTTGGGAACCACTGGACTAGATGGATTAGATTGTACTTTCCATGGTCCACTTAATTATTATTATTAAGTTAAGAATTATTATGAAGTTAATAGTGTAATTCAAGATCAATATGAAGTTGTTGCAACTTGAAGTTGCCGCAATATGATGCCGCAACATGGAGTTGTCGCAATATGATGTTGTTTCAACATGAAGTTGTCGCAACATGAAGTTGTTTCAACGTGAATTTGAAGATGTGGTGAAAAAGGTGAGGTGAAAAAAGTCTCTTCTCGTAGTTGAAACTAGATAAATTGTTTCGATAAAGTCGCTTCGACATGAAGTTTTTGCAACATAAAGTTGTCGCAATACGAAGTCTCAACATGAATTTCTCGCAACATGAAGTTGTCGCAACATGATGTTGTTTCAACTTGAATATGTTTCAGACAAGACAGGACTAGATAGACAAGGTTAGACGGACAACATTAAGACAGACAAGACTAGGACAGACTACACTAGGACAGACATCACTGGGATATACAAGACTACGACAGACAAGACTAGGACAGACAAGACTAGGACATACAAGACTAGGACAGACAAGATTAGGATAGACATGACTACGATATAGAAGACTAGAACAGACAAGACTAGGACAGACAGGACTGAGATATACAAGAATAGGCCATACAAGACTGGGCGAGACAAATCTAAGACATACAAGACTGGGACAGACAAGACTAGGACAGACACGACTAGGATATACAAGAGTAGGACAGACAAGACTGGGACATACAAGACTAATGCAGACAAAACTAGGACTTCCAATCAACAAAAAACAAAATTTGATTCGAATAGAGATTTTAGTTTTTGAAAATTTGACAATTTTTTTGCAAATTATTTTGAAGTTTACGTCCAATTTTGACATAAAAGAAAGAAATTTTGCAAAGTGTGTCTACTCAAATCAACAAAAAAACAAAATTTGCTTCGAATAGAGATTATGGTTTTTGAAATTTTGGCAATCTTTGCAAATTATTTTTACGTTTCCTCCAGTTTTGACATAAAACAATAATATTTCGCAAAGTTTGTCTACTCAAACAACAAAAAAACAAAATTTGCTGCAAATAGAGATTTTGGTTTTTGAAAATTTGGCAAATTTGCTAATTAGTTTGACGTTTTCGTCCAATTTTGACACAAAACAAAAATAGTTCGCATAGTTTGTCCACTCAAATCAACTAAAAACAACATTTGCTTCAAATAGAGGTTTTGGTTTTTAAAAATTAGACAATTTTTGCAAATTATTTTGATGTTTTCGTTCAATTTTGACATGAAACAAAAGTATTTGGCAAAGTTTGTCCACTCATATCAATAAAAGAACAAAATTTGCTTCGAATAGAGATCCGAGGAAGGAGAAATATCTCCGATAGAGATTCGAGGAAGGAGTAATCAGTAGCTCTTGTTGAATTCTACAATATAATTTTGTCAAAAATAGACAAAGGCAATTGTCCGGTGGGCATCTTCTGTGACCTGTCAAAGGCATTTGACTGCGTCTCTCACAGTTAGGGTTTTTCGGGTCCGAGTACCCGGACCTGGCCTCGACGAGTCCAAGGGTAAATACCCGGTACCCGATCTAAGACTCGACGAGTCTCGGTCTTAAATGTTTGGCATTGTCTAGTTGTCTAGTACACCGCGTCGTAAAGAAGATCGACGATTTAGCATTACACTTGATGAAAATTGAAATGAAAATTCGAACATATCTAAATATCAATTTGCATGGAATTGACTCTGAAGTGTATAATCTGGGTTTATTGAGAATTTTTAACTCATGTACTGCTATACAATTAATCGTAAAAGCAGAACAACACTTAAACACATTTAATATAAAAAAAATATAAAAAAACATATAGTTGGTTCAACCGGCGACGGTGAAAGTGTAATGATGAATTTTAGACGAGAATCTTCTAGTCTTTATAATTTCTATTTGAATCACACTATACACTTCCCTGTTTGTGATGTAGTATATAAAAAGAAAAATATTACCGGCTTGCAAGATGAAGAAGACCATGGTCTAGATCAGTGGTTCTCAAACTGGGTGCAAACTGGGAGAGTATGCCGGAGTATGCAGGATAAGCTACAGAGAGCAAGTTAAGGGTGCCGCAGCAATAATCAAGAAATGTAAAAAGAAAATTACATGAGGAGTTAAACGAATTTAAGTTCCTATTTTTAATGCAAAATTGTAGACAATTCGCTAAAATCTGGATTGGTCTAAATCAATCAAGTACGTCTGCCTCGATTCGCGAAAGCGCAACTCACTACCAAAAGATAATTCGAGAAAAAATAAGGATATATGATCCTAGCTACCTCATATCGTTTGGCTTTGTTTCTGTTGGGAACTAACAAACACCGGAAGGGTAATGCGTTATCTGTCATAAAATTATAGGTAACAGCATCTTGGTTCCATAACAATTAAAAAGATATGGAAAGCAATCAGTCTGATTTCCAAATGTCCAAAAAGTCAAAATTTTTATAGCCCGACAAGGGTGCCGCGAGATTGTTTTAGCTCGATAAGGGTGCCGCGCAAAAAAAAGTTTGAGAACCACTGGTCTAGATGGTATTGTTGACGATCAAGATGAAATCTCTGACGAGAGCGTCTATGATGTCGAAGAATACGGACAAGTTGAATTAACTTTAGACAATTTAGAAGGGAAATCCATTTGTCTTCCGCTTTTAGTTACCATAACATTCTCCAAATCCCTTGTTTATCTAAGTACCACTTAACTTAATCGGCAAGTTGATACAGTATCGCTTGCTTTACCATATGCGTGAACATGAAAAAACCTTTCGTGTTTTTGTTTAAATTACGAGACAGACCCGGGCCCGGACTCGAACCCGAAAAATGGGACTCGGACTCAACTCAGACTCGCCGAGTCCAAAAAGACCGGGTATTCCCAAACCCTACTCACAGTATACTTCTAAATAAATTAAACTCATATGGGATAAGGGGAAAGACTGGTAAATGATTCGAGTCATTTCTGCAACACAGGAAACAGTTTGTGAAAATTGAGCATAATGGTAATATTGGAACTTCTAAACCAATAAAAACAAATATCGTAATCCCGCAAGGAAGTGTCCTGGCACCGACATTGTTCTCCCTATATACGGCCGATATGATAAAATACACTGAACCCGATCATTGTGTCCTATATGCTGATGACTCCAGTTTTATTGTATCTAAGGAGAATAGGCAAATTACAGAAGCGTCGACCAACAGTCTACTTCAAGGCATATTTGAGTGGTTTAGTGGAAACAACATGTGCTTTAATGTTAACAAAACTAGATACATCATATTTCAAACGGTAAGAAGAGCAATCACGGTTAACCTGGTACTACAGATTGGGCAGGATAAGCTACAGAGAGCAAGTTAAGTGAAATTCCTTGGAATATACCTGGAAGAGCACCTAACATGGAACACAACAGCGAACAACATTATATATGTAAAATAAATAAAGTATCGTATCTGTTAAGATATATACGCCACATAATCAGTAAACCCATACAAGTACAGATCTTCCACGCAGAAATACAATCTGTTATAGGGTATGGAATACTCGTGTGGGGCTCATCGCCACTCAGTAAAGAAATTTTCAAAGCCCAAAAGAGAGCCATAAGATGTGGGCAATATCTATTAGAAATTCATGTAAACCCCACTTTATAGAATTGAGAATTTTAACGACCCCTTGCACGAATATCTGGGAATTAGTCTGCTACATTCACAAGAACAAAACTCAATTCTCCACCAACAAAGATCTACATAGCCACAATACAAGAAATCGTGAAAAGCTCTATTGTCACAAGATAAATCTAGTCTAGGTAGTAAGCTCCGGATAAAATAGGCATCAGAACTTACAATAGTTTGTCGGACAACATAAAATCAGATCAACCTCACTCAAAAGCTTCAGAAAAAAATTAAAAAATCTTTTGATTAGCTTAGATAGAGAAAGCTTACTATAGTCTGGAAGAATACTTCGAAGACAAAGTGCAGCTGTGAAGAACGCAATTATGCCTGCGACCGTTTTGATATCATCACTGGTACTATTGTCTCTTTTTTTGCGCTTACTATAAGTATTATTATCTTGTATATCCTGTTTGTTCTCTGATGACATGTTCAATAAGTACGAATGTACCTCTGTGAGTTAATAAATATAATTGATTGATTTGAGATTTTGGGTTTTGAAGATTTGTCAATTTTTGCAAATTATTTTGACGTTTTCGTCCAATTTTGACATAAAACAAAAATATTTCGCAAAGTTTCTCCACTCAAATCAACTAAAAAACAAAATTTGCTTCAATTTTGGTTTTTGAAAATTTGGCAATTTTTGAAAATTATTTTGACATTTTCGTCCACTTTTGACATAAAAAAAAAGTATTTCGCAAAGTTTGTCGACTCATATAAACAAAAAACAAAATTTGCTACGAATAGAGATTTTGGTTTTTGAAAAATTAGCAATATTTGCAAATCAATGCAAATAAAACAAAGTTATAAAAGTATTCGGCACGCGTTATAATGTAATGTTCAGAATATTGAGCACACAATCACATCAGTTCAAAAAGTAATTCGCAGAGAAAGGGTTAATGTGGTTCTAGTTTTTTCCAATTTGGTAATTCTTTCTGTTCAAATGTGAAAATTGGATGAAATATATGTCAAAGAATTTCTAATGTCTGTTTTTGACAGCATTAACAAAACACTATTTTACCATCTGTTGTAAACGCTTCTTTGTTTTTAACCAAAGTCCTTAGTAAAACGTTTTGACTGCTTTTATCTTTCGGCATTTTAACAAACAACGGTTCCCGCAGAAGTATTGTAACTTTGTAAACAAGAGTGTAATTTTGAGGTTAGGATTCACTAATAGGTGACAAAGACGACGAAAACACGTTTGCTGGAGCCAAGTGGACCCAGGTGCTAATGCGTAATTTCGCACAGATCAAGAATTTATGAATAAAGAATTTTTCACAATTTTAGGTTTTAGCTATATGAGCTCGGTATCTTTTAGGCAGTAGAAATTTAAAACAGCAAAATAGGCAAAATAGGTTTTTTAAAATTAGTGTAAAACGATAGAAAATCACGTAAAACGGATTTAGTTGCTTGTCTTTTTTATCTGTCTATAAGGAAAAAAAATAGCAAATATCTTAAGTTCCGACCTTTAGTAATAACGAAGTTATTTTATCGTTTTGCACGAAATACACAAAAATACTAACTTATCTTAATTATAAATCGTACCTGTAATAACGAAGAAACAACATTCAAAGTTATTATTCACTGAAGGATGTTTCTTAATTACTAGATTACTTTTACTCTCACTGATTTTACATTCCTATGTCAACTGTCACTTTATTGTCGGGCGACCTCGCCGGTACAATAGGAGGTGTGCCTTGCCGATATCGTTTGTGCGCCAAGTTCAATTAGATTTAAGGGTCCCATACACTAGCAACATAGTCATCAACCTTTTCGTCAACAAGATTGAGGTTCTTGCCCACACACTAGACAACCAAGTTTAAAACATTAGTATCAGTTGCACGTTGCTTTTTTTTTTTTATTCATTGGTGTAGAGTTTGTACGAAGAATTTAAAAATAATGAGTGCAGATTTGAAGATGTATATTGTTTTGAACGAGTTGTGTGAGGACGATATTTGTTATTTGAAGAAGAAAACAGTGTAATTCACACAGGTTTCGATACTAGGCCCCATCCTGTAGCCTTTGGGGGCCACCGTAAATGGCTTCGCAGAGGATATCGTACTAGCTGTCACAGCAAGAACATAACAAAGGTTGATGCGAACGGCAAATCAAGCAACAGAAATGATCAGCGCGTGGATGAAATCGAAGAACCTGAGTTTAGCTCTAGAAAAAACTGAAGCGGTCTTCCTCACAGGCCTAACAGAACTTAGCCCCGTAACTTTTAAAGTGGAAGAGGCACGAATAACACCAAAAGAAAATCTCAAATACCTCGGAGTATTAATTGATAAAAGGCTATCTTACGTGGCGCGCATAACCGAAGCGGCAGGAAAGGGAACGAGAACACAGCAGGTATCCAGCAACTCATGTCACACGTAGGAGGAACAATTTTTCCAGGGCAATCTTTTTCTTGTTACGATCTTTATAAACTTCAGACTTTACTTTTCACAACTCAGGCAGCTCTCGGAACGTTTCAAAAAATTCCACTCATACAGGAATATTTGGTATATTAGCCATAACTATTAAGACGGACAATTAGTAATTATAAAAAACCGAAAAAATAAAAATCGCAAGCACAAGTCACCTGCACAAACAAGAATTCCGAAACCTTCACAAGTTCACAACTGATGTTTATAACCATGTCTTCAACCACCGCACACAATTCTCAACATGGTTGCCAACATCAGACTCCGCTCACCAAAAATCCAAGTTACTTTGATTTTATTCAACTCTGTACTCAACCTCAAATGTTACCTTGTCAATTATCAAATTAAACCTTGTCGTAAACATAGCAAGTTGACGACAAGGTTCTTGACTAGGTTGCGAGTGTATGGGGCCCTTTTTTTTTCTCTAACCAATGTGGGTCCAATAGGGTTAGCCCTTAAAACACTGCGGCCCATTGGCCTATTGTATTTCCCCACATTGTTTCGTTCATGCAAATAGATCCAGTCCCTCTATTAGGTCCAGGATTCTATGTGCCATGTTTTTCACGGGGACTCTCTCAGCTGTAATATCAAGCTTGTTTCTCCTACGTGCAATTGCTTCACAGTGGAAGATTATATGGGCGGCCCCTTAAGGCTGTGCCTTCTGTCAGATATAACCATTTTATATGCGGAAAAAGGACGTTCAACATCGCATGACGTTACCGGCGAATATTTCAACATTACCGCTGTTTCTGGCGTTATGTTTTCAGGAAGCTTAACATTTTCACCACTTAAAAATTTTTGGTAGGTTGCTAGTGTATGGAGCCCTTTAAAATTTTTACTACATTTCGTAAAATAGAAAAGTCTGAATTTTTTTGTAAAACGGCCTCAAGTTTTAAAAATGCAGTTTGTGCATTTTAGCCTGGTGTAGTTTTCAAATGGTTTAATATATTGTCCAGTAATGATACAGTCTCTGTTAATGGGGTTCTAGTTTTTTCCAATTTTGTAATTATTTCTGTTAAAATGTGAAAATTTAATGAAATATACCTATGCCAAAATAATTTTTTTCTGTCTGTTTTTGACAGCATTGACAAAAGTCGTGTGAAGTTGGCCTCCAAATTTTTGAAAAATTGAAATTTCTGGCAAGTTCTGGCAAGATTTCGAGTAGTTTTAGAGTTCTTGCTTGAAAATTGCAATAGTTCCGGAGAATTTCGGGCAGAAATCGAAAAAAACTCGAAAATCGAAAAAAAATTCACGTTTAATTATATATATATATATATATATATATATATATATATATATATTTACACGTTTAACTATATAGATACATATTTTATTATAAATATTTATCCTTCTGAAATGGAATTGTACATAAAATATGTAAAAATTTTATTGTTTTCGTTGAATCCTGATAATCCGGCGGTTGTCTGGTCCCATATGTATCGGATTATCAAGATTATACTGTATTTCGAAGCTAACACATACAGACACTGATTCTATTTCCAAAAAAACAAATACAAGAAGTTTTATCTAGACATTAAAAAAATGGTTACGTTTACATCGAACGAAGCAAGTGTTATGCTAGGACGGAAAAATAGAGTGTCTCATCTTATTGAATAATATTGCGTTGCGAACCGAGAAGATTTGGGTTTGGATGATGCATGGAAACATGTATCTCTTATTCAAGATATTGAAACCTTCCTTAGGACAGTTTACACTATGTTCAGTAGATCGAGAATTAAAAAAGGAAAATTTGAAAAATTGGCTGCTGTTATGAATCGAAATTCGGTAACATTTAAACCACTAAACGAGGTGTGTTGGTTATCTCGTTATTTTGGATGCTTTGATTAAAAAGTACGAAAACCTAATAGAATATTGTAAGGAACAAGTCGTTGAATGTTGTGATCCAATTTGTAAATATTGTTTGCAAATTATAAATAATCCCCAGTATACTGCGGCATTGTTTGTTCTGTTTTGTGAAGAATATTCTGAACTTCATTTCTCATTTCACAAAAAAACAATACAAAAATAAGGAACAATAATAGTATATTTTGCAACTAGTGCGGCAAGTTGTCAATTGCTCACGAGAAGTTGGGCGTTTTTTTTTTAAGTTACCTATTCGATTTTTATTGAAAATTTGCGTGAGCCAAGCATAATTATATAAGACAAGTATTTGCGACTTATGGAGCTGAATCCTGGAGTATGTCGGAAGCAGACAAAAACTCTCTTCGTATTTTTGAAAGACGGATTTTACGGAAGATCTTTGGACCAGTGAGAGAGGAAGAAGGATACATAATTCGTATGAACTACGAACTTCAAGAACTAATAGAAGGTGAAGACATAGTAAGATTCATTAAGGCACAGAGACTTCGATGGGCGGGCCACATGATTAGAATGCCGAGTGCAAGAGCACCCAGATCCATTAATAAAGCGCAACCTAACACCTCAAGAAGCAGAGGTAGACCCAGAACCAGGTTTTTTAACCAGGAAAGATAAGGTAGAGGAAGATGTTGAAACTCTACAAGTAGGAAACTGGACACGTGTTGCTGAAGAACGTCAAAGGTGGAAGGGGATTGTTAAGGAGGCCAAAGCTCACCCTGGGTTGTAGAGTCAAAAGAAGAAGATTTGCGACAAGTATACTTGTCGCACGTAAATAATTGAATTGACAAACAGCCATTAATCGCACTAAAAAACGGGCGCCAAAACAGTACTTGTCCCGCATGAGTAATAAAAAATCATTTAGTGACAGTGTAGAATATGTACTACAAAATTCGGAGAAATATAGCGATACTTTATTCTCTTCTAGTGCAGACTGCGAGAAAGATTGCAATGATTCTAATTAAATCCAAAGAAAATACAGTAACAGAAATGCACCAATTTACTTTCTAAAACTGACACTAAACTTCACATCTACCATGCTCTCTTGAAGAAAGTCGTCTCTACTCGTCTCTTTATTAAAATATAACATTTATGTATATATTTTGTATATTTCGGAAGGGGGGGCGGGGGGGCGGGTCGAACCTCAACACCCTCCCGCCTGGCTACGCCCATGCATTGCTTATAACTTCTTTAATATTGGTTTGACAAGGAAATTATATAGGTTATTTGTTCAGAGCTCTCGAGTGGCTACTCAGAATAAATATTGGTCATATTGGTCGAACATGGGATTCATAAAAAATATTTGATCAGAACTCTCGAGGTGCTACTCACTACTCTTAATAAGAACTCATGGAATTTTTTTTTAATTCTGTTATTTTCAAATGTAGCGCCTCGTTTTCTTTAATATGGGTTTGACAAAGAAATTGTATTGGTTATTTGTTTAGAACTCTCCGGGGGCTACTCAGAACTCTTATCAAAACTCATGAAAAAAAAAAATTTTTTTGATGTTCCAAAAACTTAGCGCCGCCATTTTTGCTTATAACTTCTTTAAACTTGGGCGGACATGGAAATTAGAAAAGAGATTAGTTCAGAACTCTTTAACAGAACTCATGGATTTTTTCATTTTTTGAATAATGTAATTTTCAACAATTTAGTGCCCCGCGCGCAGAACTCTAAAAAAATTCAATTTTTCAAAAATTCGGGGGCCAAATTCACACTACTATTGACAAAACACTATTTAACTATCTGTTGTAAACGCTTCTTTGTTCTTAGCCCAATACCTTAATAAAGCGTCTTGACTGCTTTTATCTTTCGGCGTTTTAACTAACAGCGGTCCCCGCAGAAGTATTGTAACTTTGTAAACAAAAGTGTAATAATGAGGTTAGGATTTACTAATACGTGAAGAAGACGAGGAAGACACGTTTGCTGGTGCCAAGTGGACCCAGTTGCTAATGCGTAATTTCACACAGACCAAGAATTTATGAATAAACAATTTTTCATTATTTTAGATCAGCGTTTCTCAAAGTCGCTAGGTAGCCAGAGGGCGATATAGGGGGCGGTAGGTAGCCAGGGGGCGATATAGGGGGCGGTAGGTATCAAGAACTATACAATGTATTTCTGTTAATTGAAAACAAACAAATACGTTCAAAAAAATTGTTCCGTATTCAGTATTATACATTTTATTGTATATTTTCGATTCATACTTTAAATATTAACGATCAGTAATTCTCAGTAAGCTTTTTTATTGGTTTCTTCCTAAAACGAGATAATTTTTCTTCATCTCTCTAGTTTTCCATTGATATCAGGGATTATTTTGCCATTTTTTGTCTAACAAGATATTAGTTCTGTTCGTTTTCTTGATACCACATAGCTCCTTGACTTTCTTATGCATATTAAAGCTGTCATTCTTTGACATAAGTTCTTCTATCTCTGAGCATTTTTCATCATACCATTTCTCTCTTATGTATCGTACTTTTTTCTTATCTCTCTTTGTATGCCTTTATATGTGTCTTTGTTTTTATGCAGTCTTCTGTCTTCCATTCGTTGCAGTATCTCGTCAGTCATCCATGGCTTGCTTTTGTTATTACTTTTGTTCTTCCCCAATATTTCCTTGGTCGGTTTGGTAATGGGTAACCACACAATGTTTTTGTTTAATTTAGTATCCGCAGTCGATGCTGAGAATTAGTTTTAAAATCTTAAATGTTTATAACTAAGGAATTCGTTGAACTATGGAAGTTCACGGTTTCTGGAGGCTGATCGAGCCCTCAGGAAAACCAGTGCCACTAGAAACGTTAGAAAACGTTAGAAAAAAGTTCCTTCTCCATATCCATATCTTTCTCCATGTATCTAACCTGTACATAATTAGTTGATTTTGGTCCTTAGCTTAAGATCAGATGTTTCGATTTGGCTGCACCAGGCAATCAAAGGCTTTCAGGACTCCAAGGGGGCGCCACCGCCCAACGCGCATCTATTGGAGATTTACTATCGGGTTTGCAAACTCTTGTACTTCAGAATCAAACCGGTGTTTGTTTTAGATGGCGGAGTTCCCGCACTCAAAATCCAAATAATAGTATCTAAATAGAATCGCCAGTTCCAATTTAAAACAAGTTTGTTCCAGGCAAAGAGGAATCAGTTGAAGTCTAAACACTTATTATATTACTTATAATATATTTTACTTACACTTATAATATATTTTACTTACAGAAAATATCCAAAAACAATTGCTATCGACTTTATTGAAACATTCTACAATCAACTAAGTTTTGTCGGAAAGCACGAAAGGGGTCGTCCATTAATCACGTGATGTTTTAAGCGTTCAACAAAATTCAAAATTGGGCGTTCAACGAAAAAATAAATACACGTGATATCTCACTACACCCCCTCCCACCCCGCTCGCGCTATGTGATATTTCGTGATTCTTCACAAACCCTCTCCAACCCCTTTCGAACCTCACGTGATTAATGGACGATCCCAAAACCGCTCTACTAAAACCCAAACATAGCTCTTCGGAAAATGTCGATGACTTATACGTTTTGCCCCCTTCCAAAAATTAGACTCAACAATCTCTTCTTGAAGAAGAAGAATTATGCTCAAGCTTTACCACCACTAATTCAAGCATTGGGACCTTTATGGAATCGACGTCAAACCCTCACAGTTCAAATCTTTACCACCAGACATCCGACATGAATCCTAACAGACTTAAAAGATACGCGGAAGCAAAACTCTTGGGGACGATTGCACGAGTTACCAACACAGACCGATGAGTTTTCCGGGTAGCAAATGGACAGATTGTTCAAGAGGTATTCAGTGCAAAACGCCATGGAGGAAGCAGAGAAGGTAATGGGAGGGCACAGTTTGAGTTTGGGAGAGTTGGAGGCTTTGTTGAACGACCATGGCGTGATTACCGATGACATGGGTATACAATGGCAAAATTGGAAGAGAATTTAAAGAAGGCTAAAACATGTGTATGTAACCTAAGGTTACATAGTTCATATACCTATGTTTTCTTATAAAATTAGAGAAAAAACTTTTCTGTCTCACCTCTTAGTTCGACCCAAGAAATATGTCTCACGACCCAAATTTGGGTCGCGACCCATAGGTTAAGAACCACTGCTTTAGGCAGTATAAATTTAAAACAGCAAAATAGGCAAAATAGGTTTTTAAAACTATAAAAAAACGATAAAAAATCATGTAAAATGGATTTGTTTAATCTTTTTCATCTGTCTTTAAAGACAAAAATAAGCAATTACCTAAAGTTCCGACCGATAGTAACAACGAAGTTATTTTATTGTTTTGCAGGAAATACACAAAAATACTTATATACTTATCCTAATTATAAATCGTACCTGTAATAACGAAGAAACAAGATTCGAAGTTATTAATCACTGGAGGATGTTTCTTGATTACTAGATTACTGTCACTGATTTTACATTCCAATCATGTGTCCTTTTCTGTCCTGCGGTTTTGAGCTTACGCTCAGCTGTTCCGCCGTCTTGTGGTTTGTTTCGTTGTGTTTTTTTTCTTCCTTTGTTTTGTTTGTCTGTTTGTTTGTTTGATTGTATATTTGTTCCTCTCATGATTTTACAATCCAATGTCAACTGTCATTTTATTGTCGGTCGATCTCGCCGGTACAATAGGAGGTCTGATTTACCGATATGGTTTGTGCGCCAAGTTCAATTAGACTAAGGATACTTTCCTTACATATTTTTAATGTTTCATAAAATATATTATACAATATAGGGATATATAGCATATTAGGTAAATGGCCTTTACGACATAACTCAAACATACGCACTCTTTTGTCGTAGTTATCCATAAGAGTATTGTATAACGACGTGGATGGCAGTGGAGTTGTTGGCATTAATCTTCATCTTCACAATGAAGCAAGTACAACTGCGTTACATCGCATGATCTGGGCGGCCAATTCTGATCAGCTAAGCCATCATTCATGCTTTTTATTCTTCTTCTTTCGAATAGGCCTGCTTTGGACCACGCTTCGTCAACTGTTGGCATTTGATTTTTCCCCAGTATTGTCGCATCTTCTGCCGGAGTAACTCCTTTTTCTCTTCTATCCAGGGGTTACCTTTCCTTCGGGGTTTTTCCTGAAGTCCACGGACTTCCTTAAGGGTGCGTCTCAAAGACTGTCTGTTTTGGAGATCTGTTATTCACAGTTCTTTAATATCCTTGGCGGTTTCTGTCAACCAAGTAGTACGAACTAAAACTTCCTGAAGTCCACGGACTTCCTTCAGGGTGCGTCTCAAAGACTGTCTGTTTTGGAGATCTGTTATTCACAGTTCTTTAATATCCTTCGCGGTTTCTGTCAACCAAGTGGTACAAATTTGTTTTGCCAGAAGGTCAACAGACAGTTGGTTAGTCCCTTGCACAGTCTTTGGTAGACCCTTGCACAGTCAGAGAGCATCTCAATATGTTCGTAGAGCTCATAGTTATGCCGCCTTCGGAATTACCCATCTTTCTTTACCGGGCCTAGGATCCTCTTGAGGATTCTCCTCTCTGATTTCCAATTTCTCTACCAGACCTCTTCGATTCAAGGAAAGACACTCCATGGCATACAGGGCTTCTGGTCGTACGACTGATGTGCTTAGTGGTTAAGTTTTAGGTTGCGTGACAGGCATTTCTTGTTGTAAGTGTTCTTAGTCAGTCTATAGGGTAGTTCTAACTTGTTGACTCTCTTGGATAATGATGCTTTTTCTGATAAGTTGGGTTCAATCCATTCGCCGAAATACTTGAATTTCTCAGTCCTCTTGATGTTTCCCTGCTCTAGTAATATCTCTCTGTTTGCTTCTGTGATGGTGAAGAATTCTGTTTTCTCCTGCGACACTTAAAGACCCACTTTGGCAGCCTCTGAGGCAATTTAACCGCATTTTGCCATCTCAAGAGAATTAGCAAACAGTGCCATGTCATCTGCAAAGGCTAGACAATCTACAACCAGTCCATCGCTCTTACGTCCCGGGTAGATACCACTCTAAACCACCTACCTCTCTACCACCCAAATTGAATAGTTCCTTGCGCCATTCTCTCATAACCTTTTGAAGGACACAGTTGAACAGAAGTGGGGAAAGTCCATCTCCTTGTCTCACTCCAGATTTTATTTCGAAGCTTTCTGAAATCTCGCCTCTAAATTTAACCTTGGAATGGGTGTTGGTCAAAGTTTCTAGGATAAGTCTGCGGGTTTTGTTGTCCAGACCTAGTTCCTGGAGTACTTTGTTAAGCGTTTCTATATCAATGGAATTGTAGGCATTCCTAAAATCAACAAAGGTGACAACCAGCTTGCGGTTTTTCATCTTGGAGTATGCAAGTACAGTTTTAAGATTGAGGACGTGTTCATCACAAGATCAGGTCTTCCTGAAGCCCCCCTGGTATTCTCCCAGTTGACCATCCAGCTGATTTTCTGCCCTTGTTTGTAACGCCTTTGAGAGAATATTGTACGTTTCAAAAATTTCAGAAATTCCACGGTAGTTGTTTAGATCAGTAAAATCTCCCTTTTTGTGAAGCGGTTGGATCACAGAAGATTTCCAATCGGGTGGTAATTTCTCTATTTCTCAGATGCCCTGGACGATCTCGGTTAGCTTGCGTACGGCATTGTTTCCAGCACTTTTCCAAAGTTCAGCAACGATAGAGTCCTCTCCAGCTGCCTTATTATTCCTAAGAAGTTGAACCATGATTCATGCAATAATTTAAATATTTATCGGATTGTATAGCATGCTGTGCCACATCAATACCTTGCTGTACGACATCAATATCTTGCTATGCCACATCAATACCCCGGGGGCACAAAAAACTGCATTATCATATTGCAATAGTACGTACCCTTGACTGCTATTGCCTGACTACATTTTCGAAGAAGAATAGCCCAATGATGACTCTAGCCCAAAACCCACATCAAACGGTGATACGTTGCGGATGCATTTGTTTCTCAACAATCACTCTTTTTTGATTTTCTGAAACCCTGATGTAGAATTTTAAGTTGTTGATTAAAAAGGCCATCAAGATGAAGATGAAAGTCACCAAGAAATTGAGCCTCATCGATGAGGATGAGTGTGTTCGAAAAATTAGCATCCACTTGTTGTCGTTCATTCATTCATTCAACCAACTATCTCCGCTACGCCTGGTCAATAGACTTCATTTTTGGAATTACCTGAACGTCGTAAGCATGGAAATCTTGAGAATTGGACGTAGAGAGCTTCTACAAATGTCCAATTTTACCATGGTGCCGAAATTATGTTCCAAGACTCTCAGAAACACTCACTAATTGCTTCGATGTTTTGTCTTGAACAACTTGAAGGATGGCCAGTAGATATGGATGGGAGTATTGATCCATAATTGATGCAGTTTTCCTGAATTTGTCTTCTCAGTTGGTCTCAGATAATTATTCCGTCCACATTTTGTACGAGAATTGTTTACTCTAACTGCCAAACCATTATTATTTTTAAATATTGCTCAATAATGATTAAGAATCTTAAATTCTCGATTAGAAAATTCGACAATACTCATAAAGGATGCCATCCCTCATAAAGGATGTCCCAAAATCCACGCAAGATTAGAATATATCGCGATTTGTGCAACTAAGTGTTGTATACGAGAAAAATACACAGTGGTAGCTAAGAATTGAGGGTTATTAATACTGGAGTGCTACTCGAAAGAACAACGCGTTCGCATTGTTGAGCAATGTTTTAAAAATAATAATGGTTTCTGCTATGTGTTTCCAGTTCTCTTGTATGGCATGGAGGCATGGAGAGACTCACGGAAGTAATGCTTAACACCTCGAATCATTTGAAATGTGGGTGTACCGACGATTACTAAATATCAGTTTGGTGGACAGTCAAACTTAACTCACCAACTGAGAAGACAAATTCAGGGAAACTGCATCAATTAGGGATCTATACGCTCTGGCCATCCTTCAAGTTGTTCAACACAAAACATCGAAACAATTAGTGACTATTGCAGAGAGTCCAGGAACATCATTTCGGCACCGTGGTTGAATTGGATATTTTTAGAAGCTCTCTACATCGTATTCTCAAGATCTTCATGCTTAAGTTCAGTTAACTCCAAAAATGATGTCTATTGACCGAGCGCGGCGAAGAGAGTTGGTTAAATGGATGGATGAACGACAACAGGTGGATGCTATTTTTTCGAACATAATCATCTTCATCGATGAGGCTAATTTTGTTGGTGACTCTCATCTTCATTAACTTTTCCAGTCACATTTTGAGCCGGGAGGCCTTTGCCTCCGTTATGGCGTTATTAATCAACACATTAAAATTGTACATTTGGGGTTCAGAAAATCAACGAGTGGTTGTTGAGAAACAAATGCTTACACAACGTGTGTACACTATTTGGTGTAGATTTTGGGTTGGAGGCATAATGGGACTATTCTTCTTCGAAAATATAGTCAGGCAATAGCAGCCAAAGGTACTCACTATTGCGACATGATAATGCACTTTTTTGTGCCTTGCCGGGTATTCATGTGGGATAGCAAGGTAGTTATATGCTACAGCACACTATACAGATCGATAAATAATTCAATTATTGCATGAATCATGGTTTTGGTGATCAGAATTGGTCGCCCAGATCATGCGATTTAATGCAGTTGGACTTATTGTGATATGCGATTTAACGCAGTTGGACAGTTTTATTGTGATGATGAAAGTTAATTCCAACAAGCGCACGACCATCCAATGTATTGAAGAAGCAAATACATCGCTTTAACATCGAAATTCAGCCACATTTATGCAAAACTCTTATGGAGAACTACGACAAAGGAGTGCGTATGTGCCAGCTATGTCGTAAAGGCCATTTACCCAATATGCTATATAACCCTATATTGTATACTTTATGAATCATTAAAAATATGTAAGGAAAATATCCTTAAGTTAATTGAACTTGGCGTACAAACCTGATCGGTAAGTCAGAGCTCCTATTGTACCGGCGGCGAGGTCAGCCCACATTAAAGTGACAGTTGACATCGGAATGTAAAATCAGTGACAGTGAAAGTAATCTAGTAATCAAGAAACATCGTCCAGTGAATAATAACTTTGAATGTTGTATCTTCGTTATTACAGGTAAGATTTATAATTAGGATTAGTTAGTAATTTTGTGTATTTCGTGCGAAACAATAAAATAACTTGGTTATTACTAAACGTCGGAACTTTAGGTAATTGCCTTTTTTTTCTTTATAGGCAGATGAAAAAGATAAGGAAATAAATCCGTTTTACAAGATTTTCTATGTTTTACACTAGTTTTAAAAAACCTATTTTGCTGTTTAAAATTTCTACTGCCTAAAAGATACCTAATGAGCTCTTATACCGTCTATTTGTGACCCAAAATAGTGAAAAATTGTTTATTCATAAATTCTTGGTCTGTGTGAAATCACGCATTAGCAGCTGGTACCACTTGGTACCAGCAAACGTATTCTCGACGTCTTCTTCACGTATTAGTGAATTCTAACCTCAAATTTACACTTGTTTACAAAATTACAATACTTATGCGGGGACCGTTTGTTAAAATGCCGAAAGATAAAAGCAGTCAAAAGGCTTGGTGTAAAAACAAAGAAGCGTTTACAACAGATGGTAAAATAGTGTTTTGTCAATAGTCGTGTGATGTTGGCCCCCGAATTTTTGAAAAATTAAAATTTTTTTTTAGAGTTCTGACAAGATTTCGAATAGTTCTGGAGTTGCTTGAAAATTGCAATAGTTCCGGGAAATTTCGGGCAGAAATCGAGATAAACAATTTGAGGAAAAAATTCACGCAGCCACCTCTTTTTTAGGAACAATGTAATGTAGGTGTAGTGTAGGTTCTGATGTCATATTTCAGTTCTTTATATAGAGTTCTAGAGTTCTCAATCGATAATGCATATAGTTCCACTTTTTTTTGCAAAATTTTGTAATTTTTGAAAAATTAAAAAAAAAATCTGATAACGCTTTCCGATTGTACTAAGGCAAATAAACAAAAAATGCTTATTAGACATTTTTGTAAAATCAATATATTTATAAAAAAAACTTTCGACGAAGATATATAAAAAAATATAAAAGTCTGATAAGAGTTGAGTAGTAGCCCCCGGAGAGTTCTGAACAAATAACCTATACAATTTCTTTCTCAAACCAATATTAAAGAAGTTATGCGCAAAAACGAGGCAAAATTTTTGACAACAGAATTAAAAAAAAAAAAAAAAACCATGAGTTCTATTAAGAGGTCTGGGTAGCCCCTCGAGAGTTCTAAACAAATCTCTTGTATAATTTCCATGTCCGATCAATATTAAAGAAGTTATAAGCTAAAATGCGGCGCTTAGTTTCTTGAACAAGATAGAATTAAAAAAAATATATTTCTTTTGATGAGTTCTATTAAGAGTTCTGAGTAGCCTCCCAAGAGTTCTGAACAAATAACCTATACAATTTCTTTGTCCAACCAATATTAACGAAATTATAAGCAAAAACGAGGCGCAAAATTTTTGAAAATAAGATTCAAAAAATAAAAAAAATCCATGAGTTCTGTTAAGAGTTCTGGGTAGCCCCTCGAGAGTCCTGGACTATCATCTTTTATAATTTCCATGTCTAACCAATGGTAAAGAAGTTATAAGCAAAAAAGGCGGCGCTAACTTTTTTGAACATGAATATATTTTTTTCATGAGTTTTGATAAGAATTCTGAGTAGCCCTCTGAGAGTTTTGAACAAATAACTTATACAATTTCTTTGTCAAACCAATATTAAAGAAGTTATAAGCAGAAACGAGGCGCAAAATTTTTGAAAATTACAGAATTCCACATGCCCAAACCACAATCTCTGCCTCTGACAAAATAGTCTGTTATAAAGATCTTTATTCCCCTACTCTTTCCAAAACCTGCTTATTTCTGATCTTATCTGTCCACTTTATTCCTACTTTATTATTTTTCTCCACATTCACATCTCCATTGTTATCCTCTATCATTTTCCTATCCATTTTTAAAATTGTCCATGTCTCACATGCGTACAACATAACACTCCATATAAAAGATCTTTGCTATTCTTTTTCTTAATTTCAGATCGAGCTTGCTACACAATATCCTACTTTTTCTTATAAAAGCTTCTTTTGCCATTCCCACTCGTGTTTTCATTTCTTTCCAGCTCTCCAGTCATTCGTTATAGTGGTACCTAAATATTTATAGTTGTCAACCTGTTTCAGCATTTCACCTTTCACAATCACTTGCATATCTTCAGCTTCCCCGATTTTCATAACCTTCGTCTTTTTCTGATTTATCGCTGATCCGTATTCCCCTTCCATATCTTCGAGTTGCTTGACTAGTACCTTAAGATCTTCTGTACTTTCGGCGAACAGTAGTGTGTCATCAGCAAACCATACTCATATAACTCTCCTTCCACCAATATTAACTCCTTTATTACCTTTCCAACATTCCGACACCATGGATATTGAAAAGGGTGGTGGATAAAGGACATCCTTGTCTCACACCCTGGCCCAGATCAAACCAATCTGTAAGCTTGCCACCAACTGTTAAAGCTACCTGCTGTCCCAAATACAACTGTCTTATCAACCTTCCCTTTTTCCTTCAGAATAACCATTAATTTTTCTCATCGTGTTGAAATGCTTTTACCAGGTCGACAACACACAAACTTAGATTTTTCCATTTTTCAATGTACCTTTCACCTATTGTTCTTGCACATCCAATCGCATCTCTTGGACCCATTCCTTTTCTAAATACAAACTGTTCATCCGCCACGTTTTCTTTCATTATTCTCTCGAGCCTTCTATTTAACACTTGCAATAATATTTCCGGTGCATGTCCTACTAGACTGATGGTTCTGTGCTCACCGCACTTCTTTGTGCCTATCTTTTTAGCCAGAGGTATCAGCGTCTTAAGGAAGTCTTCTGGCCATACTCCTGATTTATATATCTCATTACATAAATATGTTAATTCATTCATTCCTCTTTCCTGATTTCTTCTATACAGATTCTTTTATACTTTTATTCTTCCCATCTATTAAGGATTTCTTTCTCGTCTTTCAATACTTTTCCGTTCTTGTCCTCTACTTCATTTATACAAACTACTCTTGATGTTCTATCCCAAGTAATCTCTTTTATTTTGATGAAAACAACGTCATGCCTGCCTAATCTTTCCAGTTCTTCCATTTCATTACAAAGGTTTTCCAGCCACTTTTTCCTAGCTTCATCAGTTTCTTTACTAAACTCCGTGTTTAGCTTTCGATATGTTCGCCTTCCTTCATCTGTACATATGTTTTTGTGCCTTCTTCTCTCGTCCATCTTTGCTATCATTACCTGATTTATCCAAGGCTTTTTTTGGTCTTATTCTTTTCTTATAACCAATCTTATGTTCAGCTGTTTTTATTACTCCCATTTTAATTCTGTTCCACTTTCCCTCAACATCTTCCTCATCTTGTGGCGGCTTAAGATTCATTATCTCTTCATATATCAATTTTCGCACCTCTTCTTTGTCCATATTTTTTAACTTATTTAAGTTCCATTTTCTATCTTTTCGTGCCCTTTCCAGCTTTTTAAGCCTAAGTCTGATTTCCGCCATACGCAGAACATGATCACTGTATATATCTGCACTTGGTAATCCACACGCTCGTTTCACTCCGTTTCTGCATCCTTCTTCTACCAGAATGAAATCTAATTTTTCCGCATACAAAATGGTTTTATTTGACAGAATGCACAGCCTTACACCATACAATTTAGTAAAAATAATGGTAGTTTATTGCAACAGCAAATAAGACACCGAAACAAACAATAATAATTAAGAAATGATTTTTACTTTTGTTTACATTTTATAAAATAAGTTTTTTTTTTATTCTTTATAGAATTTAAATAATTAATTTTGTGCAATATATAGATGGGCAAAGCACATAAAGACTTGAATAAAATACTTTTGGACTTTAAAATTTTAATAAAAAATATTCGAATTAATATTCGAATTGGCGTGATGAGGTAACCATCCAACGATGGGACCTATGGATACCGATAAAGGTCAGTTGGCCAGCGTCTCTTGAGTCCTCTGAGGACTTGGTATTGGGGAAGGGTATTTATTAGTTGATTTGTGTGTGATTATATTTTTTCTTGATGCTTTTTCGTTTTTCCTGGATTTATTTCTTCACTTGCAAGTCTTCTTGGAACAAGTGGTTTGTGACGTACCATGATTGCAATATTCGATTTGCAGGCACTTCCCCAGAGTTCAATGCCTTAAGTCCAAATAGGTTTGATGATAGTTTTATTTAAAAGTATTTTGTTGCTTAGAGTTAAACTCAAGTTTTTACCGATGAGCCAGCAGAGTTCTCTTTGTCTGAAATCAATCGGCTTTCTCTTTTTGATAAAGTGGTTCTTCCAATTGAGTTTGCTGTCTAGATGTAGCCGTAGGTATTTTACTGTCGAGTATTGAGGGATTTCTATATTATTTAAATAAACTGGAGGAGAGCGACCTTTTCGTAACGTGAATGTTGCATGGCAGGACTTGGTTTCATTGATTTGAACTTACCATTTTTTTAACCACTTCTCCAGTAGATATATAGTGTTGGAGATGTTTTTTCCGACGTTGGGATCTGAATGGTTAGTTAATACAGCTGTGTCGTCTGCAATTGTTCCTATGATCGTGTTTGGTGTTTCGGGGATATCTGAGATGTATAGCACATACAGTAGAGGGCCCAATACACTGCCTTGTGGGACCACAGCATTGATCGAAAATGCTGTAGATATCTTATTGTTGACTTCTGAAGTCAAGTCTTCTGAAGTTTCGGTTGTGTACATATGATCTGATTAGGTGTGACAAAGCTGGAATTACCTTTTTTATTTTATATAATTTTTTTTTTATTGTTTAGTTTGGTCCAATGTGGATAGCGGGTTATTAACCCTTCAAACACTGCGTCCCAGTGGCCTATTGTATTTTGCCCACATTTTTCTCTTATAGGCCCAGAAATCTAGATGTTTGCGCTAATTAATTACACATTTGTCTTCTGGCACAAATGCGGCCGACACTCGGCATAGAACTCGTTACCTCCAGATTTGTTAGTTATCGCTCTAACACTAGACCACGAAAACCACAAAATAGTCGGCTCTATTTTCCACTATTCGACTATTTTATGTAATAGTCCTTCGTGCCAGACCCTGTCAAATGCCTGTCTGGCATCTAGGAATAGTGAAGTGTATTCTCAGTATCATTATTCTCTGTATCAGTATTCTTTTTCTTCAAATGCGGTATTTATTTGATGGGCGATTATGTGGCATTGTTGATTGGTGCCGACGAAAACCAAACTGATGGTTTGGGATCCAGTCTGCCGAGTTAAAGTATGGGTCTATTCTTGTCAGTATCAATCTCTCCAGTAGTTTAGAAACAACTGGCAGCAAGATGATTGGTCGGTACCATGTCACGTAGCTTGGATCCTTTCCTGGTTTTGGTATTAGTATTATCTAAGCCAGCTTGAAATGCTTAGGCCAGTACTGGAGTCTGAGGATTGCATTGAAGATGTATGTGAAATTATGTGTAACTCCTTCAGCATTTTTGGTGTTATTCGGTCCGTTCCCGGTGCTTTCTTTGCGTTTATATGTTGGATCGTGGCTTTGATTTCTTTGGGTGTGACTGGAGTCAGTGGTAGTTGGGGTTGTGCATCGGATGCAAGGTATTCTGAAATTTCGTCGTCTTTATGGTTGTCTGTTGGCAAGAATATCCCTGTTAAATATTGTGCAAGTAGGTCAACTTTTTCGTGATTTTCGTGCTCATTGTCCTTGCGTTGGTGGAAGCATGCGTAGAAGTTCATCTGACTTTATTTTTTTGAAAATGAACAGGAGATAATTAATTATTGTTAATGCGGATCGTTACGTGGAGATGATCTTCGTTACATCTGAATTATGAAATTTTTCATACGTCCAGGAAACTTGGTTTCAATGGGATGGAGTAACATCGCACGCTGCACGGCCGTCAATGGAAGCTGTGCGATAATTGTTCTGTAGATCAAAAATTCTGTAAATCAAAGATCCTAGATCGCCAGACTTATCCATTTTTAATTTTTTCTTGTGTGCTTACCTTAATAGTAAAGTGTACACGGTCAAGAACTCAGTCGGAAGATGAGAAAGATCGGAAGATAAGTTAAAACAGAGAATTCAGAATGAAATTCAAAGTATCCCAGCTTATATGTTGCAGCGGATAATGAAGAATCTCAACCGCAAATTTCAAGAATGCCTTCGTACAGGAGCACGGGCATCTCTTACGTACCTTTTAAAAAGTACTAAATTCCATTAATATTTCTTAAATGGTAAATTTTAAGGTTTCAATTAGCCTGAATAAGATGTTTTCCTTCCATCACTCTTGGTTTTATTGGATTGGAACTTCTTAATTCCCGTTTTTTGTGTCATCCTTTATAATTAGTAAAACATTGCTTATCATTTAAAGGGTGAAGGATTAAAAACCAAAAAGATGTAGAAGAACTATATCGAGAAGTTACGTTGACTTTGTAGACGTAAATATAAACAAATTTTAAATTGGAATGAACTGCAAATTTCAATTTAATTATTGTGAAAGGATTAGACTTGGGTAAAGAATTAGAACTGAATTTCATTGAAAATGATAGAAAAGTATAAAGGCGATAAAGTATAATGTCACGATACGCGACACTCAGATACGCGATGTCACGCGACATCGCCTGTCAAATAATGATTACATTGTTTTAAATGGGCACATTCTCACTATGGCTACGCGATAGCTACGCGTTGTGCCCATTTAAAACAATTTAGTCATTATTTGACAGGCGATGTCGCACGACGTCGTTTAGTTGAATGTCGCGTATATGAGAATCGGCCTTAATATTTTACGATAAAACAGCGCAATTATTCATTTTATATTATTAGATAATATAGTAAGCTGAGATTTTCGATATTGACATGGCATCTAACTTATACATAAAGAAGCAAATCGATAAATCAATTGGAAATATGCATATTCCTTATGACAAAATATCAAATGTGTCGGTGATTTAATGTTTTTTCTTTTTTTGGTTGAAATAATGTTAATAGTTAGTATTTATTGATATATAGAAGGCGTGACGAAATTGACATCAGAAGTTAATTACTATTCAATGACCAGTTTCGAAGATTCGTCGGCGATAAAAGCAATATTTTATTTAAATGGCTCTCCAAAAGAAGGAAGAAATTAACATAAATTTAGATACTTTAGATTTTCAACTACTGCATTTTCATAGAAGTTATCCCGATGAATGATAGATCGTCTAATTTATTTCGTTGCTTTACCAGTGGGCGATGATTAATTCCTTCAAAATCTCTTTGATATCGCAATAAAATGCTAATGACAGATTTTCTTAGACAATTAAAAGTTATATCAAGACTTGGCAAATGCGTATTAAGCGTAAGTATGCAGGGTGTCAGTTTTAGTATGTTAAGTTTGTCTCTTTTTGGGGAAATTGACCTAATTAGCTAATTAAACAAGAAATTTATTTTAATACAAGAAAATTTAATAAAGCATAAAAAGTATAAAGTATATTTAAAGTATAACCACCTGACAAACTCACATATTAAAATTATTGCAGTATTTTGCTTAAAAATAGTGAAATTACTTGGTCGAAATTTCGTTTTTTTAAACTTTTCTTCGTTGTTTTAAAGCAATTTGGACAATTTGGTCAAAGACAAATGGAATATATGACGCGTTGCGAATACGAAGGTCGAACTCAACAAATGGTGGTTTCTAGAAAAACGCATTTGAATTTTTTTATCCATTGCGGATAAAGGGCAAACTCAGCAAAGACTGATGTCGATTTTGATGAACTTATGACGAACTCAACAAGAAACCTATATCTACGGATTCTCGAGAGGGTTCTGATCCCATCTGTGAAAAAAAAAATGACCCAATGTTGTTGAGTTCGTCCTTCGTATTCACAACGCCTCATATCTAAACTAGTCAGAAAAGACTGAACATAGACAAATATACCTCGTCCTATATACCTCGTCTTGTCTTATAAATTTGTCTACTTTGTCTAGACACGTTTCTATTTAATTAGGTTATATGTTGCGTATTGTTAATATTTCCTTCAAATATTGGCAATTTATTTATGCAAATGCAATACAATACCTACTTATTTCCAAATGGGATTTGTTATGTGGCCTTAACAAGACTTAATATAATAGAAAAACTAAATCTTAAATGCAGCTAGGCGCATTATTCCCCGAGGTTGCGGAACTTGCTGTATACCGGGTTTGTCTAACGAAAACAAAGACACGTACGAGGAGTACCTAGAGCACTACAGTCGGAATCCCTTCTCCCCGGAAACCATTCAGCTGGGCGACCAGCTGACAGACGCGATAAGTAGAAATAAACAAGGGGTATGGAAAGACAAGATAGAAAGCCTGGATATGAGACACAGCAGCAGGAAAGCCTGGAGCCTTATCAAAAAGCTATCAGACCACCCAACATCTTCCAAAGATCAGGTAAACACCACTGCTAACGAAATTGAGCATCAACTACTCCTAAGTGGTAAGACTAATCAAAGAGCAAAAGGGGCTCTCACATTCAAAATTTCACAACACCCTGGTAAAACTAATATGGCTTGCTTGACCACTACAGAACTGAAAACCGCAATCACGTCCGTAAAGACCAGGAACGCCCCTGGCCAAAATGACATCCTGAATGAGTTCCTGATAAACTTAAGCCCATTAGCCCCGAGCTGGCTTCTTCAATTATGCAACTCCTGCTGGACCAACAACACAATACCAAAACTGTGGATAAAAGCTCAGGTATCACTGTTATGCTCCCCGTTTGAACTATATCCCCCCAAAAAAACCTAATCCCCCAGCAAGCAGGCTTCAGACCTGGGAAGTCCTGTACTGGCCAGGTACTAAGCCTCACCCAACACATTGAGGATGGCTTTGAAAGAAAGGAAAAGACGGGTGCAGTCTTTATAGATTTATCAGCGGACACTATAAACCACAAAATATTACTGGAGAAAATTTTTAAAATGACAGGAGATTACCAGCTGACTAAAGTAATAAAAACAATGCTTTCTAACAGAAGATTCTACGTAGAATTTCAAGATACAAGAAGCCGCTGAAGGAACCAGACGAATGTCCTGCCCCAAGGTAATGTGTTGGCACCCATACTCTTCAACGTGTATACCAACGATCATCCAACCGGCCCAACAACTTGGAGCTTCATTTATGTCGATAATGTAGCAATCATCTACCAATCAAAAAACTTTGAAGAGATAGAAGAGCACCTAACAGAAGAGACCGCTCTCAGGGTTGAGCAATTATTATAGATTAAACCAACTCCGGCCCAACCCAGCAAAGACGCAGACATGCTTATTCCACCTTGATAACCGACAGGCGAAAATAGAACTGCGAATGGAGTGGAACTCAGATTGAAACTTGGGCAGCGTCTATTTGTGGGTTACATTAACCGAACTCTGACCTACAGAAAGCATATTGATAAAACCAAGGTCAAAGTCAACACTAGGAATGGCATCCACCGGAAACTGACGAACGCCCGCTGGGGAGCCAACCCTAACGTCCAGCGCTCCTCGGCCCTTGCGCTGTGCTACTCCGCAGCCGAGTATGCATCCCTCGTATGGGAGAGATCAACACACGCTTGTAGACTGGACAGATGCAGATTAATAACGGGATGCCTAAGATCTACCAGCCTTGACCAACTGTACATGCTAGCCGGGATTGCACCAACTCAAACAAGGAGGGAAACCCAGGCCATGTCCGAACGAAGCAAACAACGCGACGACATCAGTCATCCATTGCACAGACATACCCCGCCTGTCTTCTTCTTAAGTACCATGTTCTTCTAGAACGTTGGTCACCAACATGGCTATCCTTACTCTGTCGACGGCAAGTCTGAACAGAGAGCTTGAGTTGAGTTTATACCAGTCACGTAGATTCTTGAGCCATGATGCTTTTCGGCGGCCCGGCTTTCTTTTACCATAAATGTTTCCCTACATGATGTTCTGCAGTAATCTGTATTTTTCGCCCCTCATAACATGCCCGAAATATTGCAGTTTCCTTCTTTTGATGGTGGTAAGAATTTCGGTGGATTTATTCAGACGTAGGAGTATTACCATGTTGGATACTTTTTCCAACCATGAAACTTTTATTATTTGGTCCCGCCTGTGGCCAGACTAAAATCAAGACGAAGCTTTATGCAATCCGCACAGGCCCTCACAGCCTCCAAAGCTGCAACCAAGGAGGTAAAATGGGAACAGCGCTTAGCAGACAATGATAACCCAACTTGGAATCCTAGAGAAAAACTCCCTGCAGTTTCGGGCCTAAACTGGGGTACCTGGAAAAACATCAACCGACTACGCTGCCAAATGGGAAGATGCAAGAACAACCTCCTGAAGTGGGGATATGCGGAAGAGGAAGCATTTGAATGCGGAGAATTCCAGACAATGGAACACCTGCTGGTGTGCCAGTCCCTACAAGTTCAATGTACCCTCTGGGACGTATGGTCTTATAACGAAAATGCTGTGATATGTGCTGAACATTGTAGTGATATATGAGCATTTTATAAGAACATTTTCTTTGAACAGTTGACATTTCATGACATGTGTGTTACACATATATTTTTATATTTTGAGTAGCTCAGACACGATTAAATAAATACGTAAGGCATTGTATTTATTTAATCGTGTCTGAGCTACTCAAAATATAAAAATATATGTGTAACACACATGCTTGTTTACTTTTCTTTTCTGAACGCGATGATATGATTTATATATTGCCTTTAAATCAGCCAATATATAAATAATATCATCGCGATTAAACAAGAAAAAATTGGGCAAGCATAAGGCATTGTATTGCTTGTGCATAAATAAATTGCCAATATTGGGAGAAAATATTAACAATACGCAACTTAAAACCTAATTATAAAAAAACTGTTTTAAAAGCTTTATAGCAAACTAAAAGGAAAGGCATTTCCTGTAACACTTTACACTTCTTTCTGCGAAAATTTGCAATCCTGTTCAACAAAAGCATTTTATGTATTCTCCAAGACTTTAACCAACTAATATAGTATTAAAACTATAACTAAATTAGTTGGATAAAATCTTGGTAATAATTTTAATTCTATAAACCGAGTTTCCTTAAACAGCGGCTTACACAATATTCTTCTTCTATTTTGAATTAAACAGGATATTCCGAGTTTTACAAAAAACGGAAAAATAATTCCCTCTCTATCTGTGTTTGAATGTGTGAAGAACGCGCGCCGCACGGACATTCATTACTCCTGCTGCCTCTTCACCCCGTCAGGCAAAATTACAGCTATGACCCGGAGATGTCATACGCGGTGTGCAACCTTGGCCGCGACTTCCGGAAACGCTAACCATGCTAAATACAACGTGTTCCATTCCTTGTTTATTTAACAAATATTATAAATATCTTCTGAATTATTCAATTCATTATGACATGGATAAAACGAGAATACTGGTATCTAGTGTTCAGTATAGAATATCTAGCCTTGCCTGTCTAACTTTGCCTGACAAGTACAGTCTGTCTAATCTTGTCTGTTTAATCTAGCCTATCTAGACCAGTCTATCTAGTTTTACCTCTTTAATCCTGCCTGTCTAGTCTTGTCTGTTTAGTCTTGTCAGTTCAGTCTTGGCTGTTTAAACTTGAATGTCTAGCCTTGTCTGTCTACTCCTGTTAGGTTAGTTCTCTTGTCTGTCTAGTCTTTTCTGCCTAGTCTCGTCCATCTAGTCTTGTCTATCTAGCCTTCTCTGACTAGTCTTGCCTGTCTAGTCTTGTCGGTCTAGTCTTGTGTGTCTAGTCTTTTCTGTCTAGTCTTGTATGTCTTGTCTTGTCTGTCTAGTTTTGTCTGTCTAGCCTTGTCTGTCTAGTCTTGTCTGTCTAGTCTTGTCTGTCTAGTCTTGTCTGTCTAGTCTTGTATGTCTAGTCTTGTCGGTCTAGTCTTGTCTGTCTAGTCTTGTCGGTCTAGTCTTGTATGTCTTGTCTTGTCCTTCTAGTCTTGTCTGTCTAGCCTTGTCTGTCTAGTCTTGTCGGTCTAGTCTTGTATGTCTAGTCTTGTCTGTCCATTCTTGTCTGTCTAGTCTTGTCTGTCTAGTCTTGTCTGTCTAGTCTTGTCTGTCTAGTCTTGTCGGTCTAGTCTTGTATGTCTAGTCTTGTCTGTCTAGTCTTGTCTGTCTAGTCTTGTCTGTCTAGTCTTGTCTGTCTAGTCTTGTATGTCTAGTCTTGTCTGTCTAGTCTTGTCTGTCTAGTCTTGTCTGTCTAGTCTTGTCTGTCTAGTCTTGTCTGTCTAGTCTTGTCTGTCTAGTCTTGTCTGTCTAGTCTTGTCTGTCTAGTCTTGTCTGTCTAGTCTTGTCTGTCTAGTCTTGTCTGTCTAGTCTTGTCTATCTAGTCTTGTCTGTCTAGTCTTGTCTGTCTAGTCTTGTCTGTCTAGTCTTGTCTGTCTAGTCTTGTCTGTCTAGTCTTGTCTGTCTAGTCTTGTCTGTCTAGTCTTGTCTGTCTAGTCTTGTCTGTCTAGTCTTGTCTGTCTAGCCTTGTCTGTCTAGTATATATATTTTATACGAACATGTCTGTTAGTTTTAGTTAAATATCAAATATAGTTTCTATGAAACGTAATGTGCAACCTTATTAAATTGAATTTAATTAAAATTAATTTCAACATCCTTACATTTGCTAAATTAATTTTAAATAAAACCTGATTGATACTTCCTACTTCCCGTCGACGTATTCCTTTCCTTAGTTTTTATATAACGCGCAATCCTTTCAATACCTCTCAACAACCTTTTTATCCAATTAAAATAGGATGTTTCAAGTTACCACTGGGGGTCACTTACAACCGGAAACGGAAGCTGAACTGCACTTCCGGATAGTGGCTCAAGTGCGTTCAACAATAAAACTTGATTCCGCTCCGACCGCCTTTTAAGTTTTTTAGATCTCGTGGCTTCATTCCGATTATAATTAGGAATCGTAAATATTCGTTGGACGCGTCTGCGTGACGCGTGTTTGTTGTAAATATTATCGCTTATTTTTCGACCGAAAATTATTTCGGCAAGTGTTGGCAGATGTTAGCGATGTGATAATAATTTATTGCTATATGTAGGCACCGTGGGTTAGATAACTGCTGACGTACGTACGTTTTAGTAGACTAATATCCGGGTTACGTGAATTACGCACACGATAAGCATTTATTTATTGAAACAGGAAGAATGCGTTTAATAACAACAACGTCTGTGTTTAAAAATAGTTGAAATTTATTCGGCAGAATAATAATAAATTCTTAATTGAATCAATATAATTCAATAAATATAATTCAATTTATTAATTAATGTAAATACCTACAAACTTTTTTCGTTTTTATTGAAATATTATTAGATAAATAAGAATATTTGTTTAACCATAACAAAAGGCGCATAAGACAGAGAGAGAATATATTTATTTTATACGATAAACAAAGGGCGATAAACCGCAAGGTCCTTCTGCCCGTAAGGCAGAAAAAATGTAAAATTTATAAAATATATCATAATAACGATTCAATTTGATTTATCAAAGATGATGGTAATAGCAAATGCATTATAAAACTGAATTATTGAGAAAGTAAACATTTTATGATATAATCCAACGAAACGTTAGATATTATTTTACTTTTAAGCCATTTATTTTATTTATTCATCGCATGGCGATCTACAAATTCACTCTTAAATGTAGGTAATGTACATATATATGTATAAAACTAACACTTTTACAGATTGACTAACAACTAAAAAACAAATATACTATACGAACGCATTTGAGATACAGGCTATGGGTTATAAATCGATATCCATGGAGGTCAGCCAATTCACGGCAGCAGGAGTGGCATTCAGAATCTCGCTCCATTCTCCTTCAAATTTTCTTATTGGGCACTCGTGGGCTATGTGAGCTACAGTTTGATCTGGCGCTCCACAGTCGCATTCCTGGGAGTCCGAGAGTCCCCACTTGTACAGCATGGACTTGCATCTGGCATGGCCAGTCCTGATGCGGTTAAGGCTACACCATGCTTTTCTAGACATTTGCATTCCTGGGAGAGGGATGGTAGGATCCTCATGGTCATTATGGCTAAAATCGTGATTGGATGTCCATTTGGTTTTCCAAGCTTCTCTGATGGTCGGTTAGTACCTTATCTTGCCAAATGGGTTTTCGGGATTTAAGACGACCGGCCGTCGTCTCCGGGCCGATAATGCTCCGGGCCGGAGCATTATCCAATATCGTGTGGATTGGTAGAATTCTAGGGTGTTTAGGATCGTGTAGTTTGTCCCATTCGCGAACAGCAGCTTGTTGCCTCCTCAGGTCTGGTGGGGCTAAATTTGTTAGTGCGTGAAGCCATGGTACAGGAGTGGACTTTAGTGTTCCTGATATAATTCTCATGGTATCATTGAGGTGCACATCGACTTTGTTTGTATGAGAACTCTTGTACCACACTGGTGCACAGTATTCTGCCGTTGAGAGAACAAGTGATTGAGCTGCCGTTCGTAGTGTTTCTGCTTTTGCTCCCCAAGTAGTCCCAACCAGTTTTCTAATTATGTTGTTCCTGGTTTTTAGTTTTTGCCCAGTTAACTCCAAATGTCTTTTATATGTTAGGGACCAGTCTAGTGTAACGCCAAGGTATTTGGGGTGGCTGTTGTGTTTTACTCTTTTAGCACAGAATGTGACATTCAGCTCTTTATTTGCGAGGCGGTTATTAAGATGGAATGCACATACCTCGGTTTTTCTTGGGTTTGGGCATAGTCACCACTGTTTGTAGTGTCTCCCGATGTTTTCTAAGTCCGCCGTTAGAGTTTCCTCACCATCCTCAAGGAGCCTGCTTTGAGTGGTTATTGCGGTGTCATCAGCTTAGCAGAACTTCCGGGAGTTGGTTGTCGGCATGTCACTGGTGTAAAGATTAAAGAGTTTGGGGGCTAGTACTGATCCCTGGGGCAGTACATTTCTGATGGTGTATGACTTGCTAGTTGATTGTCCAAGAGTGACTTTGAAATATCGGTTTCTTAACATGTTTCCCATAAGCTTAGTTAACTTGGAGCAGGGTATTGTTTTCTTTAGTTTTAGTATTAGACCATCCAGCCTTACGGTGTCGTATGCAGCCGTCAGATCAACAAATGCTACTGACGTTTTTAGACCCCTTTGGTATCCTGATTCGATGTATGACGTTAGGGCTCACTTGCTCACAACAACTCCGGTTGGATCTGAAACCAGCCTGGTCTGACGGAATAATATCGTCTATAGTTTGATATATTCTATTGTATATTAGCCTCTCCAGTAATTTATAGCAAACACTGAGCAGTGCGATTGGACGATAGCTAGTTGGGTCGTCACTTGGTTTCCCTGGTTTCAGAATAGCAAGGGTCTGGGCTATTTTGAACTGTTCCGGGATTTGTCCCGTATTTAGTATATCTGTGAGGCAATTTCTAAGCCATTCTCTCGCAAGTTGTCCTAGGTGCCTTATAAACTCTGGGAATATACCGTCCAGGCCAGCTGCCTTCCGTAATTTGAGTGTTCTTATGGCCTTGTTCAGTTCAGCGTTAGTGAAAGAGGAAGAGAAAAGAGGGTTGTCTTCAAGGCCTCTGTCAGTTATTTTAAGTTCTTCCTTTATCGCTTCTTCAAACTCTTTATGGATCGGTACATTTTCTGAATGTTGTTTAATATGCAACGCTACTTGGGAAGGGGTCACTTTAGGTTCTTTGGTAAGTATAGGCCTGTCAGCTCCAAGTCGACGTAGAAGAGACCATCCCCTTCGGCTGGAGGCTGTAAAATTCATATTTTCTGCCGTACTTTCCCATCGCTCCCTTCTTTCATCGTTGAGCGAGTGCAATATCTGGCTTCCCAGATCTGGATTCCCAGTTTCCTCATACTCTTTGTATAACGTTTCCGTGTTTTTATTCCAACAGGGTATGTATTCTTTTCTATATCCCTGGGGTATGTTACGCTTAGCGCTTCCGATTAGTACGCCAGCAAATCTTCCATAGTTTTCTGATTTTGGTGGGATCCACCGTAGATGTGAGTCGACTTCTTTAGAATATGATGTCCAGTCCGCCTTGCGCAAGTTCTATCTTGGTTTTGGTGTAGATTTTATCAAAGGTACCTGGATTCCGATATTGATAATAACTGGCCGGTGTTGACTGCGTGGGAAGCTTCGCAAGACCTTTCTTGTATGAGGTAGAGGGACTTGCGATGAGTCAGTTGTTACAAAGCACAGATCGGGGTTTGTGTCGCTCTGCCATCGTGCTGAGTGAAAGGTTTTCAAATCCTTAGCATCATAGACCAGATGGAGATCCAATTCATTCATCCAATTTGATAGGCTCTCTCCGTTCTCGTCATTAGTTGAGTATCCCCAGCTGACATGGTGGCAGTTGAAGTCTCTCAAGTATACTCCTGGATGTTTTAGGGTTGGAAGTGGAGGATTTGGCCATTTAATATTGGGAGGTTTGTATACAGCTGATATTGTCGTTCCTGAGGTTTCGACAGTTATAATTTCAGTATTATTCTGCTGGGTGTTTGTAATGATCTTATATATGTCAATATCTTGTCGGAGGTACATTATAGATCCATGGATATCTGAGTTAATACTTGCAACTACCTTATAGCCTGGCATCTTCGCTCTAACTTGGAGCTGGGTGTCGTTTGCCAGGTGTGTTTCCTGTAGTAAAATGATGTCAATGTTGTTATCCATAACTATTCTGCTCAAATGTTCGCATTTGTCTCGAGATATACCTTCAATGTTAAGTTGCAGAATATGAATACAAGATCCAATATCTCTTGTCAATTGGCTCTTACAATTGCCGTTGGGTTTTTGGTTTTGTAGATTTAAATGGCCGTGAGAGACGCGCGGTCTAGTTCGGCCGCCATATGTGTAAACTCTTTGCCGCTCTGCCGTAGCAGAGCGTTGCCCGGTGTGCACCATCTTGGAGGTTGTCTACACGTCGCATTTGACTGGCATTATTATTATTATCTCCTTTTTTGCCCATTTTTTCGGGGGAGCAAAATTAAAAACCTGGCACATGCCAGAATTTCATGGCCAACCATCAAAATTTTAAACCATAATACAATTTCATAAAATATTCTGATTTTACGGAAAATAAGTTCTAAAACTCAATTAAAACATATATGCAATGTTACCGGAGATTTTTCAAAGAATAATAATTTGAATTAAACTTAATTTAACGTTCATTATATATATAACCCATTATATCATACATTTGGTCTTACAAGTTTACATAATTTAAAACATATTCGATTTATTAGTTAAACTTTAATGGATATGACAATGGGGTTAATTATAATTAGACTTGTTCCACAATTATAAATCGTTGAATTATTTGTGGTTAAACTTTAGTGGTTAACTAATCCAGGCTGAAAGATCAATGAAATAAACTTGAATTACATTCAGAATTAAAAAAGACAATCCCAAATTTTACAGCGAGACATGGTCACGTAGTTCCATTTCCTCCCTTTACCCGTCAACATTAATTATCTAATTCAAACCTAGACAATGGATAGAGGGATTTTAAAAATGATAACAAAACACGCAGTTGTAACTGGAGCACAACACAAAAGAATAACATTTTCGAAAGAGAATATGTTTGATATTGGTTAAATCTGATGTATTTGTTATTACCGTTTACTATGTTGTTGTTTACTATTTAATACAATGTATGGGATGTTTTTGTGGTTTGTGTAATACACTTATCCCTTAAATAATGATATATGTTCACTGAATTTTACATTTAGCTAACAGTTTTTAATTCGAGTGAAATAATTAGGTTTATAAAATTATAAATGGGAGAAATACATTTTAATAATTTAAATTATAAATTATATGTTTATTTAACATATGTTTATATGTGCATATTAGACATACTAATAATAATAATATTTATTGTAACATGAAAATGTTACAAAAGGCTACCGAACATACTAATATTGAACTAAAAATACAAGTTGAAGAGCCACACAATAAAAGTAAAAGAGCCACATGCGGCTCGCGAGCCGCGGGTTGCCGACCCCTGCACTAGGCCAATCAGCATCTATAAATCCTTCTAGTTCTGCTTTTCCTTTGGAATATTTTAATCAATTTTCTAGATATATTACTCGCAGAAAGCCCTTCTATTACAATTCGAGGCAAAAAAGATTATATTTATTATTATTGTTATTAATACATATTAGCTGAAAGTATTGTAGGTGTATTGTAATAAATAATATCAAGATTAATTTATGCAGATAAAATTATAATAATTAGAAAAATTCTCTCCATATCCAAGTAATGTATTCATAATTATGTTACCTAATAACATATCGTTATGCTTTTAATTATTTATGCAAATGATTTTTGGCGGACATATGACGAGTTATGTAACATTTATTAATTTAGGACGTACTGCGTACGCAATATATTTGCCAAAATGTTGATTTAATAATTAAATGATATTTAATGAAATGAACAAACGATAATGTGTGTATGGTATATTATAGAAGACGTATATGTACAAAACCACGTGAAAATGTAAACAAAGTGATCACATTAATTATATTATTATATGAAAAAATTATATGAAAATTATATGAAAAATTAGCAATTGATATTGGAAATTGGTTTAAATATTATTTAATTTATTTGGGTTTTTTTCATTAAAATTATGGGAACTATCCAAATTTGTATTGAAAGTAAAAAAACCAGCACATTTGGGACTTTGACAAGGTGTCGCGGCGCTTAAAACAAACTTTAGTTCACTAATCCGTTTTTTAGTAACAAATTAGCCAAAACCTTTGGTTTGTGCCTCAATTATTAACGGTTTTTTTTTTGTGGGGGTCGTTTGGCGGCAAAGCTTTTCTGCACTGCGACCAACTTGATCTATTGTGCTTGACCCTACTACAATTACTTTCCCAGGAATTCAACTTCGTGAACGAAGTCTAAGATATTCCTGAGAGGCTTACTACTCTGCTCCAAGGTGGTCAATCTTGCGACCCCGAAGTGGGCAAGCCTTATGTGTGCTAGCGCTACACATGTGCACATTATGTGTTTAGCGGCTTATTCATCTGATTCACATAATCTACAGGCAACTTCCTCTGCCTTTCCCATTTTGTGTAGGTGATATCTCACCGGATAATGTCCTGTGAGTATGCCTACCAAAGTTCTGATTTCTCTTCTAGATACGCTTAACATCTGCTGCTTTATTGCGGCAGAATAGTTTATGAGCATTTTAGCTTGCCTCTGTCCTGTATGTGGCGTGTTCTTCCAGTGGGTTTGCTTTTGCTCTTCTTCCCATTTCTTAGCCCCCTGCCTTGAGTGGGCCTTTGTAAACCCACAAGTTGGCTCCGGGCCCAAGAAGGGAGCCTCGGCCCCGCTTTTGGAAAGTGGTGACCCGGTGACCACATTAGCGTGAGTCTGTTAACTTTCACCAGTTGCTTTAGGATTTGTTTACAGTACCAGGTTACTTTGAAATTAAAGTTGTCGATTTTTAAATTCCTTAGAGCTACCTGGCTGTCCGTTAGGATGTAGATTTTTCACTCCTTAAAGATGTTTCTTTAGGCAGATTTGTGCTCATCTTTCAATGGCTATAATTTCACCCTGTAGTACCGTGGGAGCCTGGCCCAATGCCGTGGACTCCCTGTGACTCCGGCTGTATATGCCAATTCCTGTACACTTAGCAGTTTTTGATGCGTTGGGGTACCACATAGACGCTTTGACCTTCAGGTTTTCGATTCATTGTACACTGCTTTGGCGGTCGATTGATGACCACTTCACTTCGGACATTGATGACCACTTCAACGGCTGTGTCAAAGTCGTATTCTGTAGACATTTCGTCCCAGGGATGCTTCAGAAATTTCTCTCCGATTTGTTCCCTGATTTTCATGTGTCTCTGAATAGACGATGTACACCTTAGTCTCAGAGCACTGAGAAGACCTTCTTTTTCTACCTGTTTGTGCAGTGGAAGCAGGTCAAACAGAACTTCCATTGCTGTGGTTGGAGTAGATTGCATCGCTCCTGTTATACCCAAGCACGCAAGCCGTTGAAGCTTTTGTAGCATGTTGTAAGTCTTTATTTCCTTTGTTTTGTACCAACATACGAGTGAACCGTAAGTGATAATTGGTCTTACCACTGCTGTGTAAGACCATAGGACCATTTTGGGTTTTAATCCCCATGTTTTCCCAGAAAGCTTACGGCACATCCAAAAGGCCGCTGTGGCTTTTGAGAGCGTTTTGTTCAGATGCGAGTTCCAAGTGAGTTTCTTATCTAAGGTTACCCCTAGATATTTCACCTCCTCGGAAAACTCTAACGTCTGACCTTCAATGCTCGGAGCTTTCAAGTTCAGCTTCCTTTTTCTGGTAAAGGGGACCATTACTGTGTTGCACGGGTTGACACTAAGGCCCTCCTTCTTGCTCCAACAGTTGATGGTGTTAAGTGCACTCTGTGCAAGGTTCATGATTGTATTACCAAAATTACCCCTTGTTGAGACGGCAACATCGTCTGCATAACCAACCGCCTTATACCCGTTCTTTGTTAGCACATCTAGGAGATCATCAACGACCAGGCACCACAGCATAGGCGAACCCCCCCCCCCCCCTTGTGGGCAGCCTCTCCTCCTCTTCTGGGTTTTTTACGATTGGTCAGCATGTCTTGAATCCACTCAATGATAGGGTCTTCTATCATTTTATTGGTGGCTGCATTCTTTATTGATAAACGGGTTGTGTTGTCAAACGCTCCCTCTATATCTATAAAGATACCTACTGCAATTTCTTTGCAGTCCAGTGCTGCCTCCAATGTGTTCGTTATCTGTTCGTGTAGAGCGACCACTGTGGATTTGCCTGGCTGATAAGCGTATTGGTGCTTATGGAGAGGACTTCTTTTAAAAGGTCCGCACCGTATGTGATTGTTCACAATTTTTTTCCATTGTTTTCAGGAGGAAGGAAGTGAGGCTAATTGGTTGGTAGGACTTTACCAGGTCTTGAGGCCTGCGCCCTGACGAAACGGATTTATAGAGGTTTAACTAACTGAACCTCCCTGATTTTACTGTAAAACGCACCTGTACCATTTCCAAGAAAACTTCTAGACTAATTCACCTAGACTCATGAAATTTGCAACAGATACTCTCTATTAAATTATCTTTCGAATAGCTTTAGCTTGAATTATCTACCTCAACTTATCTACTAGATATCGATTTCCAAAAACTAGACAGAGAATAAAAACGAACTTTGACGTCGTGGCGCTTAAAAAAAACGGGTTTGGTGAATCAAAACGGACGTTTTGAGTGATTTTCTAAAGAAATTTTGCCCGGCGAAAGTGGTAAAATGCTTAGAAAACTCCAGAGAATTGATAAATCTTTGAAATATCATGGTGCCGCCGAAAAAACGATATTTCTGTTTCTTAGCCACTGAGCGGCCGTATTTGAACCGATCGCCACGCAAGTGGTGCTATAGGGAGCGCCGATTTTTTCCGCACAAAACTGTCATCGCAATAGAACGTCAAAGAATATCATTTTTTGCGCTTTTTGGTTTTTCGCAATTATCTCCAAATTTTCAGAAAAGACAAAAAATCGGAAATAAATCAAATAATTGCGAAAAACCGAAAAAAAATCGCAAAAAATGATCTTCTTTGACGTTCTATTGTAAGCCTGAACGAAACGCAACATTCTTACTGTCTAAAACTTCGGAGAGGCCGCGCGATTTTTTGCAAAAATGGCCGTGCGGTAAATGTTTTTGCATAACTGGACGTTTGCGGCTGCCGAACCGGAAGCAGGTGGAATTTTGCATTTTCTTACGATGTGCCGATGTGACGATGCGCAGAAACCACGAGATCTCCATGGCCGATGAAAGGAAACCGGTAGGATGACAATCCGCATTGAAGATCTTCAAAAGTACAAATGACACAACTTCCTGTCCTACAATGGCAGATCGAGAACAGACCGGACCGTGCCATTTAACCGGCTAGACCATTAGACCGGCTATTAAAAGTTGCAAATAGTTCGCAACTGGCAAAGTTATTGCAAAAAAACGAAATTCGCATTTTGTATCGTAGCTGAGAGGTGCTTGCAAATTATTCAGAAATTTTAGTAAGGTATCCTTCTGCCGGAAATTTCCGACATTCTGAAACCAAGTTTGCACGTTTCGCTTCCACGATGCGCCCCCTAGGGCCCTGCGAATGTTCGCTCTTTTTTCGCGCGTCATATTTCATCCGTCTTGCAGTTTTAGCAACTTTTACCGCGGTAATTCCCAAATTTCAACTTTTCTGCACGGGTTGTAAATTTCGCTTCCTCGACGGCTGCGGTTCGCCGAGGGGGAATTTTCCAAAATTCCTCAAATTTCGCGTTTGTCAAAATCGGAATTATCTTGCAACGACATTTACGCTGCAACGAAGAACACCAATCGGTGTGAACACATTTCCACACTTTCATCTGCAGGTCCTGTCGCAAGATGATTCGAATTTTCAATTTTTTTTTCGCATTTTCTGTATCGATAATTATTAATACCGCGCTACTGGCAGGACGTAAACATAAACGTCACCCCACCGTCAGTCAGTTCATACCAACTACCACCGCGAAAAATGTTTTTTTTGCCAATTCTGATCGGGAAGACACACTGATTTATCAGACGTTCATCGATAATTCTCATAAACATGCTTCGGCCGCTAGCCGTTTCGATAACACAAGTGATATACTCTGTCTTCCCTTATTAATATGTGTAAATTAAGTATCTACGCAGAAATCAAGTTCGATTTGCGGAAACGTGAAGCGTGTACCAAATTCAAAGAAGGTGTACGTTACACATTGAAGAAATATCGCTTTTTACTTTTTTCACTTTTGCGACTAAACCGAACGATTTTGCAAAATTTGCAATGAATACTTTTTATACATTAGGTACATACGTCTTATATAAGGTGGTTCAAGTCTCAATTTTTTAAAGCATTGACGAGATATTTGCAGAAAGCCTTTGAATGGAAAATTATTCCCCACGGCGTCCCCGGCGAAGGTGGAGCGTTCAAATGTTGTCAGGGAGTACTTCCTACGGACACCGATATTCAGTAAAAATTTCTTAGAAATTCTTCAAGCGTTAATACATTTTTTTTACAATTTTTTTTAAGTTTTCGTGATCGGTTTTGGTTAGAATACCTGATTGACTTATCTGGATTCACTAAAAAAAAATCGTCTTAATAGGTTCCACTCCAGGTGGAACTATAAAATTGTACACATTTGTAGAGAAAGGATCAGACGATGAAATCACTGTGTCGGTTTTGCAAAATATTTTATCAATTGGTGGCAGCAGCAAACAGAGTCAAAGAGGAACTGATGCAAATAAATTCAAAGCTACTAGAAAATTGTAAAAGATATTTGAAAAATTCGATCAGTTCTGCATAGATCGTTGATTTTAATATTGAAATTAATGTTTTTGTATCTTAACGGTCGATAGCCTTAACGGTAACATGATTTTTTTATGATTTCATATTTAGATTTTTTAAATATTTATATTGTACAACTACAAAATTTTCAAGATTCTATATACTAATTCGCCCTACACTATTTTCATTATTTCATAAACTTTTCCATCCGCATATACTAGTTATATAATTAAAAACATTTTTTAAAAGTTTGATTCTCATAGAGACAAACTTGTAGAAGAAAAATAGCAATTTTAAATTGCACAAAAGTTAAAACTTTGTCTGTAAAAAAGAAACCAATGGACATAGTGTAATAAAATTTGTTTTAAAATTTATTTCGCGATTAAAAATAGTTTTGCAAAGTTCTATATCAAATCGGCAAAGAAATGTAAATTTTAGAAATTGTGTAAATTTAAAATTTTATAAAATTGGAAAAAGAAGTCACAATTGTTTTACACAATTCTCTGAAATTTATTTACTTTGAAATCTTATCTTCATAGGCACATAACTGGGAAAAATTTTACAAAAATGGAAAATTGAAAATTTTACAAAAATGAAGAATGTGTCAAGTCCTTGGAAAGGTCTAGCTTAAAAATTAATATTATTAAGGTTTACCATAAATATTGGTAAGTTTATTGCATTACAGTCACCAGATATAGGCACCATATCTTGAATGCTTTGTTGGCCCTGTCCATGAAATAATTCCCAATAGACTGTTGTAAATTCGCTAGATTCTAAATATGCCTGTTATAAATTCGTCAAAACGAGATCTTTCTTTTGTGATGCCAAATTATTTCTGAAACTTTCAAACTACTTGAATATTTTGTCTCTTCCTAGACAAGAAACGGATATTTTTTTAAATGTAGCTTATTAGACTGCATCTATATCCCTACTATATCCTGATTTAAAATTTACGCAAAAATTTGCATTTTTAATTAAATTTAAGATTGTGTTTTTTTTGTAACAAATTAATTGTCCTCGATGGAGCGTTCGATGAAACGCGACGCGACGCGAAGAGAGAAGAGATAAGATAAGAAAATTAGAAAAAAGAAATAATGTAAGAAAAGTGTATATCAACAGTAATGTAAGTGTTCGAAGTAAGAAAAAATAAGATTTTTAAAAAGAAACCTTAACGTATTTATTTGAAACAAATTTGGTATATTTTCTCATAATTTTGTTACAAAAATAAAGCCAAATTTAAATTGCAAAAACCATGGTTTTACGTCATTTGAATGAAATTACAAATGTAGGAAGTACACATAAAGATAATACAATTTAAGCAAATTACATAAAATTTTCGTAAATTACAGAAAACAATGTTTTAAATAATACTCTTCTTTTTGTTGCGTATCTTACACATTGTTTGTGTAAATTAAACAAAGGCTAGCTTAGTGTGTGTGTTTCCCATGGCGCTTTATTCTAGCCGCTCGTGTACATTCTTTCCGATATAATTTCGCATGGCATAACTAATAAAAGGAGAAACAATCTAGTACACATCCTTCGTTTCAATCTGATGACTTTGGGAAGTGCTTCCGTTGCGCTTCACTCATTAACCGTGGAACCTCTTCCTGTCTATAAGTATTTATAACCGGGGCAATTATTTCTTTCCTCCTCACTTGCTCAATATACTACACAACACACTCACACTTCTCTTTTTTATGTTGCTCTATTTTTAATATAAATATATAGCTACTGTAATGAGACGACACAACTAACCATGAAGTTAATAAGTTAATATTTAAGAAAGTATGAAATTATTTGACCTATATAAATGTAACTTAATTTTATTACAATTAAATATTAAAGTTAAATCATGTTATAGAATATTCATTACATATTTAACTTGTTAATACACTAATGTTGGATGATGACACACGGCTATTTTACTAGCTAACAGGCCCAGACGCCACCGAGTTTAGTAGTCCTGCTATCAACTTTACAATCTGCAATCTGCTAGTTAGCGACTGAACATAATTACACTCGACAAGTTTACTAGCAGCTAGTGAATTCCCCCACTAGTAGCTCAATGTAATCAACCTATTAGTGCACGGTTTTTACAAGGTCCGTCCTTACAAGAATATTCGAGATTCTGACAGAAATTTCTACACCATTTATTGTTGTTACTCTGTTTTACTGTATGTAAATTGTAAATAAAGTTTTTGTTAATAAACTATTCACCGAGTTACAATATGTTAATTAACATATTCAGGAGATAATTAATATTTCTTTTAAAATTATTTTTTGTTGTGATTTTGGGATTTTTAAATATTCCTAAACAATTTTTGCTAAAGAATGTATAATATACGGCATATTCCATTTTTATTGCCTGTTGTACGTTATAGACTGACATATCGCCACTTGATTATGTACTATAATATTATGTACATACTTAAAAGTTATAATCTATGTTTATGGATTTGTTATCAGAAAGAAGCCAATTATAAAAAAAATGAATGTTTCTCGACATTTTTTCGATAAAAAAAAAAACAACCAAAAATGTGATTTTCTCAATTTCTCTGCTTTCTTAATTTCCTTGGCAAGTCTACAACCGACAAATAAAATATTTCACATAGATTAAATTATATGTGCACATGGTATATTAAAACAACATATCTATTGGAAACTTTGAAATTGATCTTTCGTAAAAACGTCAAAAAATTTTGGGAACAAAATAAAATCCACAAAAACCACGTTTATGTGAAGACAATAGAACAATAAATAAGAATGTTTTTTAAGTAAATCCAAATTATCGATAGTCGTACTGAAACAAAGATTCTGCTAATTTTACGTTTAAAATAAAAAAAATCACAGATTTTAATCCGACTTCAAATTTATATTCATTACAAGGTTATTATTATTGATAAACTTCAATAAACTGACTAACATTAAAACAACCATAAAATTAATTCATGCTGTTTTAATGTTGACTCCTTACAATAAAAATATTTAATTTATGAACAGTTTTTTTTACTTGTAAATGTAAATATGTATGTATTATGTATGTAAATAAACCAGGAATCTGTGAAACCATGTACATATTACATAACCGAAGTTCCGGTAACCCACACGTCTTTAAACATAAAAAAAATACTTCAAATAATTTGTTTTTCCAGCTATTAGCAGCAAACAACGTCTACTTGTAATTTTCCTAATTTTTCAATTATCGTTTTCCAATTGAGGATAATTGATTAGATAAACTCTATATGTGAGCGTGTGGACGTGTGGTGGAAGCGTGGTAAATAAATTACCGAACAATGAGTTAACGACAAAAGGGGGGCATTGTTATCTCGAGATGTGACCCGTGGGCGTTCAGGAGAAACTCTTATGTAACGCTCGACGAACAATATTGGTCGCCGTGACGTAACCGGCGATATTGAGCAAGGCGGGCACCAAACGGTAATTATTTGCGAAACGCTTTTGCCTTTTACTTCCCGACTCGCTAATAAACGCACACCTTTAATTCATTTATGCACAAACACAAAAATAAGAACATCAGGGTTAAATAAGTACCGAATCGTTTGTTGTGTTTGAACGGATTAAGGAGAATGATAATATAATAAATTTTAATTGGTCGTAAGAAAATAAATAACTGGCGCCTAATTGTCAAACACTCTGTTTGTTATCACGTTTTTCCGCAGTTTGTGCAAATATTTATTGCGAAAAATTGTGTATATCATATCACAGATAAAAATATTTTTGTTTGAACGGCGGGAAGGTGTATATAAATAAATTGCATAAGCTGCACGTGTTTGGCTTCTCGTTTTATGCGAGGAGGTTTGTGTGTGTCTGGTGGGAGCCCAGAGCGAACCAGGAAAAGGCGCACAAAGCCTCGATCTAGGTATTTCGCGGCACGATCGCGTTTCCGCGTCGTGATCCGCGCGCAAATTTGCTCGCGACGCGGATGCTTGGAACACTTGTTGGACTCCTTTCTGCCGACTTCCGAATTATATTGTCTCCGCACGACCACAAACCTAATAAAATATTGATTTATTCGTCGAGAATAAAATATTTTATTGCATTGAGTGCATCAATTTATGAATTCTTTATAGGGAATTAAAGGGATTTATGAGATACTGGCGCACATACTTGTTAGTAAGTTACCACTTTGTGTACAAAAGTTTACATTAACAATTAATTTAAATTCGTTTTGCGCTTTGGTTTGGGTAGTTGTTGTTAATTATTACGGGTACTTTAAAAGTACTTGATGCTGACACTTAAATGCTGACAATTACAACAATTAAATAGAGCGTCTTTCAGATATTTTAATTTTATTTGCATGTAATTTTCCCGTTTGAATTTTATGGAGACAGAAATTAGTGACCCGCTAATTGTTTTGAGCAGTGTGTATTCATCATTCAATCTCTATAAGATAAGACACAGGAAAGAAATGTGCCCATCAAGGACTTGAAATGAATAAATTTCAATTCAGTTGGTATAGCCAGCAGTGGCGAACCTATGGCACGCGTGTCACAGCTGACACGTAGGAAAATTCAATTGTCACGCGAACTATTTTTCATCTTTCTCTCTTAGTTCCTGTTTCTCCCTGTGGGGCATAGGGCTTCTACCAATTGTCGCCATCTGACTCTATTTCGAGCCACGACCTTCAACTCATTCCACGATTTGCCGGCGGAGGTGATTTCGGCTTCAACTGTGCGTCGCCATGTTGTTTTTGGCCTTCGTCTCTTTCGCCAAACTGCCTTGGGGATGCCAGTCCAATGGTTGTTTTGCAATGTTTTGTGGATTGCGCCGTAGGGTGTGTCCAATCCAGTTCCACTTTCTTCTCATTATTTCAACGTCTACTGGAAGTTGGTTTATAGAACGAAGCAGATCGTGGTTCGATATCACTTCAGGCCTTTCATCACTTCGGATTCTAAGGATCCGTCTCAAACACCAGTTTGCGAAAACTTGCAGTTTGTTTGTGCTGCTTTTAGTTACTTTCCACGTCTCACTGCCGTAGAACAGTATGGATTTGACGTTACTATTATATAGTTTGAGTTTCGTTTTACGGGAAAGTATTGAAGAGCTCCAACTTTATTCAGTTGGGAGAACGCTCCCTTCGCTTTGTTGATTCTTCTGGCGATGTCTAGGTCGGCCCCTCCATCCACTGCTATGATGCTGCCCAAGTAGCAGAACTGTTCGCATATTTTTACTGTTACGCCGTTTACTTGTATGTCCCTGCTAGTGGTAGCGCCAATCCGCATATCCTCTGTTTTTTTTTGGTGTTTATGTGCAGGCCTATCTCTTCAGCTTCTTGTGTGTGAGTGTGAGTGTATGGGACATGAGGCAGATATCATCGGCGTAGTCGATATCTTCTAGCTTGCTCGATAGTCCCCAGCGTATTCCTCGAGGCTGTATTGTAACGCTCGTCATGACCTCGTCTAGTACTATTAGGAATTAAAGCGGGGACAACAAGCAACCCTGTCGGACACCAGCAGACACTTTGACCGCTTCTGAGAGATTCCCTTCGTGTACCACGTTGCAAGAGTAGTCCGCATACGATGCTTTTATGATGTTTACTATTTTGGGAGGGACACCTCTCCGGTCTAAAGCCGCCCAAATGCTTTCCCATTTAATATTATCAATAGCTTTTTGAAAGTCTACGAATAATAGAAATACCGAGGTTTGCCATTCTACTGCTTGCTCTGTTATAATCCGCAACGTATTGATTTGGTCTACGCAAGATTTTCCCGGCCTGAAACCAGCCTGTTCTTCTCTCAACGTAGGTTCAATTGCTTTGCTCATTCGGGTATTATTTTGCAGAGTATTTTCGATGCAGTTGTTAATAGTGTTATGCCTCTCCAGTTATTGCAATCGCTCAGGTCTCCTTTTTTGGGGAGCTTTATCAGAAGGCCATTGTTCCATTCTTTCGGTAGTGTTTCGGATTCTGAGATTTTATTTATTAGAGGTGCCAGCATTTCAGTCGTGGTCATGCAGTTAGCTTTCATCATTTCAGATGTGATGTTGTCGATGCCTGGACTTTTCCCGTCCTTTAGTTCCTTAATGGCCTTGATTATCTCTGCTCTGGTTGGAGGTTTTGTGTCTATGTTTAGTTGTGCCCGTGTTGCATGATGGTTTGCGTTGTTGTTTTGTTCTTGAGTTATTTCTGTGAGTATCTCCTGGAAATGTTCCTGCCATCTATTGAGTTGTTCTTCTGTTGTAACCAGTAGCTTCCCATCTTTTGATTTTATTGGCTTTGTTTTTGTAGTTTTCTTGTTCGACAGCAGCTTGGTGGATTTATACAATTCTCTCAAGTTATTTTGGTTAGCGGCACGTTGAGCAGTTTCTGCAATATTGCCCACCCACGTTCTTTTATCCGATCTTACACTCCGCTTGATGTTAAGTCGAGCCTGCTTGTATAATTCTTTTAGTATAACTTTATCCAAATGGCAATGGGTTTGTAAGACGAATGCATATATCTATTTTTTAACAGCTTTCTGTTGGCGATTAGCTTCCATGTTTCTGGAGACATCCAGTCCTTCTTGCCTTTCTCGGCAAAACCCAGTACAGTGTTGTTGGTTTCAGTAAAGTTGGTCTTTATCTGGTGCCATGTCTCTTCTATTCCCAGATTTTACAAATTTGTTTTAGCTGTTATCGTTCTTAGTTCCTCGGTGTATTGGGCTCTAATCTCTGGGTCTTTTAGCTTTTTAACGTTGTACCTTTTGCTGGTGCGGTTTAATTGTTTGGGAAGGACTGCAACTTTAAGTCTTATTTCCCCCAGCAATAGGTGGTGGTCGCTGTCAATGTCGGCTCCTCGCTTGTTCCTTACTTGAAGAATCGAGCCTCGCCATGTTCGACTAATGGCAATATGGTCGATCTGGTTCTGGGTGTGGCCGTCGGGGGATATCCATGTGACCTTGTGGCATCGTTTATGCGGGAAGAGCGTTCCACCTACTACCAAATTCTGTTGGCTGCAGAAGTCATTGAACTTTTGTCCATTGTCCGAACAGTTTCCGATTCGTGTTTCCGATGTGTTCCCATGATATTTTCTAGACCAACATTGTTGCTTCCTAGCTGTGCATTGAAATCTCCCATTAATATGACAATGTCTTGTTTCCGGATTGTCAAGAATTTTTCTGACAATTTCCCGTAAAATGATTCCTTGACTTCTGTCTCCGCTGCTTCTCCTGCTATTTCTCATGCGTGCTTTTTAAACTTCTCAAACCTGAAGCTTCTACATTTCTAAAAGAAAATTTTAAGTTTCTCAATCTACTTTTGTGCAACATCAAAGGTGTAAAATATAAGACGTGTTATATTTTGACGTATTTTAACTGATTTTCACTATCAGAAATGTTCAATCATTGTAAAAGTTACCTGGCAAAAAAATGGCACGCGGCCATAAAAAGGTTAAACGCCACCATGGTATAGATACAAGGTATAAACTGTAAATTTGAAAACTGTGTTAGTTAGTATATTTTAATAAATAGCATAGCTAAATTTACAAAATTCGATAAATGAGAAAAGATAAAATATTTCTTGTATACTTGTCACACAAAGGGCTATTCGCTTCGAGGCAACAACACTAGCGCCAAAGGTGACACTTTTAAGAACTTCATGACCAGCTACGTCATTATTTAGCATTTATTTGTATATATTGACATGCATTTTTGCTAAATAAAAAAGTATTTTATTAGTTTACATAAACTAATAAAGTGCATAAATTGAATGGATTCAAGTCCAAAACATAGGGTATATCTTGCTTATGTGTAACTTTAGAGTAAACTTTAGAAATAAACTGGAAACCCGTTTTCAGCACGTCGATTTCCTTTGGGCAACCAAAAAAAAATTACAAAAATTGTCCATGATTTCGTTCGAAAAATATGTGCGTTTTCGGTTTCTTTCGATTTTCTCCAGAACGGTAAACAGCAGCGAAATCATTTTCGGCACACCGAAACTACACGACAAGACGAACAAGTCGATGTGTGAATTGTCCGGATAGATTCAATAATTCGTCGTGAAATTTCAAACTGAAATTTACCCGATTCTCGATTTGCTAAGTAGATGTCTCGGAAACGGTTGCAGATAATCAAGAACGGATTGCGGCATCGTTTTCAGAAGTTCATTTTCCTATTAACCCGCTCAGATTATTCGCGGGAAATTCATTACTTTCCAAGATCTCTACTCGAGCGCCGAAATTTGATAAAAATTTCCTTAATTTTAGCAGGCGATATTGAACGAAAAGTGCTAGCGAAATATAATTTGCATATTTGTAATCAACAGCAAAAATGCTTTCAGAAACGTTTTTAGATTTTGCTGTAACTCAGAAAATACCGATTTTGACAAAATCGATTTTCTCGCATTTCGGCGTTTCAGCGGTATCGACTTCCCGTGGCGATGGTATTTCTTAATCCAAAGCTCATAGAGGAATATTATATACGCTTTTCGACTAATTTTGATACGCTGAATGGATTGGTGAAGACTAGAAGTCTCTGTGATGAGCCGTTCAAAAGTTATGACTGCGTTAAATCAGCCGGAAATGCCTGGTGTACAGTGAAAACATATATTAAACTTGTATATTTGTAACATTACGGCGAAATAAACTGGTAAACCGTTATCAGTACTTCGATTTCCTTCGGGCAAACAAAAAAAAAAATTACGAAAAAAATTTCACAAAAAATTTCCATCATTTCGTTCGAAAAATATGTGCTTTTTCGGTTTCTTTCAATTTTCTCCAGGACGGCAAACAGCAGCGAAATCATTTTCGGCACACAGAAACTACACGACAAGACGAACAAGTCGATGTGTAAATTGTCCGGAAAGATTCAATAATTCGTCGTGAAATTTACCCGATTCTCGATTTACTAAGTAGATGTCTCGGAAACGGTTGCAGATAATCAAAAACGGATTGCGGCATCGTTTTTAGAAGGTCATTTTCCTATTGACACGCTCAGTCTATCCGTGGGAAATTCATTACTTTCCAAGTTCTCTACTCGAGCGCCGAAATTTGATAAAAATTTCCTTAATTTTAGCAGGTGATATTAAACGAAAGGGGCTAGCGAAATATAATTTGCATATTTGTAATCAGCAGCAAAAATGCTTTCAGAAACGTTTTTAAATTTTGGTGTAACTAAAAAAATAACGATTCTGACCAGATCGATTTTCTCGTATTTCGGCATTTCCGCGGTATCGACTTCCCGTGGCGATGGTATTTCTTAATCCAAAGCTTACAGAGGAATATTATATACGCTTTTCGACTAATTTTGATACCCTGAATCGATTGGTAAAGACTAGAAGTATCTGTGATGAGTCGTATGAAAGTTATAACCGCGTCAAATCAGTCGGAAATGCTAGGTGTACAACGAAAAAATATATTAAACTTGTTTATTTGTAACTTTAGAGCGAAATAAACTGGAGAACCGTTTTCAGCACTTCGATTTCCTTCGGATAACCAAAAAACAAATCAAGAAAAAAAATTGAAAAAAAAATTTCAACAAAATTTTTCTATCATTTCGTTCGAAAAATATGTGCTTTTCTGGTTTTTTTCGATTTTCTCGAGAACGGTAAAAAGTAGCGAAATCATTTTCGGCACAAACTCTACTTGAGCGCCGAAATTTGATAAAAAAATCCTTAATTTTAGCAGGCGATATTGAACGAAAGGTGCTAGCGAAATATAATTTGCATATTTGTAATGAGCAGCAAAAATGCTTTCAGAAACGTTTTTAAATTTTGCTGTAACTCAAAAAATTTTGACAAAATCGATTTTCTCGTATTTCGGCGTGTCCGCGTTATCGACTTCCCGTGGCGATGGTATTTCTTAATCCAAAGCTTATACTGGAATATTATATACGCTTTTCGACTAATTTTGATACGCTGAATCGATTGGTGAAGACGAAGTCTCTGTTATGAGCCGTTCAAAAGTTATGAGTTGCCAGCGTCAAATCAGTCGTAAATGAAAGATGGTGTATTTTAGTGTATATATCGTATATTTTATTAAATTAATTATTTTATGTTTCTGCCTGTTGTTTTTATACACCATTATTGGAGACGAAGTTGTATTTTTGGCCACGGATGGCGCTAAGCGCAGTTATGCACGGAGCGAATAAACCACATTAAAATATTTCGATAATATGTTTCTAGCTTTATAATAGTAGTTTATGATACAAGTGTGTGAAGAAGGGCTTTTGTGCATGGTTTAATCGCAATGAGTGCATAAAAGCCTTTCACACACGTGTGTCGTGTGTCATACATTATTTTATCTACGATGCATTTTAAAATACTGTTGAATCTACAAAAACAATAATTGTTTCTTACCGATAATATTGCTAAAATTGTAATTTTGACAGTCAACATATTACCATAGAATTTTCAGCGCCTCCGTGGCAAAAATTGGTAACTAGTAAAAACGCATCGCGACCAGGACTACGCCGAAATGCGAGAAAATCGATTTTGGCCAAAATCGTTATTTTTTGAGTCAGACCGTGACTATTTGGTCGTTGTAATCTAGGTTAACCTAGATTTAATCTAGATTAGGTTATAGCTAGGTTAAGTTGTATTAGAGCCAGATAAATACAGACCGAGAGGCCGAGACTTTTTGATTCAAAATAAGAAAAATTAATTCAATTTTAATATACGTGTTCGCTCTGTGCACAACCACGCTTAGCGCCACCCGTGGCCAAAAAGACAACTGCGTGTAGAATAATAGTGTTTAAAAACAGATAATAATTATAAATTAGATAATAACTATAAATTAAATTCATAATGGATGAAATTATTAAAACTTGCTTCGAAAAATTTTTCCACTCTATTCCATCCATGGCTCTACAACCCGGGGTGGGTCTTGGCCGCCTCAACAATTCTCCTCCATTGTCTCCGATCCTGAGTGGCTTCTTCCCATTTGAGCACCCCCAGGGTTTGAAGGTCCTTGCGGATATTATCCCGCCATCGAAGCTTTGGGCGCCCCAGTGGTCTTTTGTTGTTAGGGGTTTCTTCCACTCTATTGATTATAATAAACAAAAAATTGTGAATGGTGTAAAACTAAGTGAGATTAACGTTGTTGGTGTTGAAGAGTTTAGAATTAAAAATCAAGGAACTGAAGCGCCATATAAAGTACATTTGCAAGTAAGTTGAAATTATTTAGTAAATAACTGTCATAATATATTATGAAACTTTAATTATAATCTACTATTTTGTTAGTTGAATGATAAACTATACGTTATTCAAAGTCCAAGACACATGTGTCTCTCAAGCATGCGGAAAATGTATACATATTTATGCACTGATTGATTTTATTAACAAGGACACTAGTGAATGGAAGACTTGTGATGAGCAAAATGTCAATATATTACAAAATACATCAATATAACTACACTTGAAGTTCTTAAAAGTGTCACCTTTGGCGCTAGTTTAAGGTGACCAGATTTTTTAAACGCGAAAGCAGTACATAAGCAATTTGAGATATGGAGACTTTTAAAATAGCGTCCTAGCCGAATTTTTGAAAACTTTCAAGGTCAAACGTTCTAGAATTGTAAGTGAGCGTTCACTGTTAACCTAACTTTGGAAGAAAAATTGATATTGACAGTGGCCACTTACCTCTACCTATTTCCAAATTATTTAAACGCGAAAGCAATATATTGGATGGAACGGATGGGGGGTAATGGTTATGCTGTGCTTTACAAAAAAAAATTAATAAAGAAAATTTGAATGATCTTCGCGGGCCGCATAAATTGTCGGCGCTTGCCGGGCCGCCATTTGCCCAGGCCTGCTGTATTAATCTGAGTGTTATGTTTATCACCCTTGCAAAGTTATGTTATCGCTGCTTTGACACTATTAGCAATACTGAATTGTGAGCAAAATGTTCACTTTGGAAATGAATAAAATCACAGTTATAATTATTTATTTTTACAATATTATGCAAAGCAGTACAAACCTTAGATTAGATTAGATTAGATTCCCGACTTCCTTTAAGGGTTTGGCGCACGTCAACCTTAAGGCTTATTGTGCTGTCGGTTGATATCAAACTTGCAGTCCGACGTCTGTGTCACTGACTAGTTTCCTTAGTTTTCCTACAAGTTTGGGTTCCCATGTGGTTTGTTGGTTCCAGTCGAGCTGGTGTCGCATTCGTTCTAGGGCAGGGCATTCGAAGAGTACGTGGTTTGCTGTTTCATCTTCCTCTCCGCAGAGTCTACATAAAGGTTCGTCTCGGTAGATTTTTACTTTATGCATGAATTCTCTAAATCCGCCAGTGCCTGTTAGTAAACTAACTATCTGCTTCGTGTGAGCTTTGTTTAGTTTTAACAGGTCCTTTGCTATATTGGGATTAGGTGAGTCTATTAGCTTCCTGCAATGGGTTGCTTTATCATAGGAGTTCCATCTGAGTTTGTGTTTATTTTTCATCCAATCATTGATGGATGCTCTGGCGCAGGCTTTTTCTATACCTATGCTCGGTTCGGGACCAACTAGTTTCTTGCGGGCACCTTGTTTTGCTAGGTCGTCTGCATGTTCGTTTCCCTCTATACCACTATGCCCGCGAACCCAGATGATTTTTACTGTGTTCTGTTGGCCTAGTGTATGTAGTATTTCTTTGCATTCTTTTATGATTCTTGATTTTGTACTGCAGGCCTCTAGTGCTTTTAGTGCTGCTTGACTATCAGATATAAAATAAATGTTTCTGTTCCGATATTTTTGTCTGTGGCATTCAGTAGCACCCAATAGTAATGCGTGTACTTCTGCTTGGAATATCGTGCAGTGTTCGCCTAGGCTGGCTGATTCCCTAATTTTGGGATTTTTGCTGTACAGGCCCGATCCGGCCCTTCTTCAAACATTGAACCATCCGTGTAAAAGATTATGTTCTTGTTCGTAGGGGTGGGAAGCTGGTCCGGTTTCCAGCTTGGATCTATGTGTACGGTGAATGATTTTTCGAAATGGAATGACTTGTTGGTACTGTCGGTTCCCATTTCCATCAACGGTATTCTGACTGCCGTCACGATTTTCGTATGCCCGATCCTACTGGCCATTGCCGCCATTGTATTGCCGCCATTCTTGCTTCTCCTTTTAGAAAAATGTCTAATGGCGGTGTATCTAGTATCACGTCTAATGCTAATCCAGAGGTAGTTCTAAAGGCTCCTGTGGTGCATAGATTCGCTAGATGTTGTATCCTGCTTAATTTTGCAACAGCAGTTGATTGTTGTAGTTTAGGCCACCAGGTTACTATGCTGTAGGTTAGTATTGGTCGAACTATAGTTTTGTATAGCCAGTGAGTCAGTTCCGGTTTGAGACCCCATGTGCTACCTATGGCTCGTTTACTTATCATCAGCGTTTGTTTGCATCTGGAGATTGTCTTGTTCATGTGGGGATTCCATGTTAGTTTGGAATCTAGTGTAAGTCCTAGGTATTTGACTTCGTTGCTCCATTGAACAGGTTTCCCAAATATTGAGATATTGGTTTGGTTTGTGATTTTCTTCCTATTTGTGAAAGGGATCAGGGTGGCTTTCGCAGGGTTGATTCTTAGGTCTCCTGTCGAACACCAGGTCTCTGTAATATTCAAGGCTGCCTTTATGATTTCTTCAACCGTTCTTTGGTGTTTACCTTGAATCAGTATGACGATATCATCGGCATATCCTTGAGTGAAGAACCCTCTTTTGTTAAGGGTGATTAGTAGCTCGTCGACTGTTAGGCACCACAAAAGTGGTGACAGTACGCCGCCTTGGGGGCAACCTCTTGTTGTTGACATGGTTATCTCTTCTTCCAGTAGTTTAACTTTTACAGTTCTGCTGTTAAGCATCGACATGGTCCATCTGGTCGTAGTGTTATCTACGTGGTGATTGACCATTGCGTTTTCTATTGAGATGTAAGATGTGTTATCGAAGGCTCCTTCTATATCTAAGAAAGCACCTAGGGCAACTTCTTTGTTCTCCAAAGTTTTCTCAATTTTACTTACTAACTGGTGTAACGCTGTTTCGCATGACTTTCCTGTTTGGTAAGCGTGTTGGTATGTATGAAGCGGAGATCTAATCAGCGCTTCTTCTCTCCAATGTCTGTCTATCAGTCTTTCTAAGGTTTTTAGAAAGAATGATGTCAGGCTGATTGGTCTATAGGATTTAGCTTCGGCATAGCTAGATTTGCCTGGTTTTGGGATAAATACCACTCTTGTCTCTCTCCAGGTTAATGGAACATGTCCTAGTGCTAGACTTGCTCTAAATAGGTCCTTAAGAGGGTGGAGTATGATATTCATGCCTTTCTGAAGCATTATTGGATATATGCTATCTGTTCCAGGAGATTTGTAGGGGCTGAAGAGTTTGATTGCCCATTTAATTCTCTCTGTTGTGATAATTCTTTTTGCCACATTCCAGTCCTCTCTGGTTGCCGTATGGCTTGAGTGGAAAGGAGTGTGGTTTTCAGCGTGCCTACAAGATGTAGCAGTGTTTCACGTTCATTTGCTGTGAAGTTCCCGTCTGCTTTTTTGAGGGTGCCGACGGGATTCGAAGCTTGCTTTGAGAGAATTTTATGGAGCCTCGCTGTGGAATGCGTCGTCTCTATCTCTTGGCAAAATTTTTTCCAAGCTTCTGTTTTGGCAGTCTTGATTTTGTTACTATAGTCTGTGAGGGCTCTATGATAGCTGTCCCAGCCTTTGGTTCTTCTAGATCTGTTGAAAAGGCTTCTGACTTCTCGCCTGGTCTTTTCGAGATCCTTGTTCCACCATTGTGGTTGTTTTTTACCTCTTTGCTCACTTGGCTTTGATTGAGGACAGCAGCTTTTATAAGAGTCAACCACTGCCTCTTTTAGCTTGTGGGCATTTGTATCTAGATCTTTTACCTGAGAAGATTTGAATCGAACATGCTCTATCTTTTTATGTAGTTCTTGTTCGTATTTAGCCCAGTCCGTCTTTCTCGGGTTGTAATAGGGTTCAGGTATTACTTCCTTTTGAGACAGTTCAAAGCTAATGTATTTATGGTCGGAAAGCGATGGTTCGTTCAGGACTTGCCATCGTTTGACTGACCGCGATATTGCCATTGTCGTGGCAGTTATATCAATTACCTCTTTTCTTATAGCGTTTTCAAAGGTGGGAGAGTTACCTTCATTAACAACTATTAGATTGTTAGTAATAATGTATTCAAAAAGAGACTCACCTCTTGGATTGCAGTTGGTGCTTCCCCATGTGGTGTGGTGGGAGTTCGCATCGCAGCAGAGGATCAGCTCTAGATTTTCCTGTTGAGCGGAACTTACTAGGTCTGCCGTTTCTTTGCTGGGCGGAAGATCAATGGAGTCGTAGGGTAGGTAGACTGAGCTAAGAATTGCTCTGTTCTCTCTTTCCCTCGTGCTCCATTGTATTTTTACGGTTGTAATATCTCTAGAACAGAATTCCATTAGAGGAAGAAATTTCAAATTTTTCCTCACTAGAATGCAAGTTCTGGGATTCTGATCATTATATATCAGCTTACCTTTAGCATCGCCTAAGCCACAGATTCGCCCCTTGACAATATAGGGCTCTTGGATCATTGCTAAATCGATGTCATCAGCTAGCAGCTTACTGCCCTTAGTACAACCCTTACTGCCGAACTAAGCAGTACTGCCTTTCTTTAAGATGTACTTAGAGAAAGGCAGTACAAATGCAGTGCCTAAAAATTGGACAGTACAGACTATCTCAAAGAAGTACTGTACTGGCCAAAGCAGTACGCCTGGTCACCTTACGCTAGTGCTGTTGCGCTCGGAGCGAATACAGAAAATTAATTTTTACCACGTCTTTGTTTTTTGTTTAGTAACGCAAGCTGTTGCCGTAGTATCAACAAACAGAAATCGTTTAATAATGAAACTCCATTTGATTTACATTGGACTTTTACGGACGATTTGGATACTATTACACACCATTATAATAACGGCACACTTTACATACAATTAACTTGCATGCATTTATTAATGTGTTGATTTTGGTTTGTGAGTAGATAAAATAACATTATTAATAAAAGTTATTATCACTTTTGTGATAAACATTTTACTTCACAACAAAAAACTTACACTACAAAAACAAAAAAGTTATCGATAAAAAACATGCGATGATTAGGAACTGATAAGGTAGTAATTAACGAGTTTTCAGAAAAATGTCGGTGTCGTTCGCGTATATCCCACCTTATCTATAAAGAATTATAGATATAGATATCCGGTTTTATTTATAATGAATTTTACTACACATAAAATTAAAATTGGAAAAGCATTGCAATATTTAATCGTTTAACCTTTCTATACTAGTCCTCCTAGGTAGTGTAGTGCAGTCCTTCCCAAAGTAGTGGGCCGCGCCCCCCTAAGGGGCTGGGGCCTACCCGCAAGGGAGCCGCGAATATAACAAATAAATATATCTTCGCTAAATAAGTTTAAATTTCAAATATGCACATACTTCAATTAAAATTATAAACTTCGTAAAATTTTTAAAATTATTATAATTTAGAAACTTTTTAATATATTGCTTTATTGTCAATAGAAATACATGATTTCTGTGGACAAAGCACAGGCAAAATAAATAAATAAATAAATAAGTCACTTAAAAACTAAAACAAAACATATCAAGAAAGTGCATACATACATAAATACATACATTCGTGAGAAAAAAAAAAAAAAAAAAAAAGGAAATAAATAAAGAAAAAAAAAAAACAATAAATAAACAATTAAATAAATAATAATAGGCTAGCTGAGGCTAATAGGTGTGTGTGCAGTTCAAAAACTAGTGATCACCGAAGAATTCTGCCGTAGAGTAGTAAGGTCGTTCTAGGAAATATGACTTGACGGCGGAACGAAATTTGGAGTTATTGGTGGATAGGTAAATGATTGAACATTTTTTTCCCGTTGTAGAATATAGATTTTTTTATAAGTTCTGATCTAGGTAAGGGTAGATAAATATCCTGATCCAAGTTCCTTGTACTGTGTTTGTGTTGTGGTCTCTCCAGTAAAGCACGAATGTGCTTATGCATTAAGCTAACGGATTCCAGGATAAATAATGAAGGGAGAGTTAAAATTTTGAAATTCTTAAAGTAGGGTTGACAATGGGCTCTACTACTCAAACCAAACATATAGCGAATAGCTCTCTTTTGTAGCTTGAATAAAGATTCAAGTTGGAGAAGGTTGGAGTGACCCCAGAACGGAAGGCCATATCGCAGGTGTGATTCGAAAAGAGCGAAATAAGAAGATCTGGAAGTATGGAGATATAGCTCTCTGGAAATTGACCTAATTGCGAAGCAAGCAGAAGACAGCTTCTTGGTTAAGAGCTCCACATGCGAGGTCCATTTGAGTGAATTGTCAATGTTGAGGCCCAGAAATCTAACAGAGTCAACAGGGTTAATGACGTTGTTGTCTAGTATAAGAGGCGGTAGAGTACCTTTATAAGATAGGACTACAGTTTTCTTAGTACTTAATTCTAGACAGTTAGAATCGTACCATAACTTAATACATGCAAGGTCATTAGATATTGTAGAGTGGAGAAGCGGCAGGTTAGGTTTGGACCATGTGATACTAGTATCATCGGCAAAGAGACAATTTTTTCCGCTGATATTTAAATTAGTTATATCGTTGATAAATACTAGGAAGAGAATTGGACCTAGAACGGAACCTTGAGGGACACCAACATCCACCGCTCTGCAGGAGGAAGAGTAGTCATTTACCCTGACGAACTGCCTTCTATTGCCAAGATAGGATTTGAACCATTCCTGAGGAGTTCCCCGAATTCCATAAAAGTGCAGTTTTTTTAGTAGAATCTCATGGTTCACACAATCGAAGGCTTTGGCAATGTAACAAAAAACTGTTGCTGTGAAAAGCTTGTTGTTAAGATTGTGGTAGATATCACTAAGAACAGAGAATATGGCATCACTCGAACTTTTACTGGATAAGAATCCGAACTGATTCGATGTTATGATGCTATATTTGGTCAAGAAAGCCATCAAGCGTACCTTGACGAGCCTCTCTATGATCTTTGATAGAGCAGGTAGTAAGGCGATTGGTCTGTAGTTGCAGCAGCTGTCTTTATCACCACTTTTATGTAGAGGGATAATGATTGCTGTCTTGAGGCACTGGGGGAAAACACCCTTCTCGAAAGATTGATTGATTAGATGGGACAGGGCGTTCATTGCTTCAAGAGGAAGGTTTAGAAATACTTTAACCGGTAGACCATCAGTGCTGCATGTAGACTTACTTTTTATAGCTGTAATGGCTTGTGATAGTTCCGAGTTGTCAACAGGACTTAAAAAGAAACTACTGGAATTCAAATTAGAGGCAGGGAGGAAGGAAAGGGGGTCGCAATTTGAAGATATATTAGTTGTTATATTTTTGGCTACATTTACGAAATAAACTGCTTATATAGCCGTACTGATTTCATTTTTTTAACATTTTAAACCGTTGGTTGCAGTTGACGAGTAACGTCAATTTTTCCATTAATAATAAACCTCTAAATATAAAATACTGTGTATTTAAACAATGGTTTTCTATCCTCGGACGAAAATGAAGACAAACCGCTGTGTATAATTTGTTTTAAAACATTGGCAAATGATGCTGTGAGACCAGGAAATTTTTTTAGACATTTAAATACCACACGGGAAAAGTACAGTTAAAAAAAATAACAGTTTAAATAGAAGCAGCGGCCCTACGAATACAAATTTTGTAAAGATTGCAGTCGCACACTGTAATTTTTAAAACTTAGTTTGACGTTTTAAATCTCTAGCTTTTTTTCAAAGACCTCAATTGGTTTAGTTTTTCGATTTTGGCCTTACGAATTTGATACTGTAAAAACTTGAATTTGCTTTAGTTAAAATTACAGTTTCCGATATAATTAGTAAATATTATATCGGAAACTGTAATTTTAACTAAAGCAAATTCAAGTTTTTACAGTATCAAATTCGTAAGGCCAAAATCGAAAAACTAAACCAATTGAGGTCTTTGAAAAAAAGCTAGAGATTTAAAACGTCAAACTAACTTTCTTTCGAAACATAGAAAACTTAGTGACAAATTAATGAAAGCCTCTTGAAATTGCGTTACTTATCGCAAAAGCAAAAAACCTCATACCATTGGCAAAGATCTTGTTTTACTAGCAGCGATAAAAAATTGTGAAATAGTTCATGGTTTAGAAGTCGCCGAACCTCTTAAAATAATTCATGGGTCCAATGAATTAATTTAACCTTACTTTTATGCATAAAACAAAGCAGAAAATTTGCCATTCAGCTCGACGAATCTACTGATAACACAAATGATGCTAAATTAATGGTCTTTATTAAATATCAATACCAATATCAATACAATTTACAGCTTCACAAAGATATGTTGTTTTGTAGAAATATTTCTGGTACTACAAAAGGCGTTGATATTTTTAAAACTGTAAATGATTTTTTTTTTTTTGAAAAATGAAAAAAATGCGTGTATGTGTAAAATTCCACAGTGTAAAATGCACTGATGGTGCACGAGCAATGATCGGCAAGATTTCAGGATTTATATCTGAGGTAAAAAAAGTTTGCCCAAATGCGAAACATGTGCATTCTATTACCCATACAGAAAATTTAGATTTTTTTTTTTTACTTAAGACGATTCTAAAAAAATAGGGGGCCGTGGTTTATCGATATGAGTTGCAGGGGAGCCGCCACATCAAAAAGTTTGGGAAGCAGTGGTGTAGTGGACAACATACCCGCCTGACAAGCAGGAGATCGGGGTCCGATTCCCCGCCGAGGCACAGGCATTTTTAACCAGGGCGGCTCTAACCGTCCGGGCTGCCCACCTTAAAGGAATGCGAAATATGTAATACCGGGGTCATCATCATCATCAGCCATTTCTCGTCCACTGTTGGATATAGGCCTCCTCCTTGTGTTTCCACTGTTTTCTGTCTTGCGCGGTGCTAATCCAGTTTCCCGCCACACGTTTAACGTCGTCCGTCCATCTGGTGGGTGGTCTTCCTCTGCTTCTCATGTCTTCTCTGGGTCTCCATTCCAGGATTCGTTTTGTCCATCGGTTGTCTTTAGTGCGAGCTACGTTTTCAGCCCATCTCCACTTGGATTTTGTGATAAGTTCGATAATATCGGCTATATAACTTATGTTCTGTTTCTTATTGTTATGTTCGGCATTCTGTCTGTTTTAGTGATTCCCAGCATCGATCTTTCCATTGCTTGAAGTTTATTTATTGATTTCTTCGTTAGGGAGTTTCCGCCCCGCATGTCATTACTGGGAGCACGCATTGGTTGAACACTTTGAATACCGGGATAGTGCATACTAAAATCCAAGTGGAAAAGGGTGAAATCACAATAAAAAAAATTTATCGATCACATCATCTTCCTAGCATTCATGCCGCTTTATTGCATGATCTGCTTTTCTGCACTTTCTCTTCCTTTCTTTCTTCCTCTTCTTCTGGCCAGGGCATTTAGATACAACAGCAATTGTTTTACCGACCGGCTTATTGAGCCTGCCATCTAACCCTCCTCCTTTCTCATTCCGGACTTGGGACCGGGCAATGGCGGAGTTAAAAAAACAACCCTATCGATACTAATATTTCACTAAATAAACCTATTATTCATCATTAGCCTTTTCATGTCCCCACTCCTGGGGCACCGGCCTCTTCTGTGCCACATATCCAACCTCAGCACTAAGATTTGAATATGGGGGACGTAGCGGTTTAACGTCAAATCCGAACGGCAATTTTCCAGGGAAGGTGCTAAAGCAGTTGAGACCTCACCTATATTAGTTAGTATTATATACAGTATAATTTTGATAGTCCGACATATATGGGATAAGACAAATTATCAAAAAATTATCAAACCGACGGATTATCAAAAAAAATCCGAATTATCAAGATTAATACAAAATAATAACAATTTTACATATTTTATGTACCATTCTATTTGAGAAAGAATAAAATATGTATCTATATGGGTAAACGTGTACATAAAAAAAATTATGTACAAACTTAGAACAGATAGTAAGACAATTGTAGAGTAGAGTTAGCTTGGTCAGAATCGTCAATCAAGTTTTCAGAGTTAAAAGCAGGGTGTGTTGGCCAGACCTTTCTCCAAGAACACTGGATGGTTTTTTTGACTTTATTTCTTCTGTGCGCGAGGTTTATATCCGGCGCGACGTAGCGTAAAGAAAAAACACGTGTGTCCCCAGAGCGCTGGATTACTGAACGTGCCGGATTAACCAACCGCCGGATTATCCATATTATACTGTGCTATTTAAGTATCATTGAATTGATTGGATACGATATAAAGACCGAATATTAACCCAGTAATGCAGACAACCGCCTTAAGCTAAAACTTTTCTAAAATTCTAGCATGTACTGCACAACTCTACGCCTATAGGTAGTTTTCTCTTTCTTTCTTACCAAGCAATCTAAATGCCGTAATTAAATTTTGATGTCAAAGTCGTGCATTTATTAATTCGTCATTAAATTATTCTAATATAAAGTGACCACATTTTCCTTGAGACAAATGGGATGAAATGAGAATTATTATTTAGTTATGAAGGCAGACAAATAATTCAAAAAAATATATTTTATCTACTCACACACCAAAGTGAACATTTATCATTAATAAATACATTATTGTATGTGAAGGATGCCATTATTATAATCGTGTGTAAAAGTATCCAAATCGTACAAGTCCAATTTCTGGTTGTTGTTACTATGGCAACAACTTGCGTCACTAAACAAAATACATAGACGTAGTGAAAATAAATTTTCTTACGTTTATTAAAATTGAATTAATTTTTCTTATGGAATTAAAAGTTCTCGGACCCACAGTCTGGATTCATCTGGCTCTAATATATCTTAACCTAACCATAAAATAATGAAGATTAAATCTAGGTTAACCTAGATTACATCGACAACGACCAAATAATGTTCCTGTCACTGTGAGTTTTTACTAGTTAACAATTTTTTCCACGGTGACGCTGAAGGTTTTAACCTTATTATGCCAGTGATTTCAAGTGTTTTGTATGTCAAAATTGTCTATATTATCGGTAAAAAACAATTATTTCTTTGTAGATCCAACAGTATTTGGGTTTAGTCCAGAATACGGGTTTTTTTGCAACTTCGTGTTGCGGACTTTTTACCTGGTGTATCTGTTGTTAATCGTCTTTGGCACTGTCTAACTACGATCGGAAAGCAAAAATGAAGCTTGTCTCTTGTTGACAAACTTGGTTCAATAAATATTCGTGTTTTTGTTGTCCTAGAAATTGACATTCGACGCAACGCCTGGTAAATTTCTGGTCAGGTGACAAAAAGTGTGCGAATGCAATCATATCGGCGTTGCCACTTTAACTTCTCTACTACTTCTATTACAAGAAACCGAAAAATGTGTTGCGGAATTAGTTGCACGTTTACTAAATAATAATAATAAGATAATAACTTATCTACTACCGAGAAAATATAGATATGTCTTAAAAAAGTATCGATATTTTGATATGCATATGGGGTAATATTTTTCTTAAAAAAAATAAACGTGGCAACGTCGAGGCAGTTATAATCGCATCCTTCATCTGTTACGTTGAAAATGTCAATTTTTTGGACAAGAAAAACACGAATATTTATTGAACCAAGCAACGTATAAGCTTCACTTTTGCTTTCCAATATTAGACAGTGCTAAAGACGATTAGTTACACCAGGTAAAAAGTCCTCAACAATAAGTTTAAAAAAAAGACCGTATTCTCGACCAAACCCCAAAAGCACTTCTTCACACACTTGTATCATAAACTACTATTATTGTATTCATTCATATACCTATCTATAAATGTACAAAAATGTATTTACTATTAATTATTGGTAATTATAAAATTCATTATTAATATTATTAAAATTAGTTAATTAATTTAAATTTTTTATTTAAAAAATTATTATGATTTTCTTTCATGGTCAAATTTTTGATCCGAGTTGGTCGAGATGAATTGGTCAAATTATTTTTTAAGCTTTTTTACGGTATTGATACTAGAAAAAAGACTTTTTGTTGCTGCATTTGTTCCTGGAAGGAGAGAACTTATTCTACAACTTTCAAAATATTTTGAAGTCCATTTCTCCATTTTTCGTTTTTTTTTTTCACATTTCCAGACCACCAACATTTAATATTTTCATCAGTAACGTATCTTTCTACCAATAACACCTCATCAAAAAAAAAATCATTTTCGCAAATATTTTATCGGAAAATGGTTATTAATATATTCAAAAGATTTTTATACGTATTCCTATAAAATCTCCTTTTTTAATGTCACCCAATGGAAATTTCAAAACAAAGTGCCAATAAACGACCGGATTTTCTGAAAGAAGTCAACATTTTTTATAAAAAACTACTTGGAATATCTTGAAGAATGGACAGTTCAAATCGAGGATATTAAAAATATCATTGGGTGACATTAAAAAGGGAGATTTTATGGGAATATGTGGAAAAATCTTCTATTATATATTGCAGGATATTTAAAAAAAGAAATGCAGATATTTTCTAAAAAGCGGGATATTTTTAAAAATCGACGGGACGCGGGACTGTCCTCCAAAAAGCGGGACGTGTGGTCACTTTATTCTAATATGAACTTATTACCTTAAAACCTTAAACAAAAATTGATGCATTACAGAATTTTATTAAGAATTTATGATGTATGTCTTGTTCCATAACAAATCGCTATATTTCAGGCAATTTTAAAATTATCAAATCTTTTTTTAAATATTACTAAAGCATGGGCTGCATGCTTTGCTAATATTTAAAAAAAGATTGAAATGTCGAGTTGTTTCGATTTCATTTACTCAATCCAAGTTTATTTGAAAGATGTTAACAATATTTTGATTGATATTTCAAAATATGTTTCTATTGTATAATACGACAATTGATGATTATTGAAGAACGCATTATATAATATTAGAACTATCAATAAATATTTCATTAAAATTTCATAAGAATAGAACAGTATATTGTGCAACAAGGGCGGTAAGTAGTCAATTGCTCACGAGAGCTGAATTCGTTCGTGCGCCCATTCGCTCGTAAGGGCAATTGACAATAGCGCACGAGTTTCAGATAATATTTTTTATTACTTATGTGAGGGGACGTATCTTACAAGTTTGGGTCCAGGGGCCATACAAAATATAGAACCAAGAATGAAGAATTTGCCTTTTCAATTGTCTCCGGTGTTTTTCGTGGTGGATTCGTCATAAGAAATCTCATTAGTCTCTGGTATCACCATTTTTTCCCTTTGACGACGAATTTTAAAAAATGAAATTTCTGTAACTTTAACAATAGAAATCAGCTATATAACTTGTTTAAAACGTGTAATGTTGATTTCAAATTTTTCCTATGCTGCAAATTTGAAATTTGATTGCGGGATATATATATATATATATATATATATATATATATATATATATATATATACATATATATATATATATATATATATATATATATATATATATATATATACATATATATATATATATATATATATATATATATATATATATATATATATATATATATATATATATATATGTCCCAACAGTGTTTTCTAACGCGACATATACGTCCCAACAGTATTTTATAGAAAAAAACTATTATAGAAAAATAAGAAAAAAGTTTATTCTAAATGTTACAAGGTACATTTTTATATATGAAATGGTGCAAAACAGCTATCGCATAATGGGAGATCGCATGAGGTACACATCGTTTTCGTACGATGTTCAATTTTCTTTTTGGCACAACTAAAGCACCTCCTGCGTGTTTTTCCTTGGACTGGTAAATGATCCCCAACGTTGTATAGATGTCTTGCTGACGTTGATGGCCGCCCACTTGTACGTTTTCTCTTAATTTTTGCACTTTCCCTTCCCTTACCTATTAGCTCTTCAGCCAAGTCTACCAAGAATGGTAGAGTCTTCTCCTTTTTGTGATTTATTTCGCTGTACAAAATACATGCATTGACTGCTGATGTCATTAATAATTTGTAAAACACCTTACGCCACCACTTGGAAGATTTTCTGTCGAAATCATAGACGGTGGTTAGCTGGACCGACAGATCTACACCACCCATAAACTTATTATAGTCAGCTATAGATTTTGGACAAGAATACGTCACATTTCTCATCTTCATGTCTGGAACGTTTTTCCTATTGCTGATACATGTTCCTGATGCGGCAAATGGTAAGTCATAAAGTAGTCTCACTGAAGTAAAAAATCGGTCAAAGCAGATATAGATGCTTTTATATATATATATATATATATATATATATATATATATATATATATATATATATATATATAAGCAGATAGTATAGACGAAACTAGGAAACTAGTCGACAATACAGGAGTGGGACAAGCGTTGGTTGTAATAGCACACAGAATAAGGCATCTATAATTTTTTTTAAATTTGGCTGGGACATATATGTCCCGACAGTGGTCAAAGGGTTAAAACGATTTGTTTAATTTTTATTTTGTAATGAAAAAAAATTTCCATCCCTTGTCCTATTGAGGTTTTGATTATGTTTATTTTTTTTAATGTAACTAATATTTGCGTGTGTTACCCAACTTATGTGGTAATAATTGAATTGACAAAAAACCGCTATTTGTCGCACTAAAAAAATGGGCGCCAAGATACTGCTTATCCCGCATGAGTAATAAAAAATATATTGAGTGTTAACTAATAAATATACAGACTTGTTTAGTAAGAATTCGTTTAATGATTATATTTTTTTATAAAAATAATATTTGCATGTATATTTAATTATTTATAGAAAATATGTATATCCTGGTAATAAATCTGAGTACAAATTGATACATTTGCAAAAATTCGCATAAATTACAGGTACCGCTAATATCTGTAAAAATCAAATAATTTGCATTGAGTAACCGCAAATATAGTTAAGACGTTTCGACCGCAAACGTAACAATGCAACACCCAACAATCATTTTACATTGTAATTATCCACATAAAATTACTAAAGTTGTAACGATTTCTTAGACTTGTGAGTCAGGATTATGGATTATCGTAAATATTTAAATACTTACACCACTATTCTTTCCAAATAAAAGTTTTCTTTTAAGAAATATTCTCTAAATAACAATATTGGTAAAACCATACTACATTATAAATAATCGTAAAACTTAAAAAAATCTGAACACATGTTGAATATATAAATATATCCAACCTTCCCGGAGCTCTATAACACAATTGAGTCTTTTAGTACTACCAAAACAAATCGCATGTGCAATTTGTCAGCTATTTACTAGCTGAGTGCCACGAAGGTGGACTGAAAGCCAGTAAATAGCTGGTAAATTTCACATGAGAAATTAACATTGAGGAATACTTTTTTTTAGTTGTTGTCTGCTCCATTGGGTATAATCCTCCCTCTTGCTCTTCCACGTAGTCCTGTTCTGGGCCGCTTTGTACCAGTTAATGCCTTCAGGTCAGGTTCAGGTAATGCCTTCAGGTCGTCTTTCCATCGCATCTGTGGTCTTCTTCTGTTGTTCCATGGTCTCCATCTTATGATTTTTCCGCTTCATTTGTCTATATTGCTTGCGACATGGCCGGCCCAACTCCATTTCTGTTGTAGTATTTCATTTGTTACATCCGTTACTTTTGTCTTCTTTCTGATCCAATTGTTTCTTTTCTTGTCTCTCAGTGATATTCCTAGTATGCGTCTACAATACGTCTACAATACCTTGATGCAATACACTTCTCTAATACTAAATTATGAATTAATATTTCCTTGCATGTCTTCAAACAGTATCTGTAACTCTTAGACAAACTTTTGAAGCCTTTAACAATTTGATAAATATGACAATTTATTGTTTAAAATATTAAGAATTGTATACAAGTTTTCATACAACTATTATGAAATTTTAGCTTTCTAGAATATTTTTTTTAGAAACTTCTTTCGAATTTTGACTTTGAGAATCACAAGTTTGCACCAGTTTCCTCAGGCTTCTCAAAATGAACTATGTGAAATACTGTATACTATATACCCTATGTATATAAAGGGTTTTTCAATAGCGACATAACAATTTTGTTTTATAATACGAAAAATAACCTACATACTTTTCTAAGATCTGTCAAAGTCAAAACGTCAGTCAAGGCTTACATTTTTGTTATGGTGAAATTTACGAACGAGCAACGTTTGGAAATCGTTAAAACTTATTACCGAAATTCCGAGTCGGTAGCCGCAACTTCCCATGTAGGAACCGCCAGAGTTGAATGACGGGGCCTAGCCTGGTCCAGTACTGGGGAGCCCAGCTTTGGCGGCCCGATATTGGCCCATGCTTGAGCCAAGACGGGCTAATTAGCCTTGGCCGACCCAACGATTGCCCTAGCCTGGGCCAACATTGGTTTGCCATAGAATGGCCAACGCAAGGGAGCCCAGCCTTGGGCCAAGACTAGACAACCTAGCCTAGCAACAAACTAACGTCCGAAAGTATCCGAACTTCCCCGATGTTAGCATGTACACGATGTTGAGACGCAACGTATACCATACGACTTATTTACGTCGACATAGTTGTTACAGTATCAGCACTAGTTCTTTGTGACTTCATTAAATAAAGTAATATTTTGATTTAAAATAAAAACCATGTCTGATTCATATCGGAGAGTTAAAAGATGGCGAGCGTTGCGTAAGAAAAATAATGTTAGTGAAACAAATAATGTAGATGAAAATAAAACCAGTGTAAGTGTAAGTAATTTAACTCATAGTGACAACCATGTTGGTGACAATTCTAGTGAATCTGTTTCAGAACCAAGTGATTTAGTGGTTTATGAAAATGATAATATTATTAAAACTAACAATTTTAACAACAGCTGTAAAAGTAATACCAGTGATGACAGTGAATCTACTAATAATATAAACAATGATGATCGACTTCCGGATGAATGTATTACAAATATTGAATATATTAAACAAAAAAAGACATTACGTGAAAAACTTCGTTTTATTAATTAACATACTAACATTAAATGTAGTCACAGAATTATTGACTATTCTACGAGATGAAGGTCATGAGGATCTTCCAAAAACTTCTCAGCAACTTTTGAAGACAGTACACTGCCGCCCGATGCAATCATTAACGAGCAAGAAAGAAACAACCGGTTCTTATATATATCTTGGAATTAAAAACTCTCTAGACAAAATAATATCTCCAGATATTTATACAGAAAAAAATATATCTATACAAGTACATATCGATGGAATATCGATACATAATAATTCTTCAATCCAAGTGTGGCCTATCATCATGAAAGTGTATCATCCTAATTATGAAAGTAAACCTGTAACTGTTGCATTATACTGTGGTGATTCCAAGCCATTTTCAGCCAATGACTTCTTAAAAGACTTTGTAAATGAAGCTAAAAATTATATGTCAAATGGACTTATTTTAAATGACATTAAATATTCATTTAAAATTTTTTGTCTGGTTGCTGATGCTCCTGCAAGAGCTTTTATTAAAAGCATTAAAAATGCAGGTGGTTTTTTTGCGTGTGAAAGATGTTCTGTTGAAGGTGTTACTAAAAATCGAAAGCGAGTATACCCAAGTGTGGATTGTGATTTACGCTCAAAAAAATCATTTCAAAACAAAGAACAACTAGAACACCATATTGAGAATATGAAATGTAAACTATTAAAATTAAAACAGTTTGACCCAGTGCGTGATATTGCTCTTGATTCCATGCATTTATTGTATCTCGGAGTGATTAAAAATATTCTCGAAAAATTGTTGACAGTGCCAAAACATTGTGCTCGGCTTAAAAAATCTAAAGTTAATATTTTGAGAACGACAATGCAATCATTATCATCGGATATTCCTGTTGAATTCGAACGTAAACTGTTTGATATTGATCAGATAACAAGATGGAAAGCAACTCAATTTCGTTTTTTTTTGCTTTACGTAGGACCTATTGCTTTTCAAAATGTATTATCTGACAATAGATATCGCCATTTCTTACTGTTGTATGTAGCATGCAGAATATTGAATGATGAGCTAAATGCTATCAAATATGTCGATTACGCTGAAGACAAACTAAAAACATTTTTTAAATTGCTTCCATCCGAATACGGTGAAGATTCACAGGTTCTCAGCATGCACAACTTGTTACATTTACCAGATGATGTTCGTCATTTTGGGGTTCCTCTCAGTGAAATATCGGCATTTTGGGGAGAAAATTATATTGGTTTATTTAAACATCTGGTGAAATCACCAAAAAAAACCCCTCACCCAAATTGCAAACCGATTACAGGAGTTGGAAACTGTTGACAAAGTAAAAATTAAAAAAAAAAGTGACTTATGTGAATGCACGTATCGATGTGCTGAGTTATTTGAATACAATAAAAAACAGTATTTCAAAATTGAAAAATTAAAGTTACGCGGTATCACTATTTTTTATAATAAGCCAGACAATATAATTCAATTGAGTAATAATAAAATATTTAAAATTAATAAAATACTAAATATAAATCATAATTGCGCAATACATGAAGATATAAATAATATATTTATATGCGGCACGATGGAAAAAAAGAGGAAAGAAGTTTTTGATTTCCCAGCTTCCTCATATGATCGGTGGAGTCGGTGTGATGGAAATAATTTCTTGGGAAGAACGAACAATTTTATTGAAATGTTCTTATATAAAACGTAAATGTGTGCTCTTGAATCTAAATGATTCTGAATATGTAATGACTTTATTACATTTGTAAATCCATTTAGACAAATCAATAATTTAGTAAATATATTTTATTATTGACTTTTACATCAAATTTTAATGTATTGTCTTTCCGAAATTTTATTAAACTAAGGTTGCAAAAGATGAACGCTGATAAGATGGACTTTGTTTTAATCAAATTTAGACTGTCGCCTTGTAACTGCAAATTTACCATATTAAATTTTGAAAGTGTTCGTCATTTTCTTCACACAACTGTGCAAATAACCGTGTATTCAACGCGTTGCTTCGGATTCGAAGCACGTATTTCACCATAAACGCCGGATGTTTATTATATTATTTGGGATATTTATTTATGATTGGAAATCATAAATGCGTTTTTCAAGAAAGTGTAAATGTAATATTTGGTTTAAAGAATTATTGTTTATGTTATCGATAGGATACCACAACAGCATCCTCAAACAAAAATATATAAACATGAATATGTATTAATGTATATTATGGTATATATACGAAATTATTAGCCGAACGTCGCAGTCGCATCTGAATAGTTCATTTCATTGCGTCCTTAGTGTTCTTCGATCTATATCATAGTAGTTATTGTGTATTCTCGTAAAGTTGGGGTTTAAAGAAGTTTTAAATTAATTAATAAAAATGTCAGACGTTGCCAAACTGTTTGCTGTGGTAGAGTTTGATGAAGTGATAAGTGGCAAAAAGATGGTAGAGTTAGTACCAATTTCGTGGTTAAAAGATGATGAAATGTTTTGTTTTTGGCCGTCAAAAAAAGATGAGCATAAAGTTCAGAAATTGGTTCAACTAAAGTATGCACCAGGTTCCGACTGGGAATTATATCCCATTAAAGTCATCTCTAAAGCAAGTAAGTATATGAAAATATTAATTAAATTAATAAATTTGTAAGTAATCGTGCTATTGAATTGACTTTATTCTGATTTTAGAGGATCATGAACAAGGACTCCGGAGACTTGAGAAATCATATAGAAAACGCGCAGTTGAAAGTTCTGAAAGTGAGGTGCCAACGCGAGATGAAAAGCAACTTGCAATAATGGATTCCTCAAGTGTAGCTAACATATTAGCTAAGTCACAACAGCCGCTAATAAATGATGATGTGAAAATTAATAGCAAACAAGAGGTGATACCGGAATTGTCGCGAGTTAAAATAACTGGTATTTATTTTTTCAAAAAAAATCAATTTTATTGAGAAACTAGCTTGAAGAAAAATATTTTAGTACAAAAAAATTATAAAAATCAAAAATTAATCTTGCAGTTATTAGAAGTTAATTTGAGGTTTTATCTTAAATTTTTATTCTTAATTCTTTTAAACTAAAAATATAATCCTGGTAAAATTTTATACTGTTTCTAGACGTAGTCGATTATCAATCACTAGGATTATACCTAGAAGGCGTAATGAAACGTGAATTCGCAAGCATGAGGCAAAGTGTCAATGCGAACGTCACCGATAAAATCCAACAAGTGTTGAAAGTCGTCCAATACTCCGCCGATCCACCAGGAAAAGAACAAGCATGGAAAAATATCGGCGAAGAATTGCCTTTTCAAGAAGATGACGAATTTATAAAGTTTGATGAATCGCTCAAAAATAATGAGTTAAAAACAACTGCTTTGGTATGTACAAATTATTTATATTGTATTTATTGGGATTCTTGGCTCTAGTATTGCTTAAATATTAGACGTCTGCTGGTAAAAATAATACATATATACAAAAATTTATGTAAAATATAAAAAATAAATGTACTATTTAATTGTTTTTTACAGATTGATATTTTTAAAATGGTTACGGCCGGATCCAACGATTGCGACAACGATGTTCAATCAATCATGAAGAAATTAATAAAAAAAGATATCCAATTAGTATACAGTGGTTGTGGTAAAAAAGTAAAAGGCATTGGAAAAAAAAGTTTTAAACAAACTGAGACATTTAAGGAAATGGAGAGTAAGTTAATGCTCGATTAAATTTTTAATAGTATAGTAATAATCATAATTTAATGACTGGTTATTTTCAGAATTTTTGAAGGCTAAATATCACGATCGTAAGGATAAAATATCAATACTATCCCTAGTAAGTCGGTTTTTGTCGGGAGCAAAAGATAGGGATGGCGGACGAGCTAACCGTGATATAAATAATTGATTTTATTATTATTTTATTATTATATATTATTATATTTATTATTTCTCATAATTGTATGAATGTGTTGAAAAATGACAGCTTTGAAAACATCAAAAAATAAATCTACTTGTATTTTGAAATGTCTTATCAAATGACTAAATTTTTGTAAATCAAAGTATAACCTTTTACTATAGTTTGTCAACTATGAAATCCCCATGGAGTCTTCCACGTCATTAATGATAGAAATTATCATTGAATTTATTATTGATATTATAAGTTTGAGTTAATCCTATAAAGTAAACTTGGGTCAGTTTTGGTAATTTTGCTTGGGCCAATTTTAAAAAGTAAGCGTGAGCAGTCTTGTAAATATGGCCCAGATTTGAAACTCAACTATGGCTCAGCCCTGACAACCAGACATGGGCCAGACTTGAAACAACTATGGCCCAGTTCTGGCAACCAGGCATGGGCCAGACCTAAAACTTAACTATGGCCCAGTCCTGGCAACCAGGCATGGGCCAGACTTGAAACTTAACTATGGCCCAGTCCTGGCAACCAGGCATGGGCCAGACTTGAAATTTAACTATGGCCCAGTCCTGGCAACCAGGCGTGGGCCAGTCGTGGTAACCAGTCATGGGCCAGCATTATCATTCCAGACTTTAACCAAGACTGGGCCAAGTCTGGCTTACAAGTCTGGCCCAGAGTTCTGCATAGTTGGACCAAGCGTGGGCCAAGCCTGGGCCCGCCGTACTTTCCTACATGGGTTTGAGCGTTTTCTCCAATTTTTGGTCGCAATAATCATCCCACCAGATAAGCTATTCGTGCGATGGTGAATAAATTTGAATCAACATATTCACTATTTGAAGGTTCCTGTGCTAGCGAGACAACGCACCAACGCAAAAATATTGCAGCCGTAGGAGCTTCAGTTCAAAATGAACCAAACAAGTCGTGTTACACCGTTTACAAGAATTAGGAATTTCTTAGGCGAATTTTGCGTAAAGGTCTCAGCTACACCCTTACAAGATCAAATTAAACCCAAGAACTGAAATCTCTGGATCATTTAAAGCGCCGAAACTTATCCGATTTTGTTCTGCAAAAGTTTGGAGAATATCCTGAATTTTATCGAGAAATTATCTTTAGCGATAAAGCTCTTTTTAGTTGAATGGCTTTGCCAAGAAGCAAAATATGAGGTATTGAACAACAACAAACCCACATGTGCTTCATGAGACTACATTGCATCCACAAAAAGTGAGCGTGTGGTGTGGATTTCATGCCGGAGGTGTGATGGGGCGGTATTTGTTCGTCGATGTGGATGTCGATGTTGGAAGACTATTTTCGGTCAGAATTGGATGGACGATATGTGTTTCCAACAAGATAGTGCCACAAGCCACACAGCTGGTCAAACAATTGATTTATTAAAAGGAACGTTTGGTAATCGTTTAATCTCGAGATATCGTCCAGTCGAATGCCTACCTCGCTCATGCGATTTTACTCCAACAATCCAACAACGTTAGAGGAGCTCAAGAACATTATCAAACGCGAAATTGCCAAAATTCCGACTGATGTGTTTGAAAGAGTGAGATTTCTCAAGGGAATCAAAACCTATAGGGTACTTCTCGTTGACCTAAAATCATGAAATTTGGCAAGACGCGGTGTCTTACAGCACATGTAAAGGGAAAAATCTGAAAACCGAAAATATGTAGTTTAATTACAAGAAAAATGCGAATTTACTATTAGAAACTTATGAAAATACACTAATGTGTTGCGTGGTATTGTCAGGCACCAGAAGCATATGGGTTGCATACAGTTAGGTTCTCCTCGGATACCTTACTTACAAGTTTGTACGGAACCCTTGGTGCGCGAGTCATAACTCGCACTTGGCCGGTTTTTTTTTCTTTCATCATCAGTGCAGACATTTTGTACTTTCTGTTAGCTGCCTGAATCGTTGCTACGCTTATATCAGTGTGCACAGTGCTTTCGTGATCAATTGGTCTGTGGAACCGACGTGAGTAGGTATAGGATCATTTTTTCGTTGACAAGGACGTAGAGAATTATGTTGAAATACAAGATTGTATGTCTTCTTGTATTTCAACATAATCATAATTTCTTCTTGTATTCAACATAAACATAGCGAGCAAGAACGTCATTCTGAGCATGAGCAAGAAGGTTATCCCGTAGAGGAGAGCGTTCTCAAGTCGAGTCGGAAGATCAGCACACATACACGAATTATTACCTAGGAAAGGACCGTCAGAAAAAGTAGAACAAAACTCCTGCGTCAAACCCAGTAAGAAGACGTGTTATCAAAATCGTAACTCAACTTCCAAGTGCTAACGGTGAAGCTAAGTATTTGAAAGAACTCGATGAAATATGGAGTTTATTTTTCACGGAGGATATTATTTGCAACGTACACTAATGAACAAATAAAACGAATTTCATCTCAATTCATAAGAGAAAGAGACTGTACTGAAACATACAAGTTAGAGCTTGAAGCACACTTATGTCTTTCTTCTGGCATTACAAGAAATAGTCGACTAAACGCTAAAGATTTATTCAAGACTGGTGGCTTGTCACCAGAGATATTGACCATGTCCTGGAACCAGAGATAGCTTGTCACCAGAGATATTGACCATGTCGTTTTTTTATTGTTTCGGCGTTTTAGGTTTGACTACAAAGACACACTAGCTGAACGTGCTTCTACCGATAAAGTGGCACCCATCAGCGAGTTTTTTGAAGAAACTGTATATGGATAACATAACCTCAGTTCGTCAAATTTGACGAAAAACTAGAAGCACTCAGAGGTCGTTGTATCTTTTGCCAGTATATTCCATCGAAACCCAATAAATACGGTGTAAAACTCTAATACTAATAGTGATAATTTCTTCACCATTATTCTATTATCTTTCCCCTATCTCATTGAAATATTTATATTAGATTGTTCTGAGTTTCCAGCAACATCTAATGACAATAAAATAGTCCTTTGTGCATTTATCACATTAACCATAAGTCGCGTTATAACTGCACTAAATGTAAAATTTATTTTTGTATGGAGCTAATATGGTATGCTCTAACTCGGTGGTGCGTAAACTATTTTCATTTGCGACCCACACATTTTCAGTAAAATCTTATCGCGTCTCCAAAATAGAAGTAACGTGAATTACAGATGAGCATGGGATCCTATCGTCCCATCCCATCCCATCGTCCCATGGGATGGGATGAGTGGTATAAACGTTGCGTGGGATGGTAACGGATGGTACAACAAATTTTTATGGGACGGAGAGGGACGAGTTTTGTTAATCTAGTAAATCTAGTTTGTGCATAATTAATTGCTTATCAAGCCCATACTCACATTTTCCATAATACAAGTATGTCCAGCCCAGGAGATTTCTGTGACAAGGATGTAGTTCTTGACGATTAAGTCTTACGATCCGTTTGCGACGAAAAATGTTTACTCACTGTCAGGTTTGCTGTATGGGAAAATGGGATCAATGGGACGGGCCACGCGACCGGGATGGGATGGGATGAATGGGATGGGATGGGACAAAAATTTTAGGTTTGCGGGATGGGACAGTGAAACGAAAATGTGATGGGATAGGACAGTGACAAGGATCCGTCCCACGAGATGGGATCTGGAACGAGAAATTCGTCCCGTGCTCTAACGTGAACATTGTAATTCCCAAATAGTTCTACCAACATCTCCACAAAAGTTGAAACAAATCCCCAAATTAGTTTTTGAGTTGAATTTTAAAATTTCAACGTCTACAAATTTCATTTTCAAGGTGGGATTTATAAAAAAAAACTGTAATATTTGTTGAACTAAATATTAAAATATTGTTTAAATTTGCTAAATATTTCAGAACAGTTCTGCCAATATCTCCACAAAATTTGAAACAAATCCCCAAATTAGTTTTTGAGAAAATTAAGTTTTGAGAAAATTTTCAACGTTTACAAATTTCATTTTTAAGGTAGAATTTAGAAAAAAACTGCATTATTTGCTGAAATAAATGTTAAAATATTGGGAAAATTTGCTAAATATTGCGGAACAATACTACTACATACATATGGCCATAGATCCTCTTAGATACTTTTGTTGCGGTGGATCAGTCCGCGTAATCTATTTTCCATTCATGGATTCATGGACACACGAAGCTGGCATCTTCGTGTGTGTTTTTGTTTCTTGTACTATTTTCTTCCATTCCTTCCTGTCTTTCACCTTCTTCTTCCATTCTGTGACTTCCATTATTCTCATATCTTCGTGTATTTGGTCCTGCCATCTTATGTTCGGCCTTCCTCTTGGTCTACTGAGTGATGGTTTCCAGTTTGTGATTCTCTTCGTTGCTTTCGTGCTATGAATTTAGCCTTCGTGCTTTTATGAATTTCACTATGTCTTCCTCTTCTAGGATATTTTTTATTTCTTCATTTCTTAGTGGTCTGTGTTCTTGCCCTTGTGTTTTCTTTGGGCCCAGTGTTCTTCTTATAATTCTTCTTTCCAGTATTCTCATTCTGTCTTCGTCTCCCTTGGTCACGCACATTGTCTCTGCTGCGTATATTTTTACTGCTCTAATGCTGGTTTTGTAGATTTTTATTTTCGTGCTTGTGCTGAGGTTTTTGTCCTTGAGTAACTTGTGGTATTTCCAGAAAGCAATTTTTCCTGCCTTTATTCTTTCGCTAGTTTCGATACTTCTGTCGTTGCTTCCGTTTACTGTGACTCCTAGGTATTTGTAGCTGTTTACCCGTTGGAATGTGTACTGTGCTATTTGTATTTGTGTTTGTTGGTCCTCTTCTTGCGTACGTGCAATATTCATATACTTTGTTTTCTTTTCATTGATAGTCAATCCTCTTAAATGTGCCTCTTTGATGATTGTTACTATATTATATGTCTAGGTTCTTTTTGCTTGTTGCTATCAGTGCAAGGTCATCTGCGTAACCAATTATTTGTGTTTCGTTTTGCATTAATGATTTGTTGTTTCCAACTTTACTTATTATGCCTTCTAGCGCGATGTTAAAAAGTACTGTTGATAGTCCGTCTCCCTGTCTCACTCCCCTTTCTATGCTCACCTTATTTGTTTTGCCGTCTCCTGTGATAACCTCTGCTGTTGAGTTGTTCATAGTCATTTTTGTTAGGTTTATCAGCTAAAATGTTCGGTATTCTCATTTCTTCCATTTCCTTTATTAGTTGTTGTCTTTTTACGCTGTCTATAATAAAGTCTATAAATAGGATATGTAGTTCCATTCCGAATTCGTAGCTTTTTTCTATGATTTGTGTCAATATGTGAATGGCGTCTATTGTCGATTTTCCTCTTCTGAACCCGTTCTGGTATGGGCTTATCTTGGATTCCGTATGCTGTGTCTGTGTCTATGCTAGTCTATTCCTTATCAGTTCTGTTAGTATTTTGTAGGTTGTTTTTAAGTAACATTATAGGTCTGTAATTCACACATTGCGTTGTGTCTCCGTTCTTGTATATTGGTGCTATTTGTCCGTTCTTCCATTCCGTGGGCATTTTTTCTTCCTTCCATATTTTGTTTATTAGGCCATGTATTCTCTGGGGTAGCACTGCTCCTCCCTTTTTTATCAGTTCGTTATTTATTTCATCTGGTAATGCTGTTTTGTGTAGTTTTAGCTTTTTTATCGTTTGCGTGAGTTCTTCGTAGTTAGGTGGTTCTTCGTCTTCCGTACTGGTTACTTCTACCTCATCATCTGTTTGTGTTTCCTGGTATATTTTCATGAAGTGTTTTTCCCACTCCTGTTTCCTGATTTTAGTGGCAGGCTTTCTTTTGTCGTTCTGTCGTTTGATATATTCGTATAACTTCCTCTTGTCCTTGCTGTTTGCTTTTATTTGTTGTAGTTCTTTGTCTGGCCAGCCTCTTTTTTTCTTAATGTAGTGTTTCTTTGCTTCGCGTTGTGCTAATCCATATTTTTGGAGGTCCTCTTCTTTTTGTGTGTTTATTCATTTATTCCTTTTTTGATTTTTTGTTGAGCTTTTCTCCTGGCACTCTTCGTCGAACCATTGTTTTGTCGATTTGTTTTTTTTTCCGACCTATTATCTGCTCCGTCGTTTCTATTGTGATGTTCTTTATTCTGCTCCAGTCTTCTTCTATTGTTGTTGTTTTTTCGTCCGCGAGTCTGTGCTCAATTGCAGAACTATATGTCTTTCCTGTCTTTTCATTATCTAGCTTCTTTAGGTTCCATTTCGTTCCTTTTTCTGCCTTTTTGTTATTCCGGATTATAATTTCTTTCATCTTTGGTATTACCAGCACATGGCCTATCTCCGCGTTGGCTCCTCTGTACGATCTAACGTCTTGTATTGTTTTCTTCCATTTCTTTGAGATGGCATGTGGTCTATTTGGTTTCCATCTATTCTTCCTGGTATCATCCATGTTATTTTATGTTCTCTCTTGTGTTTGAATGTTGTGCTTGCTACAAATGTGTTTGTTGCTGCTACTAGGTTGCATATTCGTGAGCCGTTATCGTTTGTTTTGTCGTGTATTGTTTCTTTTCCTGCAACGTCTCGGTTTTGTTCTTCTTTCCCGATTTTCCCATTAAAGTCACCGATTATAATTAGAATATCGTTTCTGGGTATTTCCTGGCAAATTTCTTCGAGTTTGTCATAGAATTCCTGTTTAGTGTCTTCTTCTGTTTCTTCCGTGGGCGCATATACGTTGACTATCGTTATGTTGGCTTGCTTGTTTTCTAGTCTCATATATGCTATTCTGCCGTTCACTGCTTTGAATTGGATTATTTTCCTTCTCGCATAGTTGTTGACCATTAATGCGGTGCCATTTTTGCCCTGTTTCTTTTCTCCAGAGTAGTATAGCGTGAAGTTCTTACTGTCTATTCTTCCATCACCTTTCCACCTCACCTCTTGCAGCGCCAGTATTTCTAGTTTGTATTTGATCATTTGGTTTGCTATGTCTTGTGGTTTCCCAGCCGTTAACATTGTTCTTACGTTCCACGACCCAATTCTTCTTCTTTTACTACTGCTTTTCTTCTTCTTTTCCTTTTTGTTGATGGCTTTTGTTTTTTCTTTCTCTTCTCTTGTTCTTGGCCATTTCGTTGTCGTCATCTGTGTGTCCCTTCCTCCGGTTTCCACTAGTTTTTTGGTATCAGTTTGTTCTCTTCGTGGCTCCATTTCATCACTTTCCCATTAATTGTTAGTTTTTGGAATCCTATCTTTATGTTTACGTTCATATCTTTCATCCTCTCTTCTTTAGCCACGTCTCTTATTTTCTTCTGGGTTATTCGTTCCTGTTTTGTCATTTCGCTATCTATGAATATATCGCTTCCTCTTAGTTTGTTTTTGTTTTTTAGTATCTTCATTGTTTCGTTCCAGTCCGTCATTTCTACCACGTATTTGTTGTCCGAGATTTGCCTGACGTTCCTAATTGTTGTATTAATTCCCAATTGTTTTGTTATAGTTCTTTCCGTGTGGATTTTCAGTTCTTCGTTTGCGACGTTTTTTAGATCATTGCATGTGACTACTAGGTTGTGTTTGATTTTATCTTTTTCTGCCCTTTCAATTCGTTCTTCAATTTTCTTGAACATTTCTTCTTCTCTCTTCGTGTTTTCCACCTTTAACTTTTGTATTTCTTCTTTCAGTTCTTTCATGTCTTCCTTGTTTTGTAATATTTCTTCTCTCATTACTTTTATTTATTTTTGTAGCTCTTTCATATCTACTCAACTTTCTTTTCTGCTTGCTTTTATGTCTTGTTTCAGGTCTTGTTGCATCTCCAATAATATTTTTTGAAGTGCCTCTATTTCAGCTTTTATAGTTAAGCTGTCTTTATCTTTATTCGTTAGTTTTTGTTTCGTTTCAGGGTCTTCGGTGGCTTCGATACTTGTGTCTTCCACTCCTCGCTTCATTTGTTCCTTTAAATATTCTTACTAATACGGTCCTGTGTTTGCCCGGATCGACTCCTCGGAGGTTAGGCTTTTTTTTACGTAAATTTCTACTTTTTAACTCTTTACTATAAGTCTTTCTTAACTTCTCTAATTACTTTATTAATTTCTTACTTTACTTACACTAATTCTCTCTCAGATCTTTTGGGTTGCACTCACTACTACTTCATATTAATTTGAATTAATTTACATATAAATAACAAAAAATAAAAAGTTAATTCCAAACAAAGAAAAAACAAAAAACTAAAGATAATTCCAAACCAATAATCAAAACTAAAAAAAGACAATTCGAAAAACTCTTATATGTAGAACCATATGAGAGACAAAACCGAAAAAAGAAAAAGAAAAACTGCACTCAAAACAGATACTCAAAACTTGCACGGAGCATTTGAGAACACGTCAGCTCGCCACCACTTCTCAACACTCAACTCCAATACTATTAACATCTCCACAAAATTTGAAATAAATCCCCAAATTAGTTTTTAGAGAAAATTTCAATGTTTACAAATTTTATTTTCAAAATGAAATTTAAAAGTGCAATATTTGCTGAAATAAGTATTAAAATATTGGGAAAATTTGCTAAACATTCCGGAACAGTTCTACCAACCTCTTCACAAAATTTGAAACAAATCCACTTTGGTTTTTGAGAAAATTTAGTTTGAAAATTTCAACGTTTACAAATTTCATTTTCCAGATGGAATTTACAAAAAAACTCCATTATTTGTTGCAATAAATTTTAAAATATTGGTAAAATTTAGTAAATATTCCTCAAACAGTTCCACCAACACCTCTACAAAATTTGAAACAAAAACACCAAATTATTTTTTGAAAAAAACAATGTTTTTTTAATTTCTTTATATTGACATATCACTATTTACTGGTACCCAATTCTCTGCCATACTCATACCCAATTTATTGGTACCCCAGATTCTCTATCGACCCCTCTGTTAGACTGTAAGTAAATGCTATATTGTCGATAAATTGGGTATATTTTATTTACATAATACTCTCTAGTTTTAAGGAAACATAATTTCACTATACATTTTCTTGAAAAAATACCATGAAATTGGGTTCCGAACTTTCGGTCTGTAAGACCGTGCGTGGGTATAGGTGTACTAAAATTGGGCGCGGATATAGAAAGGTTAATATAATAAAAATCTTCATTTTCCATCGCTTTTCTTTTAAAGAATTTTGTTTTTAATGTATTACATCAAATTATAAATAAACAACATAATAACAAGAATTGTTCGGTTTTGTTGAATAGAATTTATTTTTACCTGCATCCTCGTAATAAATTTAAAAATAAATTGATACATTTAAAAATCTGCATAAATTTGAGAGAGACGAATACCTGCGCCAAAAATATTTAGAAAATCCACAAAATATTCGCAATTTAACATTTCAACACAAACCGACAATTAATCCTCCCCCTTTTATTTGCTCTTGGTTTAATTATAATTACACCATTTTTTTAAATATTATCTTAACGATGCCCCATGGAAAACATTTTCCTTTTTCATTCCGTGCGGCTTCATTAAATTCAAATTACCATCCCATTTAATGCGTGTGTCTACAGACTATAATAATAATTGTTTCCTGCTGCCGGCATAAAACTGCACGATTGTGATGGACATGTGTAGTACTTGTCATTTATTATAGGTTTACCGATAACTATAATGTCCCGCTAGCTGAAGATGACAAGAATTTTTACGAACGCATTCTCGGTAATTACTAATACCCCGTGGAAACTCTATTAGTACAGTTAGCGCGGGTTACTTTTAATTAAGGTTGAAACATTCCTATCGATTCCAGGATTTAAACTATTTTAACGTATTTGTTACTCCGAATTCCTTGTAATGATTAAGATATAAATATCCGTTTTAATTAAGCTGTTTTTCTGAACTGAATAAACCCTATTAAATATTTATTATGGTTTAGTATTCAATCAAAGCTCAGAGAAGAATGGGTTCCAATTATAATATTCCGAGTTTTATTTCAATTGGATTTATTTCGTGAAATCTATCTAAGAAAAATTAAGCAAAATAATATTCGATTTGTTATTTATAACCTCATAAAAGAGGAATTTTAAAAAATTATGAAATAAACTAAAACAATTATATAACTAAACGTGGAATAAATATTTACGTACATTATTATTTGTTCTAAGAACTAGCAAGATTTATTAAATATTTCTCGTTATCAATCAGATTTTAGAGCTGCTAATTAATTATATCATAACATTTACGAGTTCTAAATATTTGTTTCAACTATTACTAGAAATAAAATAAATATTTTTATTAATACTGTCTATGTAGTGATAATTGTATGATCCTGTACGGACTCATCTAATTATATGAACTTATTCAATATATAAACTTAATAAAGTCGGAACACAGCCTGAGTATATAAATATACTCAACCTTTCCGGGGCTCTATAACACTATTACATGCTACAGTCAAGCTTATTGTGGGTAGTCTCATTCCCACGCTTGAAGGGAGTTATGTAAGCGCCAGGTGAATCTCTGCATCGATATCAAAACTAATCGTACAACCCCCACAATGGTAAATAAAACGGGCATTCATACGGTCGACCGGATTTTCCTTAGGAAGTTCGTTGGAACTCCTTGAAGACGGAAGGTTCTCACGATGTCGCGACAAAAGATTGGGCAAACGTCTTAAGAAAAAAGCGACACATTGCGCCTCTTCTTAAGCTCGCAGCCGCCCCGTGCCCTTTAAAAATCGCAGGCAAGAATCTGGTTGAATGGAGGAGAAGGAAAAAATTACATAAAAGGAAGAAATAGGCCAACGGCGTGCCTTTGTACCGACGCCCCCTAGAAATACACCCGCAAATATTTCACGTAGAGATTTGACTTTAATTATATAGTTTGGGTTAAATAAAAAATTACTTTCTTAAATGTCGTTTCTTAGAAATTATATAAATAATAGTTTTGTTTTAATAATAGATATAAAGACAAACGCAGAATGTTACGATGAAATATTGTGAGAGAAAAAAAAATTGTGCCGAGAATCTGCTGTAAAATATGTATTGGTATGCTAATGCTAAATTAGTTTGCAAAAATCTATAAATTTTAAACAATGCAAAACCTAGTTACTATATGAAAATTTGAATAAAAATGATAATAAAGGGGATTCATATTTTGGATTAATATAAAATAAACTAAATTTGAATAAAAATATTACTATATGGGTTCAATAGAAATTTCATATCATTTACTTATTTTTATAAGACCATTTTACATATGTGATAAAAAAGTAGTTTATGCTACAAGTGTATGAAGAAGGGCTTTTGTGCATGAATTGCGTTCACACAAGCCGAAGGCGAGTGGTTTAAACTTCGCAACCCAAAACCTCACCACGTATCACCGTGGAGGGAGGGGCGGTTTAAAAAGTTGCTAAAAAACATCACGTGATTACTGGACGACGCCTAACCAAAAAAAAATCACGAAAAAAAATCCAACAAAATTCAGCAAAAATTTTACAATATGTCGTTGCAAAAATATGTGCTTTTTCGATTTTTCCGAGAACGGTAAAACGCAGCGAAATCATTTTCGGCACACCGAAACTACATGACAAGACGAACAAGTCGATATGTAAATTGTCCGGAACGATTCAATAATTCGTCGAGAAATTGCTAACTAAAATTTACCCGATTCTCGATTTGCTAAGTAGATGTCACGGAAACGGTTGCAGATAATAAAATTTCTTCAATTTTTGCAGGCGATAGTGAACGGAAAGGGTTAGCGAAATATAATTAGCATATCTGTAATCACCAGCAAAAATGCTTTCAGAAACGTTTTTAAATTTTGATGTAACTCAAAAAATAACGATTTTGACAAAATCCATTTTCTCGCATTTCGTCGTTTCCGCAGTCTAGACTCTCCTCGTCGATGGTATTTCTTAATTGAAAGCCTCCTAGGAAATATTATTATACGCCTTCCAAATAATTTTGCGACGCTGAATCGATTGGTGAAGACTATAAGTGTCTGTGGTGAGCCGTTAGACAGTCAAGACTTCACAAGTAAAAAACTTGTTAAAATTCGCTGCTGTTGCAAAAAAAATCTAAATTTGAAGTTTAATTTATATTGAAAGAAATTGGGAGGAAGAGAAAAGTAATACCAAAACCCGTCATAAATTATCCACCGGTAGTCACACGGAGGTGGATACCTCCGGATCAGAGGAAAAAGAAGAAACCAAAGCCGAAATGGATGAAACCGCCGCAAATGAACATGAAACTGGACATTTAAGGAGCTTACAGACCGGCGCGGAAGTTTCGCTGCCGCGACCGGTGCTTTATCGCGTCGGACCGATTGAAGTGGCGGCTTATGTACATGTTCAGATCAACAGGCGCAATTTCCGTCGTAGCGGCGGTAGTGCTGCGTTGCATGGCAATATCGCTGCATGCGAGGTTAGTTTCGCTGCCGCTGTGTTTTGAAATAGCGATTACAGAGAAATTGTTTGAGAATTAAAAAAATAACCTATATTGTATGACCTACTATATTGTATGTACAAACGAATTCGGATCGTACACTAGGAAAAACTCATCATCAATGGTCTTCAATCCGAAGGTTGATTTGCAGCAATTCTCCATTCTGCTCCGGAGATCCGACCCGGAGATCCGATCAGGGGATCATTTTACCTCCGGTTAATTCCACTGAAGAGTACTCCATCCATGAATAAATTGCCGATGCCTGAGATTTCCAAACGGATCTTTAATGGAGTGGTTTCTCGTTGTCTTCTCCATCCTACGCTGTTGGCCATCAAGTGGCTCTTCCGCCTTTAGAGGCAGTTTCCAACCTCAAGGGCAAGAGGGTGCCATTTACCTCTACCTGCTCATCCGCCCTCCGAAAAGTCTGTTGGCACTTGGATAGGGGGACCACTTACACCGGTAAGTGGTCCCTTGGCCACTCGTTGAAATAACATTTAGACATTGTTTACCTTAATTTCTTCTTGTTTAATGGCGTTTGCCGAACAACAAACATAATACTAGAAATGTATGTTTATTTTGAATTTGAAATCACGTAAGCGATGGAAATAAAATGTCAAAATGAATACCGAAAAATCGCCTAGAAATATTTAAAAATTTTCGATGTTTCTGTTCCTGGGGCTTGCAAATGCGCTTTGGTTGCACTAGGGGTGGTTACCTTGATCTGTGAGCATTTTTAGACCGACGGGGTCAGTTTTTCCTGGGAAATTTCTGGAAAATCGCGGAGCACAAACACCACCCCTTGACAGCTGTATTGGAGTAGGAAAAAGTGCTATACAGGTAAAAATCGCGTTTTGATGTGGGCATTGCCATTTCACTGCCGCGCCGCTAGAGAATTTTTTGCTGCGGAAATTTCGCAACGCAACCGCTTCGCGCCGGTCTGAGGGAGCCTTTTAAGTTTGAAGAAAATTTGGCATTCTTACCGGCTAATAACAGGCTGTGGAGTCCTCTACGGTCACTACAGTCAGTTTCACCACAAGTTCAACTACACCACGAATGGATTTCAATCTGAAGCAAACTGTGTCGTCGCGAATCTCTTTGCCAAGTTGCAGCCAAAGCCCAGCGAAATGGGACAGTTACACGTTAGACGAGATTCTCAACACCGGCGATCGGTATTACACGGACAGAAAGAAAGCTTTCAGGCACAAGACAATCCTAAAGATTTCCGATTTGACCAGGGCCATTTACATCCACGAGCACAAAATTACCATCGACTTCAAAGGCAAAAAGTACAAGGGATGGCTATACAAAGTCCAAAACGACACGTCCGAGGATTACCTAGAGAACGTCATCAAAAGTTTCTTCGAAGAATACGATGCAGGAGTAATTTGCACGGCAACTGAATGTTTTGCGATTTGGAAGTTTTCCAGAGGATTTAGTCTGTTTGATCATACGGATCACGATGAAAAATTTTTGCCGTGGAAAGGTCTTCCAGGTCAAGGAACTTCTTTTTTGATCCGGTTTCTGCAAACCGATAGATTAGTTCAAATCGGTTCAGATGAATCTAACATCGAATTTGAAATATCCCCAATCCAAATGGAAAAAGTTGTTAACATCAACACTAGTTGTTCGGCCTCAGCAATCTTCTCTTCTGGAACCTCATAGTCGTCTCCTTCCTCTTCAACCAATTCTTCTTTCTCAACAAGTTTTTCAACAACAGGTTCCTTTTTTGAAAGATGGGGATCCAAAATTTCTAAATTGGTATCGAAAAGACATTGTGGATTGTCTTTTCGATGACAATTTAGAAATTTTGGTTCCAATTATTTCAAAAAAAGAACCTGTGGTTGAAAAACTTATTGAAAAAGAAGAAATGGTTGAAGAGGAAGGGGACGACTATGTGGTTCCGGAAAAGAGATTTCTGAGGCCGAATAAGCGAAAAAACCAGAGCAAGCCAAGACGTAAGATGAAAAACCGGGTTCCGGGGAGCAAAAGCAACCGTAAGAACAGAAAAAACCTGAATGATTGACCCCGAAGCCATTTTTGCAAAACTGGACCCTCTCAGGGATCGTATAATAACAGCCACCTCGAAAACCAAAAAGAAAATGTTCGTGGAGAAACCAACTTTAGACGAACTCACCTTCATCACTCTTGTACCGCACCGATCTGCAATCCTTTTCGGAGAAATGCACCAGGACGACGAAGAATTTAAAATATGTACGGGCCAGCAGTTTGCCCAACGCCATCGCAGCCCTGCGATGCTCCAAGAACACAAAAGCCGGGAATGGACTACAAAGATTTTCAACAGCGTCATGAAATTGGGATTCCGCTTCTGCGTCGAATGTTTCAAATCTCACTTGGACGATAGAACCGTCACAATGAAGAATCTCCTAAACAAAATCACCTTCATCGACAACGCTTACCATTTATCCTAGAAACAGTACGGAGCCGTTATCAAACTTCAATCGACCGACGACAGAATTTTGGAGCTGAAGAAGTTTTAAGCGTGTGGGATAACGTCATCATCCAAGGGCCTTTGGTCATTGTTGTCTGGAAGGAAGAGGACAAATTCTTCATGTTCGTTCCCGGTGAAAGGGATAAGGGCTATGCGGTCATCCGCGAGATTCAAGTTGGGTCTGTTATGGAGATTGTGGATCACGAGCTCGATAAGAGCGCAGATTGCGTCATGTGGTTCAGGGATTTGAAGGATCTAGTCGATGTTTATATGAAAAATGTTGATAGGATGAGAAGTAGTGAACATTTCGTAATTTCCACCGTTGATATTAACAAGGTTCATTGAGTATGTCGAAGATTGGTGTAACTTTAAAGGAATTGATGTTGATCGGAGTCCTCCTCGGTAGTGTAGTTGACAACATACCCGCCTTTCAATGCGGGAGTTTCGGGTTCGAATCCTGGTCGGGGTAGGCGACAACTAGGGCGGTTTCACTAACCGTCCGGGCTACCCACCTTGAATGAATGGAAAATATACGAAATCGGGGTGGCGCATAGTAAAAGTCAAAGTGGATGTTGATCGGTGGATTTTGAAGGCGCATTTGAGTCAAGCAGATAGAAGAATTAAAAGGACGACGAGGCCTATATGCAATGTACTGCCATTGCTGCCATGGCTATAGCTTACGCACACATATTCCCTATTGCTGAATGGACTCCAGCTATTGTTGTCGCTATTATCTCCAAAGGAAACCAGTATTACAAAGATTGCGTGTACGACCTAGAGAAGAGATGAAAATGCACGGCGCGTATGTTGATGGTCATCGAATTGATGGAGGAATTTTCATCGTCCTTGGAAGATTGGTCTGTTTGAAGGTTGATGAGTGTCTTGTTAACGGATTCATAACTTTCTGTCGTCGGGTTTACTTTGCCCATTAACTTTGGGCCTACAATTTTCTCTATCTTCGAACTATGAAGTTCTACAAAAAATAAAGATTATGGAATTGTTACGTGCAGAGGAATAAGTGTTGCCTTTTGGCATAAAGGCGGAGCTTATTATTACTACGATTCTCACGAAAGAAACAAAGATTTCATATACATCATGGAACCAGTTGTTTGCAAGGAATTTTAACAATCGAAAAATTGCCCGAGTGTTTACAAAAATTTGCAATTTACAAGTTTAGCAGAATCGAAGTGGAAATCTTTGATCATCATCCGGACGACGCTCCACCGAACGAAGACGACGATTCCGACTTTGATGACGAGAAAGAGGAAGAAAAGTTGAAAGAGAAATTCATCGGCGTGCAGCGCCACAACTTCGTACAACTCACTAAGAGACAAGCGATTTTGCGCTTCGGCATGCATCAGGCCCAAGACATCTTTGGAGTCGCCGCAGGAAAACAAATGAATTCCAAATTTCTTGGCCGCGATTGGAATGTCGAGGGTTTTTCCTCCGGCGCTTTGGAACCTTAACGACGTCTTAACTCTCGGGCAAAAACTCTACAAGGACTCCATGAAAGATTACTACGAAGCCCAAAATTGAGAAAATCTCCGCGAAGACGAAGATTTAGATGGTAACGATGACATCACCATAGACTAGACAAGCAAGACTAGACTGACAAGACTAGACGGACAAGACTAGACAGACAAGACTAGACAGACAAGACTAGACAGACAAGACTAGACAGACAAGACTAGACAGACAAGACTAGACAGACAAGACTAGACAGACAAGACTAGACAGACAAGACTAGACAGACAAGACTAGACAGACAAGACTAGACAGACAAGACTAGACAGACAAGACTAGACAGACAAGACTAGACAGACAAGACTAGACAGACAAGACTAGATAGACTAGACAGACAAGACTAGACAGACAAGACTAGACAGACAAGACTAGACAGACCAGACTAGACAGACAAGACTAGACAGACAGACTAGACAGACAAGACTAGACAGACGACTAGACTAGACAGACAAGACAGACAAGACTAGACAGACAAGACTAGACAGACAAGACTAGACAGACAAGACTAGACAGACAAGACTAGACAGACAAGACTAGACAGACAAGACTAGACAGACAAGACTAGACAGACAAGACTAGACAGACAAGACTAGACAGACAAGACTAGACAGACAAGACTAGACAGACAAGACTAGACAGACAAGACTAGACAGACAAGACTAGACAGACAAGACTAGACAGACAAGACTAGACAGACAAGACTAGACAGACAAGACTAGACAGACGAAGACTAGACAGACAAGACTAGACAGACAAGACTAGACAGACAAGACTAGACAGACAAGACTAGACAGACAAGACTAGACAGACAAGACTAGACAGACAAGACTAGACAGACAAGACTAGACAGACAAGACTAGACAGACAAGACTAGACAGACAAGACTAGACAGACAAGACAAGACAGACAAGACTAGACAGACAAGACTAGACAGACAAGACTAGACAGACAAGACTAGACAGACAAGACTAGACAGACAAGACAGACAAGACTAGACAGACAAGACTAGACAGACAAGACTAGACAGACAAGACTAGACAGACAAGACTAGACAGACAAGACTAGACAGACAAGACTAGACAGACAAGACTAGACAGACAAGACTAGACAGACAAGACTAGACAGACAAGACTAGACAGACAAGACTAGACAGACAAGACTAGACAGACAAGACTAGACAGACAAGACTAGACAGACAAGACTAGACAGACAAGACTAGACAGACAAGACTAGACAGACAAGACTAGACAGACAAGACTAGACAGACAAGACTAGACAGACAAGACTAGACAGACAAGACTAGACAGACAAGACTAGACAGACAAGACTAGACAGACAAGACTAGACAGACAAGACTAGACAGACAAGACTAGACAGACAAGACTAGACAGACAAGACTAGACAGACAAGACTAGACAGACAAGACTAGACAGACAAGACTAGACAGACAAGACTAGACAGACAAGACTAGACAGACAAGACTAGACAGACAAGACTAGACAGACAAGACTAGACAGACAAGACTAGACAGACAAGACTAGACAGACAAGACTAGACAGACAAGACTAGACAGACAAGACTAGACAGACAAGACTAGACAGACAAGACTAGACAGACAAGACTAGACAGACAAGACTAGACAGACAAGACTAGACAGACAAGACTAGACAGACAAGACTAGACAGACAAGACTAGACAGACAAGACTAGACAGACAAGACTAGACAGACAAGACTAGACAGACAAGACTAGACAGACAAGACTAGACAGACAAGACTAGACAGACAAGACTAGACAGACAAGACTAGACAGACAAGACTAGACAGACAAGACTAGACAGACAAGACTAGACAGACAAGACTAGACAGACAAGACTAGACAGACAAGACTAGACAGACAAGACTAGACAGACAAGACTAGACAGACAAGACTAGACAGACAAGACTAGACAGACAAGACTAGACAGACAAGACTAGACAGACAAGACTAGACAGACAAGACTAGACAGACAAGACTAGACAGACAAGACTAGACAGACAAGACTAGACAGACAAGACTAGACAGACAAGACTAGACAGACAAGACTAGACAGACAAGACTAGACAGACAAGACTAGACAGACAAGACTAGACAGACAAGACTAGACAGACAAGACTAGACAGACAAGACTAGACAGACAAGACTAGACAGACAAGACTAGACAGACAAGACTAGACAGACAAGACTAGACAGACAAGACTAGACAGACAAGACTAGACAGACAAGACTAGACAGACAAGACTAGACAGACAAGACTAGACAGACAAGACTAGACAGACAAGACTAGACAGACAAGACTAGACAGACAAGACTAGACAGACAAGACTAGACAGACAAGACTAGACAGACAAGACTAGACAGACAAGACTAGACAGACAAGACTAGACAGACAAGACTAGACAGACAAGACTAGACAGACAAGACTAGACAGACAAGACTAGACAGACAAGACTAGACAGACAAGACTAGACAGACAAGACTAGACAGACAAGACTAGACAGACAAGACTAGACAGACAAGACTAGACAGACAAGACTAGACAGACAAGACTAGACAGACAAGACTAGACAGACAAGACTAGACAGACAAGACTAGACAGACAAGACTAGACAGACAAGACTAGACAGACAAGACTAGACAGACAAGACTAGACAGACAAGACTAGACAGACAAGACTAGACAGACAAGACTAGACAGACAAGACTAGACAGACAAGACTAGACAGACAAGACTAGACAGACAAGACTAGACAGACAAGACTAGACAGACAAGACTAGACAGACAAGACTAGACAGACAAGACTAGACAGACAAGACTAGACAGACAAGACTAGACAGACAAGACTAGACAGACAAGACTAGACAGACAAGACTAGACAGACAAGACTAGACAGACAAGACTAGACAGACAAGACTAGACAGACAAGACTAGACAGACAAGACTAGACAGACAAGACTAGACAGACAAGACTAGACAGACAAGACTAGACAGACAAGACTAGACAGACAAGACTAGACAGACAAGACTAGACAGACAAGACTAGACAGACAAGACTAGACAGACAAGACTAGACAGACAAGACTAGACAGACAAGACTAGACAGACAAGACTAGACAGACAAGACTAGACAGACAAGACTAGACAGACAAGACTAGACAGACAAGACTAGACAGACAAGACTAGACAGACAAGACTAGACAGACAAGACTAGACAGACAAGACTAGACAGACAAGACTAGACAGACAAGACTAGACAGACAAGACTAGACAGACAAGACTAGACAGACAAGACTAGACAGACAAGACTAGACAGACAAGACTAGACAGACAAGACTAGACAGACAAGACTAGACAGACAAGACTAGACAGACAAGACTAGACAGACAAGACTAGACAGACAAGACTAGACAGACAAGACTAGACAGACAAGACTAGACAGACAAGACTAGACAGACAAGACTAGACAGACAAGACTAGACAGACAAGACTAGACAGACAAGACTAGACAGACAAGACTAGACAGACAAGACTAGACAGACAAGACTAGACAGACAAGACTAGACAGACAAGACTAGACAGACAAGACTAGACAGACAAGACTAGACAGACAAGACTAGACAGACAAGACTAGACAGACAAGACTAGACAGACAAGACTAGACAGACAAGACTAGACAGACAAGACTAGACAGACAAGACTAGACAGACAAGACTAGACAGACAAGACTAGACAGACAAGACTAGACAGACAAGACTAGACAGACAAGACTAGACAGACAAGACTAGACAGACAAGACTAGACAGACAAGACTAGACAGACAAGACTAGACAGACAAGACTAGACAGACAAGACTAGACAGACAAGACTAGACAGACAAGACTAGACAGACAAGACTAGACAGACAAGACTAGACAGACAAGACTAGACAGACAAGACTAGACAGACAAGACTAGACAGACAAGACTAGACAGACAAGACTAGACAGACAAGACTAGACAGACAAGACTAGACAGACAAGACTAGACAGACAAGACTAGACAGACAAGACTAGACAGACAAGACTAGACAGACAAGACTAGACAGACAAGACTAGACAGACAAGACTAGACAGACAAGACTAGACAGACAAGACTAGACAGACAAGACTAGACAGACAAGACTAGACAGACAAGACTAGACAGACAAGACTAGACAGACAAGACTAGACAGACAAGACTAGACAGACAAGACTAGACAGACAAGACTAGACAGACAAGACTAGACAGACAAGACTAGACAGACAAGACTAGACAGACAAGACTAGACAGACAAGACTAGACAGACAAGACTAGACAGACAAGACTAGACAGACAAGACTAGACAGACAAGACTAGACAGACAAGACTAGACAGACAAGACTAGACAGACAAGACTAGACAGACAAGACTAGACAGACAAGACTAGACAGACAAGACTAGACAGACAAGACTAGACAGACAAGACTAGACAGACAAGACTAGACAGACAAGACTAGACAGACAAGACTAGACAGACAAGACTAGACAGACAAGACTAGACAGACAAGACTAGACAGACAAGACTAGACAGACAAGACTAGACAGACAAGACTAGACAGACAAGACTAGACAGACAAGACTAGACAGACAAGACTAGACAGACAAGACTAGACAGACAAGACTAGACAGACAAGACTAGACAGACAAGACTAGACAGACAAGACTAGACAGACAAGACTAGACAGACAAGACTAGACAGACAAGACTAGACAGACAAGACTAGACAGACAAGACTAGACAGACAAGACTAGACAGACAAGACTAGACAGACAAGACTAGACAGACAAGACTAGACAGACAAGACTAGACAGACAAGACTAGACAGACAAGACTAGACAGACAAGACTAGACAGACAAGACTAGACAGACAAGACTAGACAGACAAGACTAGACAGACAAGACTAGACAGACAAGACTAGACAGACAAGACTAGACAGACAAGACTAGACAGACAAGACTAGACAGACAAGACTAGACAGACAAGACTAGACAGACAAGACTAGACAGACAAGACTAGACAGACAAGACTAGACAGACAAGACTAGACAGACAAGACTAGACAGACAAGACTAGACAGACAAGACTAGACAGACAAGACTAGACAGACAAGACTAGACAGACAAGACTAGACAGACAAGACTAGACAGACAAGACTAGACAGACAAGACTAGACAGACAAGACTAGACAGACAAGACTAGACAGACAAGACTAGACAGACAAGACTAGACAGACAAGACTAGACAGACAAGACTAGACAGACAAGACTAGACAGACAAGACTAGACAGACAAGACTAGACAGACAAGACTAGACAGACAAGACTAGACAGACAAGACTAGACAGACAAGACTAGACAGACAAGACTAGACAGACAAGACTAGACAGACAAGACTAGACAGACAAGACTAGACAGACAAGACTAGACAGACAAGACTAGACAGACAAGACTAGACAGACAAGACTAGACAGACAAGACTAGACAGACAAGACTAGACAGACAAGACTAGACAGACAAGACTAGACAGACAAGACTAGACAGACAAGACTAGACAGACAAGACTAGACAGACAAGACTAGACAGACAAGACTAGACAGACAAGACTAGACAGACAAGACTAGACAGACAAGACTAGACAGACAAGACTAGACAGACAAGACTAGACAGACAAGACTAGACAGACAAGACTAGACAGACAAGACTAGACAGACAAGACTAGACAGACAAGACTAGACAGACAAGACTAGACAGACAAGACTAGACAGACAAGACTAGACAGACAAGACTAGACAGACAAGACTAGACAGACAAGACTAGACAGACAAGACTAGACAGACAAGACTAGACAGACAAGACTAGACAGACAAGACTAGACAGACAAGACTAGACAGACAAGACTAGACAGACAAGACTAGACAGACAAGACTAGACAGACAAGACTAGACAGACAAGACTAGACAGACAAGACTAGACAGACAAGACTAGACAGACAAGACTAGACAGACAAGACTAGACAGACAAGACTAGACAGACAAGACTAGACAGACAAGACTAGACAGACAAGACTAGACAGACAAGACTAGACAGACAAGACTAGACAGACAAGACTAGACAGACAAGACTAGACAGACAAGACTAGACAGACAAGACTAGACAGACAAGACTAGACAGACAAGACTAGACAGACAAGACTAGACAGACAAGACTAGACAGACAAGACTAGACAGACAAGACTAGACAGACAAGACTAGACAGACAAGACTAGACAGACAAGACTAGACAGACAAGACTAGACAGACAAGACTAGACAGACAAGACTAGACAGACAAGACTAGACAGACAAGACTAGACAGACAAGACTAGACAGACAAGACTAGACAGACAAGACTAGACAGACAAGACTAGACAGACAAGACTAGACAGACAAGACTAGACAGACAAGACTAGACAGACAAGACTAGACAGACAAGACTAGACAGACAAGACTAGACAGACAAGACTAGACAGACAAGACTAGACAGACAAGACTAGACAGACAAGACTAGACAGACAAGACTAGACAGACAAGACTAGACAGACAAGACTAGACAGACAAGACTAGACAGACAAGACTAGACAGACAAGACTAGACAGACAAGACTAGACAGACAAGACTAGACAGACAAGACTAGACAGACAAGACTAGACAGACAAGACTAGACAGACAAGACTAGACAGACAAGACTAGACAGACAAGACTAGACAGACAAGACTAGACAGACAAGACTAGACAGACAAGACTAGACAGACAAGACTAGACAGACAAGACTAGACAGACAAGACTAGACAGACAAGACTAGACAGACAAGACTAGACAGACAAGACTAGACAGACAAGACTAGACAGACAAGACTAGACAGACAAGACTAGACAGACAAGACTAGACAGACAAGACTAGACAGACAAGACTAGACAGACAAGACTAGACAGACAAGACTAGACAGACAAGACTAGACAGACAAGACTAGACAGACAAGACTAGACAGACAGACAAGACTAGACAGACAAGACTAGACAGACAAGACTAGACAGACAAGACTAGACAGACAAGACTAGACAGACAAGACTAGACAAGACCAGACAGACAAGACCAGACAGACAAGACCAGACAGACAAGACCAGACAGACAAGACCAGACAGACAAGACCAGACAGACAAGACCAGACAGACAAGACCAGACAGACAAGACCAGACAGACAAGACCAGACAGACAAGACGAGACAGACAAGACTAGACAGACAAGACTAGACAGACAAGACTAGACAGACAAGACTAGACAGACAAGACTAGACAGACAAGACTAGACAGACAAGACTAGACAGACAAGACTAGACAGACAAGACTAGACAGACAAGACTAGACAGACAAGACTAGACAGACAAGACTAGACAGACAAGACTAGACAGACAAGACTAGACAGACAAGACTAGACAGACAAGACTAGACAGACAAGACTAGACAGACAAGACTAGACAGACAAGACTAGACAGACAAGACTAGACAGACAAGACTAGACAGACAAGACTAGACAGACAAGACTAGACAGACAAGACTAGACAGACAAGACTAGACAGACAAGACTAGACAGACAAGACTAGACAGACAAGACTAGACAGACAAGACTAGACAGACAAGACTAGACAGACAAGACTAGACAGACAAGACTAGACAGACAAGACTAGACAGACAAGACTAGACAGACAAGACTAGACAGACAAGACTAGACAGACAAGACTAGACAGACAAGACTAGACAGACAAGACTAGACAGACAAGACTAGACAGACAAGACTAGACAGACAAGACTAGACAGACAAGACTAGACAGACAAGACTAGACAGACAAGACTAGACAGACAAGACTAGACAGACAAGACTAGACAGACAAGACTAGACAGACAAGACTAGACAGACAAGACTAGACAGACAAGACTAGACAGACAAGACTAGACAGACAAGACTAGACAGACAAGACTAGACAGACAAGACTAGACAGACAAGACTAGACAGACAAGACTAGACAGACAAGACTAGACAAGACCAGACAGACAAGACCAGACAGACAAGACCAGACAGACAAGACCAGACAGACAAGACCAGACAGACAAGACCAGACAGACAAGACCAGACAGACAAGACCAGACAGACAAGACCAGACAGACAAGACCAGACAGACAAGACGAGACAGACAAGACTAGACAGACAAGACTAGACAGACAAGACTAGACAGACAAGACTAGACAGACAAGACTAGACAGACAAGACTAGACAGACAAGACTAGACAGACAAGACTAGACAGACAAGACTAGACAGACAATACAAGACTAGACAGACAAGACAAGACTAGACAGACAAGACTAGACAGACAAGACTAGACAGACAAGACTAGACAGACAAGACTAGACAGACAAGACTAGACCGACAAGACTAGACGGACAAGACTAGACAAGACTAGACAGACAAGACTAGACAGACAAGACTAGACAGACAAGACTAGACAGACAAGACTAGACAGACAAGACTAGACAGACAAGACTAGACAGACAAGACTAGACAGACAAGACTAGACAGACAAGACTAGACAGACAAGACTAGACAGACAAGACTAGACAGACAAGACTAGACAGACAAGACTAGACAGACAAGACTAGACAGACAAGACTAGACAGACAAGACTAGACAGACAAGACTAGACAGACAAGACTAGACAGACAAGACTAGACAGACAAGACTAGACAGACAAGACTAGACAGACAAGACTAGACAGACAAGACTAGACAGACAAGACTAGACAGACAAGACTAGACAGACAAGACTAGACAGACAAGACTAGACAGACAAGACTAGACAGACAAGACTAGACAGACAAGACTAGACAGACAAGACTAGACAGACAAGACTAGACAGACAAGACTTGACAGACAAGACTAGACAGACAAGACTAGACAGACAAGACTAGACAGACAAGACTAGACAGACAATACAAGACTAGACAGACAAGACAAGACTAGACAGACAAGACTAGACAGACAAGACTAGACAGACAAGACTAGACAGACAAGACTAGACAGACAAGACTAGACAGACAAGACTAGACAGACAAGACTAGACAGACAAGACTAGACAGACAAGACTAGACAGACAAGACTAGACAGACAAGACTAGACAGACAAGACTAGACAGACAAGACTAGACAGACAAGACTAGACAGACAAGACTAGACAGACAAGACTAGACAGACAAGACTAGACAGACAAGACTAGACAGACAAGACTAGACAGACAAGACTAGACAGACAAGACTAGACAGACAAGACTAGACAGACAAGACTAGACAGACAAGACTAGACAGACAAGACTAGACAGACAAGACTAGACAGACAAGACTAGACAGACAAGACTAGACAGACAAGACTAGACAGACAAGGACTAGACAGACAAGACTAGACAGACAAGACTAGACAGACAAGACTAGACAGACAAGACTAGACAGACAAGACTAGACAGACAAGACTAGACAGACAGACA